>JAVSCE010019292.1:0-235890 GCA_032199065.1 Smutsia gigantea | reverse complement strand
ACTCTCAACAAAATGGGTATAGAGGGCAAGTACCTCAACATCATAAAGGCTATATATGACAAACCCACAGCTAACATCATACTTAACGGCGAGACGCTGAAAGCTTTTCATCTAAGGTCGGGAACAAGACAAGGATGCCCACACTCTCCACTGTTATTCAACATAGTACTGGAGGTCCTAGCCACAGCAATCAGACAAAACAAAGACATACAACGCATCCAGATTGGTAAAGAAGAAGTCAAATTGTCACTATTTGCAGATGACATGATATTGTACATAAAAAACCCTAAAGACTCCGTTCCAAAACTACTAGAACTAATATCTGAATTCAGCAAAGTTGCAGGATACAAAATTAACACACAGAAATCTGTTGCTTCCTATACACTAATGATGAACTAACAGAAAGAGAAATCAGAAAAACAATTCCATTCACAATTGCATCAAAAAGAATAAAATACCTAGGAATAAACCTAACAAAGGAAGTGAAAGACCTGTACTCTGAAAACTACAAGACACAATTCAAGAGAAATTAAAGAGGACACTAACAAATGGAAATGCATCCCATGCTCTTTAATAGGAAGAATAAATATTGTCAAATGGCTATACTACCCTTAAAGCAATCTACAGATTCAATGCAATCCCTACTCAAACAGTCAACAGCTTTCTTCAATGAACTGGAACAAATAATTCTAAAATTCATATGGAACCACAAAAGACCCCGAATAGCCAAATCAATCCTGAGAAGGAGGAATAAAACAGGGGAATTACGTCCTGGCTTCAAGCTCTACTACAAAGCCACAGTAATCAAGACAATTTGGTATTGGCACAAAAACAGACCCACAGACCAGTGGAACAGAATAGAAAATCCAAACATTAACCCAAACATATACAGTCAATCAATATTTGATAAAAGTGCCTTGGATATACAATGGGGAGATGACAGCCTCTTCAGCAGCTGGTACTGGAAAAACTGGACAGCTACATGTAAGAGAATGAAACTGGACTACTGTCTAGCCCCATACACAAAGGTAAACTCAAGGTGGATCAAAGACTTGAATGTAAGTCATGAAACCATAAAACTCTTAGAAAAAAACATAGGCAAAAATCTCCTGACATAAACATGAGCAACTTCTTCATGAACATATCTCCCCGGGCAAGGGAAACAAAAGCAAAAATGAACAAGTGGGACTATATCAAGCTGAAAAGCTTCTGTACAGCAAAGGACACCATAAGTAGAAAAAAAAGACATCCTACAGTATGGGAGAATATATTCATAAAAAACGATCTGGATAAAGGGTTGACATCCAAAATATATAAAGAACTCATGACCTTAACAAACAGAAAGCAAATAATCCAATTAAGAAATGTGGGCAGAGGACATGAATATCACTTCAAAGAAGAAATTCAGATGGCCAACAGGCACATGAAAGATGCTCCACATCGCTAATCATCAGAGAAATGCAGATTAAACCACGAGATATCACCTCACACCAGTGAGGATGGCCAACATCCAAAACACAAACAACAACAAATGCTGGCGAGGATGTGGAGAAAAGGGAGAACCCTTCCATTTGCTAGGGATCTGCACCAGTTCAACCACAGTGGTTAGCATGGAGGTTCCTGAAAACTCAAAATACAAATACCATTTGACCCAGGAATCTAATCCTGAATTTTTCCCTAAGAATGCAGCAGCCCAATTTGAAAAGGACAGATGCACCCTATGTTTATCGCAGCACTATTTACAATAGCCAAGAAATGGAAGCAACCTAAGTGTCCATCAGTAGATGAATGGATAAATAAGATGTGGTACATATATACAATGGAATATTATTCAGCCATAAGAAGAAAACAAATCCTACCATTTGCAACAACATGGATGGAGCTAGAGGGTATTATGCTCAGTGAAATAAGCCAAGCCGAAAAAGACAAGATCAAATGATTTCACTCATATGTGGAGTATAAGAACAAAGAAAAAAACTGAAGGAACAAAACAGCAGCAGACTCACAGAACCCAAGAACGGACTAATAGTTACCAAAGGGAAAGGGACTGGGGAAGATGGGTGGGAAGGGAGGGATAAGAGGGAAAGGGGGCATTACGATTAGCAGATGTAATGTTGGGGGGCAACGGGAGGGCAGTACAACTCAGAGAAGACAAGTAGTGATTCTATAGCATCTCACTACGCTGATGGACAGTGACCTGTAATGGGGTTGGTGGGGGACCTGATGAAGGGGTAGTTTAATAATCGTAATATTGCACATGTAATTGTAAATTAATGATAATAAAATAAATTATATTAAAAAAAAAAAACCCTCTAAACTCTGATATTCTCGTGGATCTTGCAGAAGCTATTGTGTCCATAAAATAAGCAATAGAAAAGGCTTGGAAATTAAAAATAAGATAATTTAAAAAAGTCATCACATGGGTTCGATTATAATAGTGAGGAAATTCATCTTGTAGTAGAACAAAAACACAAATGAGGAAGAAAAAAGACCTACAGATTCCAGATCCAGTATCTGAAAAACAGAAGTTTCATAAAGAGAAAAAAGATAAAACGAGTGAGAAATTACCAGGGAAATACCATAAGAACAATGTCCTAAGATGCAAGATACGAGATTCTTATTTAAAAGGTTGTCTAAAGCATCTAGCACAATGAATGAATAAAGGCGCATGCCATCATGAGGTTTCAGACACCAGGAATAAAGATCTGAAAAGCTTCTGGGAATAGTGGGGTAAGAGGACACAGACAAAGAAACCAAACTCAGAGCAGCCCGAGGCTTCTCAGTGACAGTACAGAAGGCTAGGAAATAATGGTTAAAAAAAAAAAAGCCTTCAAAATTCTCAGTGAAAGTAGTTGTTAATTTGGAGTTCAATATCCAGCCAAACTAAACGTTCAAATCTGCGAGTACGTCAGAATAAACAATATATTTGAAACACTAAGAGACTCTGGAAAGCTTGCTTTTATGTAATTCTTTATTTAAAAAGTACTGAGGATTATAAAGACAATAAGAAGTCTCTCTCTTATGCCCAAGCTTAGACATCCAGCTGCTGACTTCACATTTACATTGGACGTGTAATAGCCATTTCAAAACTAGTAAATCCAAAACAAAATTCTTTTCACTCCCAAGTCTGCTATTCCTATAAAATCTTCCACATGTCAGTTCCTCCGGTTCAAAACTTTGGAGTTAATTTTGACTTCATTCTGTTACCTGCTGGTCTATACTGTCAGCAAAGCCTGTTGGGTCAACCTTTGAAATATCCCCAGAATCTGACCATTTCTCATTACCTCTACTGCCACAACCAAGCCACCAGCAGGGCTTGTGCTTTTCCGCAACGACTTCCTAACTAGTCTCCATGCTTCCATCCTTGTCTCTCAGTCTAACCTTTTCTCTAGCACAGTCTCTCAAAGCATGTCTTTTCAGGGAATTGGTGAAGTAAAAATTATTTTCACAAGAATACTACTATACATTATCTGCCTTTTAAATTCTCGTTCTGCCAAATGAGTGTACAGAGGAGTTTCCTAGAAGCTGTATGTTGTGTAACAGAGCACAGACTGAATGCCAGACATGAAAAAGATTTGTAAAAACATTAAAATATTGTTCATCTTCTCCTTTTGGGGGGAAAATATGATTATTTTCATTAAAAAATATGCTATTTGTGTTAACATATACTGGCTTTATTATTTTAAAACAAAGTTTTACATTTCTAATATGATAAATATCTATACATAGAACCCACATAAAGCTCTCTGAAAGTCTTCAATAATTTTTTTAAGAGTACAAAGGCCTTGAGGCCAAAAAATTGGCTAAGGGCTCATCTACCCTGAAGCCAGACTGATCCTTTTAAAAGTCAAGTCAGATTATGACCCTCATTGGCTCCGAACCCTCTAACGGCTCCTCGTCTCATTCAGAATAAAGTGAATGAGATGCTTGCCGAGCCTGCAGCCCCCACTCTTAATAGCTACTGCTGTCCCCCTTGCTTGGTGCCCTCCCCGCACAGAGCCTACCTGCTGCTCCCCCATCATGCCAGGGATATATCTTCATATGAATGTTCCCCCTACTCAGATCTCTTTCCTAGACATGGTCAGCTCCCTCCCCACCTCCAGGTCTTTTGCCTTCTGAGCCATATTTTTAATGGCTTCCCTTTCCAGATATTTAAATACTTGCCAGTATATCCCTCTTCTCCTGTGGCAGCACTACTCCTTATCTTGGCCCTTCATATTATTTACCCTATTCCCTCTGTCTCAGGGTAAGTCCACAGGGACAGTCACCAGTTTACAGTCTCTTCAAAGGACAGCAGATCTGGTGGTTGTGTACTATGTACCCAGTAGAGTCTTAAATTAAAGACACGTGGTTGATCTCAAGGGGTTATCTGGCTAAACCTTCAGGCAAGACCATATTCAATTCTGTTTTTTAAATCTCCTAAAGACACACAGCCTTTATGAAAATTTGTGAAAAGGCTAACGACTTGATGTCATCCTGATTTCACATTTACACTGGATGTGCAATAGGCATTTCAAAATGAGTAAGTCCAAAACAGAATTTTCTTGGGTTGCAAGTTAAACTTTTATCTCTTTTCAGATGAGATGTACAATCGTTCTTCATATTCAGTTGGAGACCCCTTCACACTCTTGGAAGTAATTATTGAAATTTCTCCTTGTCCTCATCTTAACTGAAACATCCCAATTTCTTTCATTTTTTCCCACATAGATTCAGTTTTTCAGTGCCCTAACCCTCTTTGTGCTCTCTCTCCCAAGTTTGTCATCTTCCCTTTATTTGTATAGTCCTAAATTAAACTGTAAGAGGTAGGGTGGTGTCAAAAGATTCTGAGAATCTATTTTTCTTTTACTGCATCTCAGAGAATGCTTTTAAAATATACAATACATTGCCTTGTAAAAGAAAAATTTTTCCAAGTCTGTTTGTATGATGTAACTTGTATCCTCTTTCCACAAAGAAATGTTCTTGATATAATGCTTAAGTAATTGTTTCTCATGAACTTTACTGACATTAAGACTTGTTCTGGGAAATCAGTTACTACCCTGCAGTTGACCCAATGTCAACCATGTTTTGCGGCCTTTAATCAAGTATTTTCTTTTGATGTCAGATCTAGTGCTTTTCTAGCTATTCTCTTTTCCTATAAAAGGTCCCTACCAGAAGGCAAATCTTTTAATTAGCCTACTAGAGGGCTTTCCCTTACAGGAAGTTTATTACAAAACTGTGATAGATGCAAACAATGAATTTGTCAATATGCTTTTTTAATATGGGGATCAGTAAACTTATTCTATAAAGGGAGAGATGAAAAACATCTAGGCCTTATAGGTCACATATGGTCTGCGTTGCATGTTCTTTAAAAAACTTTTTAAACAATTCTTCAGAAATGTGAAAACTCAAACACAGTTGTAGACCCAAACTGTACATGGGTCACAGTTTGCTGGTTCCTACTGTAATGGTTCTTGAAGGTTCCATGGCAACTTGCTCATCTGAAAAGAAGCAGAGCTGCTGGCAGCCACTGCATTAAGGAACTTCCTGGCATGTATGCTGTTGAGATATTTTGTGTTTTTCTTCCTGAGCCTTGGATTTTTTTGCTGTGATATGGCAATTCAAGCATTTGTTGGGCTTAAGATGATCTGCCATCTAAGTTGAGAGCTTAGTAAGCAGTCTGGGCCCTACACATTGGTTGAACTTAAGGTTGGAGTTAAAAGAGAATTCCTCTCCAGGATGAGATTAGAGAGGTATTTTGATATTGAAGGTAACATCAAGGTCCCCCAGGAAGAGCAGTCAAGTGTAGAATCCAAAGTTTCTGTCCCATGTTTTAAGTTTGAGGATTTCCATGGCCAGTGCTTTGTATCTGACACATTCTATGGCTAAATGTCCATTATATGACTAAGAAACAACCAATGTCCTTAAAGAGAGTTAGGGATGAGCAAGGATACATTGTGAATAAAAAAATGTATCCCAACTTGGAAATGAGACAAAAGGAGAAGAGTTCATCCTTTCAACGTAATACTGAAGGAATGTTTCAGTGGCCCATCCAAGGTTTATTTAGGGAAATATAGCTTTCTTTGACTTGCTGATTACTGCTGATTAAATCCCAGACTTGTATATTTTTGTCCAGTAGAAAAGAAAACCTGAAACTTTGTTTTTTATTGCCCTGAAGGATATTACCCAGTTTCGAATCTGACCTAGCAATGTTATTTTAACATTCTTTTTTCAAATAGTTCCTTAAATGCTCTTTGAACCAGCTGGCTCCTTTATTAAGGAGTTGACTAAACCTTCGACATGTTCAATCTTTATTAATCTGAGTCAAGTTCAACCTTCTTGAAACTTATCCTTTGACAACCTTCACAGAAGTCTTACTTTGTGTTCTGCTTGCAGTGATTTTGTGTATATGCTTGCATATGTCTAACACTTAAAATTATATGTAGGAATCCAGTCAGAGGTTTTCTGTACATTTGCCTGTGTCTGGAAGTGGTTATTATGGTCAGTGAGTTGTCTGGACACCTACCAGACCTATAGCTTCCCACTTGCTCATGGCACATCTAAGAATGAAGGTTATGTGGTTGTGGGAGTTTGTCCTTTGTGAGGTAAGAGAACACCTCCTTAAACAAGTACATTCACTTTGAAAGGAAAGGAAAGGGTGACTCCACTTGGGTGATTCTATGAGGGTGTGAAGAGAAAGAGTTAAGACAACTTTCTGCCAGGTCTTAGTCTGACAGTGAATTAAAACAATAGTTCTAAATAAACCAGGACAGACAGAATCTATTATTTATCAAGAGAGTCCCTCCATCACAATATCGGGCAAAAGAGCAGTGCCTGAATGCTAACCAGTGAAAGATGTTTTACTTTTAAAAGTGCCTTTCCTTCTTTCCAGAGAGAAATTAACAAGACTATGAAGACTTTCAAATGAACAGAATTCGCATTTTCTAGGCAGAAGCTAATCAACAATTACACACATCTAGAGTAAGGGAATATTCTATGAATATTATGAAATTTTACATGAAAAATCCCCACCCTCCCATGCCCAACCACCACCAACACAAAACGAAAAGAGGAAAAAACGCACAAAAGGAAAAGTCTGGAACTAAGGGGTGGTGTCCAGGTCATGAAGGATAAGGAACCAAAAATATGCAAATAGCTATCCAGTCAGCCTTCAGCAGGCCTTTCTATATTTCTTAACCAGGACTTTTGATCCAAAATTTAGAGATTTAATAATGCTTTAATAGTACTTTGTTCAAACTGATTGAATTATATAAAATTCAAAGTTCACTTGATATTCCTGTGAATACTTTCACAAATTAAAACTATTTTCCTATTTTCTTGAAAAGAAAGCTAAATGTCTTAGCCCTTATTTTATTCTAGTTTAGGATATGATGCAAAAAAAATCACACTTCATTTACATCAAAATTTTAAACAAAGTTACCTATGGCCCAGCAATTCTACTACTTCTACACATACCTATCCAGCAGAGAAATGAAACACACATTCACACAAAAACTGTACAAATGTTCATAGGAGCGTTATTCCTGATAGCTCCCAAGTGGAAACAACCTAAATGTCCATCAACTGATGAATGATTAAAGAAAACATGGTATATCATACAAAGGAATATTATTTGGTAATAAAAGGGCATGGAGTAGTGATACACGCTACAACATGGATGAACCTCAAATACACGCTAAGTGAAAGAAGCCATTCAGAAAAGACCACATTTTGCATGATACCATTTACACAAAATGTCCAGAATAGGCAAATCTACTGAGACAGAAAATAGATTAGTGGCTGCCTAGAGCTTGGGAGTAGAAGAAGTTGGAGGGGCTGTATGGTGGGAAGTGATAGTTAATAGGCACAGGTTTCTTTTTGGGGTGCTGAAAATGTTCTAAAGTTAGATTATGGTGATGATTACATAATTCTTCAATAAAAACTAATGGATTGTATACTTTAAACAAATGTTACAATATGCAAATTATCTCAATAAAACTGTTAAAATGTGATTTGTTCTCTGATAGGATGTTTATTTCATTGGAAGTAACAAAATTCCTTATATTTACTTTGTAGGTCAGATCATTATTTACACTAAAGATTTAAATGTTTTTAGATATGCTCAATGACACTGAATTATTACATTGAATTAAAAGGTTGTGCTGCATGGCAAACAAAGAAAGAAGCTAGAAAACCCCAAATATATACACTGAAGACATTAGCTGTTATCGTTAAGCCTTTCACAGGAGAGGGGAAAATGCTATATACTGTGCCTACATTCTTTCTGCTAACAGGTGTCTGTTTCTTTAATGGTCATTGAAAATTTAGGGTCGTGTTACAGTAACATAAACCATGGCGTGTCATCATTCTCTGACAAGTTTTTAAGATGAACAGTGGTTAAATTAATTTTAAGTGGCAATGTGAATTTTTCAAGATAATTATTTGAAAAAATAGCTTAATAGAATAGATAACTGGTAACTCAAAAAGAAAAATTATTTTTGAGATGACCTTTTCTCAATATAAGGCTGTAAAATTATTTACTTACTGTATAATCTACTCAGATGGCAGAAGTTATTTTTTTTTCCTCACCCAACTTAAATGTGTTCCTTTAGGAGGGGTAATCAGCTTTCTTGCCTTTGTGCTGCTTTCTGGTCTTCCAAAATCACAAATAACTGAAAGCAAACAAGCAGAATAATAAGAGATTCTACCCTCTAGAGAAATTAAAAATCTGACATTTCTTATATACTTCTTGATTTAGTTGTTACTAGTTAATAAGCTAGTCAAAAATATGGCCTTATTTTATCACTGGGCATCTGCATCCTTATCTGACAAAATGTTATAATGTTGCTCTAAGACTACATGACAAATTTGTAGCAATAAAAAAGAGCATGTTTTTATACTGAAAATATGTTTGATATATACTAGACAGCATCTAGGTAGCGCCAAAGATATGCTTCTTCTCCTATAACACAAGATGTAGCATTTCCAAGTAAAAAGGATGCTAGAAACCATTTGTTTTGATTCGCTCCGTAATTCCTTAATTAGTTCAATGGTAGCCTGTTTTAATTATTGCAATCACATTATGGGGAAAGCTGTCAAGTTAAAAAAAAGTTGTAGGTAAAATGGTATTAACGTGATTACATTATTAGATACCCTTTCAGGATAAGTAAAATCATCTTCATGTCCATGTACAAGTACTAACTGAAACTGTCAACAGACTTCTGTAAATTTTAAATATCCCCGTATCAATTAGAATTAGTGTGGCACCTTTTTTTAGTTGTTCCTTTGCAGATTCCTTAGGATATGGAATCCTAATTTCTAATCACCAAGTCTGTAAGAAGAGATACTTTCACTTCTTCCTTTCCAATCTTTGTCTTTAACTTTTTTCATCCTTATCATACTGGCTAGGCTCCTGTATAATGCTGGGTGGGGACAAGACTTGTCACTGGAAACCAGCTACCAAGCCACCAGTTAACTGTCAAATGTTAGTCAAAAGTCTAGTAACCCTGAAACCACATTTTAAAAATCTAGTCTAACCATGCTATCTAACCATCCATTATTCCTATAAAATGTCCCTAGTAAGAATGAGTTTTTGAAATGACCTATCAGAAACCTTTATCTTGTGTGTAAAACTGAAATAGAACTTTTAACATATGCTCATAAATGATTTGTCAGAAAAGTTTCAAACAGTCTATTCAGTCTCCTGGCTATCCATCACCATCTCCTTAGGAATAATTCTGCTTTTGCCCTAGTTAGGCATGTAGTTGGTCTTTCTCCATCTTGCATTTCATTCACTTATCCATTCAACAAACATTTATTGATCCTTTGCCACATGGGGCACTGTTCTAAATATGGTGATACAGAAACAAACACAACCAAACAAAAATCTCATATATTTGGATAGTTGGTTGGTCTATTTTTCCTTAAGGTATGACCCTATACTTTCCTTAGAGGAATTTCATTGCTTTGTTTTGACTATTTCCTTTCACTTTTAATCACACTTAAAAAAATTTTTTTGCCAAGCTCATTTCCAATCCTTGTATCAACATCAAGCCACTCTATCTACCTGATTGAAATATCAGATACATGCTTTCTTTTATGCCTTCCAGATCCTTAGAAAAAATGCTTAGGCATTCAACTCAGATCCAAAGCCTAGACATACCTCCAGCTGCTAGCTCCTCAGCTTTAACCACTGTCTGTTTACAGGGATCCACGTAGCTGTAGACTAACTAGAAAGTGTGCGTGCAGGACAGTATTTCCTAATTCAGCTGATAAGAACATTATTCTGGACCTTGCTAATGTCAAGAGAGATAATACAAAGTAACCTAACAGTGTTTTCCTAATGAAGCTATTCTCACAGTCAAGTGATATTAGTTTAATACTCCTCTATTGCATTTTTTCAAAAGTTGGATTTATAAGTTATATCTTTCCCAGTAAAAAAAGATATTTGAACCTGTTTCTAATTTTTACAAATCTCAAAAGATATTTGAGAAACACTAGTTGGTAATTTCTATTGATTTGGCAAGTTCTTCAAATACACACTGAGCACTCATAGGACTCATGAGTTTTCATATATTTTGCATATTTAGTGACTTCTGCCTAGGATTTATTTTTATGTCCTGACTTCATATTACATAATACTTAACAACTTACATATAAAAACATGTAATACTATATAATAATATCTAATCTCATGCTTCATGACATTTGCTCCTTACTGCCAGTCACATACAGAGTATTTCCATGTAGCTATTTCATGGCCCTATTAAGGATAACTTGTAATTACACTATCACATTTCATTACTAGAATTTAAAGTAATAAAAAGGCAAATGGATACATGAAGATGGTAGGTTAGAAATGTTATTGTAAATACATCATTAAATATGTGTCCTGTGACTTTGTCCTGAGCAGCTATGTCCCAAGCACTGGCAGGTGCTGGGGCTACAGAAGGGACCTAACAGATGCAAACCAAAAGGAGAAAAAAGCTGTTGGAAAAACAATTAAGAGGTTTGAGGGTAAAGGAAAGGGAAAGGAACGACATGGTTAAAATACAAGCTGGAGGAGATCAGAACGAGCTGTTTTGGGGGAAGGAAGCATGCAAGCAGCAACAAGACCAAAATGCCAAGAAAAGCCAAGCAGCTCTAACCCCCGTAGCTCTCAAGAATGGGCATCAGAAACCCAGGCTTATGTTCCCCGGGGAACTGGAGCAAGAAACTGTGCATGAAAAAGCTAAGAATGACTTTAGAGGCCCCACTCTTCCCAAATACCTACTTGTTATGAACTGAAATCTCTTAGGGAACACAGAGTTTCTTAATTATAAATAAATGGCTTAAGATACAAATGCTCTCTTAAAGACAGCTGATTTATACTCACATATAATTGACTAGTTACAAAGAATGAGTGACTAATATCAGAGCCTTCTCAGCATAACAGAAATAAATCAAGGATGTTGAGCATTTAAAGTTTGGAGAGGGCTTCCCATCCGGGAAACAAAAGGATGCAAGTAGTTAGTTAGAGGCTTTAGAAGAGAACTTCATGAATTTAATAATCTGTCACGGTGGAATTGGGACTAGAAGGCTTATATTTTTTTACACATGTATTTCAGTTTAAGAGCCAATAAAGCATGCTTTTTTTTTACAAAGGCAAAAAAAAGCTATCTAATTCCAGAGAGTTTGATAATTAAGGTATCATATTCATTCATGAAAACATATATATATATTGACTTCATATCTTTTAGTTCCATGCGGCTCTTCTGTGATTTTTGAACATAATATAGACTCATGTTGCACCGTGTTTTCTCAATCAGGGAGCAATCTTGCCCCTGTTGAAAACTGGTTCTGGGGGGCAAGATAAAAAAATCTTCATTGTTTGTAGTCTGCCAAAAGGCCATAGTAGGTAAACAGATACACAGTCTATCTGTGGTATTACAATGTATCTAAAAGAGGCTTATGGAGAGAGGGTAATAATGAAAAAAAGGTTGAGAAACACTTCTCTATACTCTCCATGATCTTTTCCTTGGTGTTTCAAGGCCATGGGCAGTTCTTTGGATCAGCCAAACTAACTCTCCTCTTCACTCTATCCCCACCCGTCTTGTCTATGGGGTAGTATGGGACTGGCTTTGGTCCTTCCAAGTCCTTAGAAGTGTTCTTCAGACAATATCTATTTCTGGGTTCCTTGACTCAAAATAACTTCAGTCATCTGTAACATTTTCAGTTATTTCCCTAAGCTTTAAAACACTTGTCTTAAAATTGATTTTTTGTCAATCCTTCTTCTCCTTTCTGAACTTTATTCATTTTCTGAACCTATATTACCATTTCTGGACCAACCACCACTCATTTAAATACACCATACACTACAGAACCGTATTGTAAAAGGACACCCACCCAACACCAGAGAAAATGATCCTGGATTTCCAATCCCAGAACTTGCAACACTTCTAAACAGACAGCCTGGCTGCTTCTTTTGGTTCATGCCTGATGTTGGAACAGTTCAGTCACTCTCTACCTTTTAATGATTAGGTAATTTTTGATATATTCCTGCCCAACTAGCTAAGCAAAGCTCTGAGATGACCCCTCTTGCTTTTCTACAGCAGCCCTGGGAGCGATCGGGAATAGCCTCATGTGCTAGATGTTGGAGGCCACCCTAGTTTCTCTCCTCTCTCGCTCATCTTGACCCCACAGCCTCTTTCCTAGTTCTATAGTCCAGGAATGACTGATATCTAGCAGTATTATTAACAGTATTATTGCCATGCTTTGTTTCTTTTACTTCTTCCTTTGTATTTTTTCCACCTCTCATATTAATAGACTGTCTGATGCTTTTCCCTCTGCTAATTCTCTAATGAAGGTTCACTTCTGGTTGTAGCCTCCACACTGCACCACTATTAGTCATATTTCCAACCAAAGGGGTTTGAAATCCTCCTTGCTTATTATCTTAACCTCCTCTCTAAGGGAGGTATTCCCTTCCTTCAGGCGAACCCTATTCCTAATCAAAGAAATCCATCTGGACCATTTTCCCAACTAAAATGCCAAATTACTGAAATACTGTTGATGTGCTCAATATCTTATCTGCCACCTAACGAGGGCATTATACGTCCATGGGAGCAACTTACTAATGGAACGTAGCTACCTTACATGGTACCTAAATGGCCAGGGCTTTAAGAACTATGGCCTTCCAGGAAATACAATACCAGTTAAATAGGTGGAGAAGGCTGGGATAAACAAGTCGCAGAATAAAGCAGCAGCAGCCATTAATAATCACATAACAGACAATTTGGGTGTCTTTCCTAATTATTGTAAGGATCGCTCCCGGAATATCTGATTCATCTTTCATTCAGGAAACAGAAACCATCTACATTTTATACTAAGCAAAGAATATAAAGAAATAGAAAAAATGTCCCTGTCCTCAAAGACTTCAGTCATTCATAGGATATTACCCTGGGCAAATAACTAAAAAAGTTAAAAAAAAAATTAAAACACTAGGGGTACATGTTGTTGGAATTATTAGTGAGCTGACAAAGGATTTTAAATGGAAGGTATATGGGCTTAGGAGGTAGGTGGTATTTCTGGGCCTTGAAGAAAGATGTAGAATTTCAGCTGGTAGAATCTTGGTCAAGGGTGAGGTGTGTGGTGGGAAGATACTGGGATTGTCATGCTGCCCTAAGTGGTTAGCAAGGCTGAGAAATCAGGAGAGGCAGAAAACAGGAAGTGTGTTGCCAAAAATTACAAATTCCAACTCATTACAATATGGCTAGTAAAGTTCTAAAAAAAAATGCAGAGTGGAGCAAAGGAAAAACTACAGGAGTAAATGTTTATAAGTCAGGACTACAAAAAAAGGATGTGATTCAAAGTTAAAGATGCTAAAAGCTAGATTAGACCCTTGAATAGCTGTCTGAAGAGTGAATCACTGAGAGCAATGACTAATCACTACATGCATATAAATGTACATACAGTGAAATACAGCAGAAATGTCCATCAGTGCTAGAATACAGGGGTGTTCATCTCTACCATTTACTGAGCACCTATTAGGTGACAGGAGCTGTCCTGTATATGGATTATTACATTTAATCTGCACAATAATCCAACTAGATAGGCTTTATTAACTCCATTATACATGAGGAAACTGGGGCTCAGAGAAGGTCAATAATGAATTTGTTGAATTAGTTTGCACTCCTACTGTGCAATGGAGACAGAATATGATACCAGCTTTTCCTACCTTGAGGCCATGCTCTTTTCCCCATGCCAATCTAGATTGATTAATATTTTAAGAGAAATTATTAAGTGAATTCAAGGATACCTCCCTAACAATATCACTCTCATTGGATGCAATGTTTTCATCAGTGATCCAGGGCTGGAGATACAGCTAGCATTCAAGGGCTTGAGTAGAAAATCTTGGGCGTGTGCTGCAGCCTATGAGACTGTCATTGTCATGTGGATGAGTATAACTGATGAGCAGGAGTGAAACGCCCATTAGGTTAAATTCTTAATTAGTCATTTAATAGAATTCCATGGCAAGAACATGGATCTGGGAAACAGTTGGCCCAGATTCCAAGTGTGAATTCCACTATATACCAGTTACATGGAAAACTCTGGACAGGTGACTATATTTCTTCAATTTCCATTTTCTCATATAGTCATTTTGGTAAGTTAACACTAAACTTATGGAAGAAAAAAAACAGCATCTTTGGATAATGGAAAACTACATCATTAAGGCTGGGTCTCACTGAGGCATTACATTAGCTGAAAGGTCTTGGGCAAGTCACATACTCTGAGCATCTTCTGTAAAATGTGGAAGGCACCATCTACCTCAAATGTTTGCTGTAAGAATCTGAAATAATGTGTGTTAGGTACCTAGAGCAGCCTGACTATATTACAGCAATGTAATAAATCACTAACACAATGCTTGACAAAATTAATGTTTCCATACTATTTCTTTTTAAACTTGGGCTCTATTATAATGTTATTGATGACAATAACTTAAAACACTACAGACTCTTAAAAAATCTTGACAATAATTTGGTAAAAATTGGATACCTTCAGAGTATCTGAAGCCGCTGCTCAGAGCAAGAAGAATATTGCTAACCTAGCATTATTTTTAAAAGATAAACTTCTTGTAAGTAGAGTTATTCACTTTTCTCTTACATTCCCCAATACATTTTTTTCACTAAAAGCATTCCCTCTAAAAACATTTCATTAAACAAAATACTTAGGCAACCTGAGAAATAAGAGATTAGTACCATTGACAAAGGCTGCGAAAATTTTATTGATAGGAAAATTGTTAAAAATGCTTGCTACTTCTTATACCATTATTGGTTGTTGGCCCTATCTGTGGTCAATCCATTATGTGAACCATGAAAAATATCCATCACCCCTTAGAAGCAAATAAACAAACTATTTTTAAGTTAATCACTCCAAAGTAAAGTAAATGAGGGTTACACCCTTGATCTTCCCTATTTCAGCTAGTCAGAGGAATTGCAGGCATCATAGATTAGAGCTGAATACAATCTAATCTGCTTACACATGCTTTACGAATCTGAGCAAATTTGGGGAAGTTCAGCTTACATTTGGGGTTTATACAAATCATTAAAAATTCACCAAACAGAATTTATAAAAGTATGCAGCTGATTGGCTCTGGAGATTTTACAGTGTTGGGCCAAGCCCAGAGGGTTACCATCACTTTTCCTCCTCTCTCATCTAGACGGCATTTTAATGACTTGTTCATGAAGAAGCCTCATGTATACTTTAGGAAACCACTATATACCTGTCCACAAATAAGACCGTTGGTTAAGGACCCGTTTCTTATATTGCCAAGGGCTTGTAAGAAGTATGTGACTAAAATAGGGCTGCCATTTCCATTATCTATTCCTCCCCCCTAAGGCTGCATTAAATAGGGTCATTCAAGACTCCCTCTGCCCAGTGCTGGCGGTCCCACAAAGACTGATTAGTTATTATTTAAGGAGGATGGAGACTTCAAAGTGTCTTTTACTAACTGGTTTGCTGGGAGTTTAAAATGCTGAAAAGAATTTGAAACCAAGTGAAGTTTGGCCCTAACACTGAAATATCTGTCCCGGGATGTGAGCTAGGTGTCTTGTGGTTACACGGCGTGAAATGCTGAAGTAACTGTAACCTGCTGTAGACCGGCAGGCGTGGGGTGGGGGAGGGCAGAATCGGCTGAGGGAGAAAAGAAAGGAATCAGCGTCTGCAGAGCCCATCCTAGGGTTCCGGAGTTGCTAACATCCCTAACCACCTCCTCCTGGGATCCAGCTGCAAACAGAAAGACCGGCGAGTCTGGGTTTGGGTTGAAGGCAGCGGTCTTGGTCTCAACCGCCGCCTAAAGCACCTGGCTTCTGGGGCCCGCCCGATCGACTAAGCCCTCTCTCGGCTCTGGTCCTGCAGGGAGCAGATATCGCGCTCACGGTCCCTTCGGAGACCTTCACGTTCCTCTCTCTTTCCCCCAAAGTGCTAACTTCGGGGGCTCGGGGGGAGCAAGGGGAGAGCGGACTAGAGGGGGCAGGCCCTCCTCGGGTCTCGGGGGTTTTGGAGGTTGGAGAGAAAGACGATTGCCCCCAGCTGTGGCCGCGTTTTCACCTCGTTCTCCACCCCCACCCCGTCCCCGCCCCCCACCCCCAAGTCCGCAGAACCTGCGGCGGCCGCGCGGTGCTTGGCGTCAGGCTGGGGTCCCTCGCCGGACGCTGGGGCTGGCGTGGGATGGGTGGGGCGGGGGTGGCGGGTCCCTGAGCCCGAGCCCCGGAGGGCCCCAGGGGCCACACACTGGGCAGATCACCACATCCCGCCGGCCGAGAGCCGGGGGAGGCAGGGAGGCGAGCGAGGCGGGGCGCGTCCGGCTCCCGCGCACCTAGCGGACCGAGCCCCGCGGGGCTCTGCGGGCCGTCCGTCCCATCGTCCGCGGTCCTGCCCTTACCTCCGGGCGCGCGGTGCCAGCGGGGGAGGTGCTGGGGCGCAGAGGGCTGTCTCCCGGCCGGGCTCAGCGGCGCCTAGCGACAGCGGGGCCGCTGCTCATGGCTCGCCGCGCCCGGAGCCCTGCTGCCGCGGCCACGGCGGCGCCTTCCTCCTAGACCTCTTCGCGGGCTCCGAGCCGGGACGCAGCTAACGCCCCAGCCCCGCAGCCCGCCTCCCGCCCGCCTCCCCGGCCGCGCTCTGAGCCGCCTCCAGCGCCGCCCCGCGCGCAGCTGGGCCAGCGGCAGCCAGCGCCCCCCAGCGCCCGGCCCCGGGGCCGCCGCCGCCCGCCAGCCCACCCGGCGGCCCCAGCCCCGCCGTGACGCAGGCCGCCGTGCCCGGGAACTTCCTCCCCTGCAGAGACCACCCCGCGCCCGGGACTGGCCGACGAGGGCTGCCGCCCGCCGCTGGGGACTCCCACGGGACGCGGAAAAGGCTCCTCCTCTGCTGCCGGGGGGCCGCTCGGCCTCTGAAACGCCCACCTGGCGGCTCCGTCTGGGGAATCGGCGGCGTCGAAGACCTCCCCACCCCCCCCCCATCCCGAGCCGCGCGCCCACACCCGAGGCTTCTCCGCCCTCAGCGTCCGCTCCACGGCCGCAGCGCCTCCCCGGGGTAAGTTAGAGGGGAGCAGCTTCCACTATAAATAGCCTTCGGGGACCTCCGCTGGGCGACCGGGGTCAGGATAGAGATAATCCTTCCGCCGTGACTCCCTCAGCCCGTAAGAACTGAGAGACCCCATGAAAACTGGAGGGCGGGAGGGTTTGGTGGGACTCATTGAGGGAGACCGAGAAGGAGTAAGGCAAACACCAGTTTCCCTGGACCGTGAGGCTCCCGAGTCTCCTCTCCGGCAGGAATCCCCATATTCCCGCTCTGCCCCCTGGTCTCCCCGCCGCAGGTTCCACGGACGTTGAAATTGAACGCTCCACTTACAATTTCGGGCTGAGCATAAAGGAGTTGATAATGCACATCAAACCGCCTGTTGTTTAAAGAGTATGGGGGCGGGGTTCTCCCTTATTTGTTGATCTGAGCCATGCTTTTTCTTCTCCACATTCCCCTACCCAATTTCAGGAGGAAAAAAGCGAACTCTGCGTTCTTGGAAGCTGACAGCTATGTACATGCAAAATCTGCCTAGTGAAAAAAATGTACAGATAAGATTACTAAGTAATGTAAAGTCTTCTGGGATGCCTTATTCTATGAGCACCAAAAATTAAACTTGCTCTGTCCTGGCAGTCAGGAAAGGATGATGTATATGAATAGGTCAATTAATAAATAACTAATCATCTTTCATTAACTGGTTTGTTCTTACAAAGCAAGACTTAGTAGAGCAGGCACCTACTTTTACACTATTTCCAAGCCAAAAATGAAAAGAAAGTTGTTCCATAAGTTGTTTTCTTAGGTTTTTAACTGCTTTTCCTTTGCTTGTGGGAGAATTTTTCCAATTGTAGTACTGTTGTTGGGTGTCCCTCTAGGAAGACAACATGAAACCCTCTCAGGCTTTAGGAGATGACTCTAACACCAGCCTTAACCTAGGTCAACACAGAAATCTAGGGTGGGGGCCTTTCTCAGAGATAGCAGGTGGAAAAGTCAGAGACTGATAAAGTACCATTCAAGCTCCCAAGTACTGAAGCTCCAGCTCTTAAGCACCTTACCTGGATTTATACGCTGAATGAGGCAAGTACTGAGAACACTAAACACCTTTGGAGGGCCTTATTTTGCAAGTGCTTTCCAAGTACACATCTGTCCTTCTTGTACCCTTGGCATCCAGGCCCCAAGCTTAGGCATCTCTTAATGCTCCCTTGTTACCTACTGTCAGGGAACCATTCAACCCTAGGCTTTGGACTGGGGAACCAGGAATAAATCCCTACTCTTCCTGGTGCATAATGAACCCCCATGTACTCACCATACAGATTTAAAAATTATTCTCTTAGTCGTATTTCCTTCATTATATATTTTAATATTTTGCTTTAGTACTTTAAAGCAAATATCAGACTTTGACTTTTCATTTCTAAATATTTCTGTGCATCTCTTAAAAATAAGTGCATTTTCTTACATATTATGTTACCATAATAACATTTCATACCTAATACAATTAAATAAAAATTCCTTAACATCATCTAATACCCAGTTTAGATTCACATTTCCTCAATTACCCCCAAAATGTCCTTTTATGTTGGTTTAATGGAATAACAATCCAAAAAATGTTCCTACATTGCATTTGACTTTATCTCTTAAAGAGTTTAGTGTTAAACAGAGTTCAATCTAGAATATATATTTTTTTCTATGCCATGGACTTGTTAAAAATTATGTTAGTTGTCCTGTAAAATGTCCTACATGCCTAAGAGAACTCCACTCCCTCATCTGCTTTTCTCCCATGAACCCCCTCAATTGGGTTTCTTAATCCCACATCCATGCAGACAACTCAGTGTTGGTCATGTTAGCACAACTAATAGACATGCCTCTTTCTTCACTTCATCTCTCAGTATCATTTGAGCACTGACCATGCTCTACTTCTTAAAACCCTCTTGTTTATTGGCTTCGGAGAGCCATACTCTCCTGTATTTCCTCCCATCTTAAGGATAGCTCTTCCTCAGTCTCTTTTCTGCCTTTTTCTGCTAAGACCTCTGCATATTGGAGTGGCCCCGTGCATTATCCTGGGTTTCTTCTTTCCTACTTGCCCTCTGTGCTTAACTGGTCTCATCTAGTCCCATGACTAAATGTACAGAGAAATGTAGACAGTGATATCCTGAGGCAGTTGCAGCCTCGCTTGCATGACAGAGAGGATATGCATTTCATGAAGGGAGAATTCAGAAAGGAGGAGGGGAAGTGGGATCTTGACCTTGGATGCTTTGAAATTTGGGAGGAGGAGTTGAGCTTTTATTCCATCTACAGTTGAGAGTCATTGAAGGGGATGTGTTGGCAACTTTGGCGGGTCTAAGAATGTGTGTGGGGGAGGTTTAAGGGGATGGGTTCCCATAGATCCGAGTTCTCTTTGGGAGCACTTCCAGGCATGCTGAGAAATGCTGAAAAGTGTGTGTATCAGTGATTCTCTGGACACTTCCTCTGCCTTCAGTTTTTTCACCCAACTCTTTCTCGATGTTTTCTGCATAATTAGCAGGTTGTTTCTTACAGATAGGAGGAAAGTCTTTGGAGGCAGAGACAATGATTTTTGAATGTTCTATGAAGAATCACAATGTTTTTTCTAAAAATATTGTGTCTTAGCACTTCTTATCTTATGATCTTTTTTTTTCCCTAAAAAGTAATGCTAAGGAGGAGGGAGAATTTTCTCTTCTGTTTATCTTAAAGCTTTCTCTTCTGGAGAAGACCACGTTAATGTGCATGCCACAGTTCAATGAACAAAGGAGAATAACAACTAAGGGGAAATGCAAACCTCCTCTGGCTCCCCCAGCATACAGATGCACACACACATTGGATCTACCCGGTGGATCTCCCTAAATTGTTTTAGTTCAGTGACATTTATTTATATTGAGAGGAAAAACAATGTATATATAAATAATACATAAATAATTTGAAATCATTTTGAGAAACACTATATGCCATTTGTAATCTGCATTTGGAGGCTTTTCACTTTCACAGGAAATCTTGCCTTGGTCTCAAAAATGAGACTTCATTAAAAAACCTTCATTAAAGATGCTTCACTGGGAAGCCAACTCCCAGGACAGAACCTGAAGAAGGGAGCCCTTTCTCCCAACTATACAGATTTGAACTCTAATGTATTTACCTCTGCTTTAGACTATGAGCATGTTTCTTTAAGAAGGAGTGGGGAGGGGAAAGAATACCCAAAGGTTCCAATAAGTGAAGGACTCAGAAAAACTAACTGTGAAATCAGGTTATTAAGTCACAGTGACATCACTGTGACTTGGAAGCCATATTCTGTAAATTAGTCCCTGGAGCTGAGCTGAGATGGGTTAACAGCAATAGTGTGATTTCATCTGAAGAGGGAATATGAAGTAGTGTTCAAGGGTCCAGAAAGAAGCAGGCTCTACAGAGCTCAAAGTCATCCTACCAGCAGGCATGGGGCCTGTTCAGTGGATGTTGGCTGGCTCCTCTGGCTTCAAGGATGACAGTATTCCAAGGGCAGGAGCTAGAAATTTTCCAATGATGCCAAGAGGATGAGAAGGCCAGATGGCTTTGTGGTTAAAAGCATAGCATTTGAAGACACCCATGTCTGGGTTCGCTGTTGAGTAGAGGTGACCATGGGCAATTTGCATAAGCTCTCTTTGCCTCAGTATCTTTCCTCCAAGAGAGAGATAAGCATGCCTACTAATATTTATTAATGCTTATCCGATGTTAGTTTATTTATTTATTGTTCTCTTCCCTGCAATTTTAAGTTCCACAAGAATGGGACATGGGGTGTTTAATACACTGCTGTATCCCCAGAGCCCAGAACAATTTAAACTGAAAACATTTATGTTGAATGAATAAATGAATGTATGAATAGGTCTGCTTTTGGGTTAAATGGGCCTACTTTAAAGATTCTAGTAAAGTGTCTGTCACATATTAATGTCCAATAAATGGTGGCCTAACCTCATGACCCTCCTTTATCTCTTTTCCTTTTTGGAAAGGGGCACAGATTCCTGCTTAAATACTGGGGGAGGAGATCTCTGTCTACACTGCTTAATGGTGACTGGGAATTCTCTAATCAAAAGGGAGGTCATATTCCAGCATCATCAAGGGAGATACATTTTCCCATTTCTTTTAAAGCTCGTTCACTCACAGCCTGGGTATCTTTTCTTACACACATACTCTGCTCAGTTCTGTTTCTCACTTCAGCTCTGGCTCTAGATCCTGCCAAGAATCACGTGCCTTCTCTCCTCCCTTCCAAGTCCTAACCCTCTGGCAGGGTCCATCTCAATCATCACCTCCTCTGCAAGGTCCTCCCTCATGGCTCCCTCCTCCAGCAGCTTCTCTTGACTCTGAGTTTGTTTTCTTGGCACACCTTTAGCACAAAACCTACACTGTCTGGGCCTTTGAGGGCAAAGCAGCACAGGCCATGAGGACAGAGGTTTGATCTATTTGGAATGGGGACCCCCCCCCTCCCATTGACCAGCACTTGTTGGATTCCAACCCAATGTCCAGCTGAGTGCAAGGTGCTAAAATAGAGACTAAGAATGTGGGAGGATCAAGTTTGGAAAGACCAAGCGTGGAGATTGATATATTGCTCTGTCTTTGCTTTGGCTTAAAGAACGAGAGCAACTCCTAGTCCTAGAGTCCTTACCCTTAATTAATTACATCTGGGTGCATCTTCCTTTCTCTGTTGCAAAAGCTTTAGTGATGCACAAGTCCAGACATCTGAGAGTTCCTCGCATACATGCCAAGGAGCTTCTGCCACCTGGTGTGCTGAGAAGGCATTGCAGCATGATGGGAAATGGGAGTTCTTACTTTACCTTGTGAACTCCATGAATTGTATAATATAGTGATAGTAGTTAATTTTTCTTTTCAAAGTCGTGTAACTTTTTCAATGGAAATATTTCTTAAACCCCAATATGTAGTATGGACAAGAAATGAGCTGCTCCAGATAGTGTGCTTTCCAGGGTAGGTGGCAGGTCTCAGAGTCCTCCCTTTTTGGCCTTCCTTTTCTCTCCAGAATTTTGCTGATGCCCTTTCTTGGAACTCAGAGGTCATGAACCATAATGGAGAATTCAAGATTTAAAAAAAAGTCTGTGGAGGTCAAGTGGGCAATTTTTCTTTTTAAGATGACCTTTAAAATCCCTTCAGGGAAGAAGAAATTTACATTAACTGAATACTTCTTTTATGTCCTACTCTTTACATGCCTTATTTCATCACATATTCATGCTCATGCTATGAAGTAGGCTTCGATATCCCCATCTCACAGAAGAAGAAACTGAACCACAGAGTGATTTGGGATTTTACCTATGACTACACAACTTTTGATGGGTCAAGCCAAAAATTCAAACCCAGGGCTTTCTGATTTAAATGTCAGAGCTTGTCTCTGACATCACTTTGAACTCCAAAACTCTTTCCTCCTGGAAAGGGCAGTGGTAAAGCTACTCTCAAGAACATGGAGGACAGAGGTTGTTTTTAGGACCACAACCTTCCTATTAGTCTCTTTCATTCCCTGGTAGGCCTTCTCTGTGCCAAATCTGAAGGTCAGTTTGTTTGGTAAAGAACAAGTCCATGGCCACACATATGGAGTAAGAATAGGGCATCAGGGAAAAAAGAGGGAAAGAGAGGCTCCAGGACTTGTCCAAGATCAGCAACAAAAGACATTAGACTTACTACCTCAAAACGCTGGTTATAAGATTGACTCCAGTGAGTGTACTATATATCTAGAAAAGAGTGGATATTTTGCCTTCACCATCAGCTGATGGCTTATACACATCTTAGAGATGGAACCTACAGGAAGCCTAGAAAATAGCCTATTAGAGTTGGTTATCTGCAGAAGATGCACAGGGGGTACAAAGCTCTGAACTACTTCTGCTCTCCAGACACTCAGATCTGCCAAGTGCAAAGTCTGTTCTCTGATGGGAGCCCCATTCTCTGAGGAATGGCACCACTTGGGAGCTGCCAGTAATGCAATCACTTTTAATCAGTATTTAGACAGAAGCAGCCTCAGCTTACCCCTGTTGCAGAGGCGACTACACATAAACCTCAATTACTCAGACATTTAAAAATCAATTTCAAATAAAATGTCCTGGTGATGGAACTAATGGATTAGAAGGGTCAGGATGTGTGCACAGGCCTGGCATGTCTTGTCAGTGCAATTGAGGTAGACAGCTCCTGTAATGCAATAAAGCTGGCCAATTTTGTGCTCCCAGAGGTTAAGGGGAACAGGTCTTATCTCCCAACTTCCCCCCAAAGCAGAGGAAGATTCCAATGCCAGAAGGAACACAACAATGACTTCTGCATACTTAAGCTGTGTTGGAAATGTTAGCTTCATCTTTTACAGTTGTGAAGAGGAAAAGCAGGCTACTACCACTCAAGGGCCCTGCCATTCAACCTCTATCTGTACCACCGAATCATTACTATTTCCGTAGATGAGCTTGACTTTTTTGCCAGTCATATTTACTTATCAACCCCTTCAACATGCTGGTAATTTAGCTCAATAAACTTTTATTGAGCATGTACCATGTGGCAGGCACTGTGCTGAGCTAATGTGGGGACACAAAGGTGAAGAAGTTATAGTCTTTGCTTCAATTTACAGGGTAGAAAAAATGAGGCCAACTGCCTACCTGATCAGGGTTTACAGTCCTGCAAAACCAAACCACCTTTAGACATGATGGGCTGTTTCACACCTTTAAACCCGAGCCAGTGTGGAGAAGAGAGGGCTTTAACTCTTCTTTGATTCTGAGAGCTCGAGACACTTCTTGTAGTAATTTCCTTTTTAAATTTTATTTGCTAACACTAGTAGGAGTCAAATGTCTGTTACTCTGTTACTTTCAACTAAAGAAGCAACTGCTTCATAGGATAGTATTATTAACAATAATAATAGCATTTAATGAATAACTATTAAGCACTAAGTATTATGAGAAATACCCTACTTGCACTATCTTTGACCACCAAAACCACCCTATGAGATGGGTATAGCCATTATCCTTATTTCTCCATTTGGCAGGTTAACAGATCTTATTGAGTTGGTGTGTGGATTAAATGAGGTATAATACTGTACTGGGCACCAACAGGATTGCTTATCCAGTACCACCATCCCCATCTTGAGAATTACCACGGTCTCTATTCATATTGTACTCACTGGTGTGCTTTGAAGCTGTCAAAGTATAACTTCCCAAAGGTTAAAAACATGACTCATACAAAACAGAATGAACATGAATCAAAAATCTATTCAATTTATTAATTAATGAGGAGATCATTAGGATGGTAAATCTGATTCAAAGGGGAATTAGAGGAAAGGAATTTATATAGTCAGTCAGTTAAAGGGATACTGCAATGAACTTGGTAACATTATAAAACTGGTTAATGCCTTGCAGTGAAATAAAGCTAGCCTCTGTTACATGTTTTACCTTACAGAAATTGACCAGTGGACTTACAACTTCAGAGTATCTGGGCTCTAATGAAATAGTAAATAGTAAATTCAAACACAGGTACATTCTCCCAGGGGATCCAGCAAACTTTCTAAAGGGCCGGATAGTAAATATTTTTGATTTTCCAGGTCATATGGTCTCTGTTGCAGCAACTCAACTCTGACATTGTAGCATAAAAACAACCTTAGATAATGTCAAAACAAATGGATGTGGTTGTTCCAATACAATTTTATTTACAAAAACATATGGCTGTGGGTCATAGTTTGCCAACTCCTATCCTAAATGATTAAATCATACTCAAATGAGCCACTTATACAATGCCTAAGTGACATTGGGGGAGCATGCAGTTTTTCTATGGCTTTATCTCTAAGTTTTGGGTCATTTTTCCCAACAGCACTAAGATATGAATTGGGTCTCCTGGATCTGCTGAGGCAGTGTTCCTGCCTGCCTGCCATGAATATGGAAACAGTGAAGCCTTTATGTTTATGCCAATGGATCTATCCTCTCCCTGCCTGCCTTCATCAGTAGGGACTGGACAACAGTTGGTACCTGCCCCAATTTCCAAATTTGGAATGGGACTAAGTAATCCCTACCTCAGGATGGTTGCTTCCTTGAGTGGAAGAGGTATCAATTCTGGGGCTGATGAAAGAAGCCATTTTAAGCAGGGAAATTGAGGTCAGAAAGAGCCCACTCACTACCTTCCTGTACCTCAATTTTACTATCCACACAGGAGTAAGACTGTACCTATTCACGGGGTGGGTCTGTAGGTTGTGATAGTGTGTAAAGCACCCAGCGTGGAGCTCAGTACGCGCACTGTGAAGGTTCCTTCTCTTAGCCTTAGGGTTCTTCTCATTCTCATCTCAGCTGTCTCCAGCTCTAAGTGGTTTTAGCGTCGTCACAGGAATTAGCTGATACCATAGTTCTGCCTCCTCTTTGCCTGGGTTCAATGTCCTTTTCTCTCCACATTGTTTTATTTCACTGTTGACATCTAACCTCTGACTTTTACTCAGACTGCTTCCATTAACTTTGTGCCTTACAGTTGAGTATGCTGACTTCTCTATTTTCTTTTGTGAGTGAGCAAAAGCAGGGAGTAGAGAGGTTCAAGCATTGATTGAACAGTAGTGTGGCTGAGTGCTTCAAACAGGTCATCTTTAATCCTCACAACCAGCCAATTTTAGGCACACTGTTTTCCCTATTTTATAGATGAGAAAACTCAGGTTCAGCGAGGCTTAAGTCACTAGTCAGCCCAAGATTGTAGTCCTGGAAAGTGTTGGAAGGCTGATATTCCAACGCAGACCTGCCTGTCTCCCAACATAATGAGTGCTTTTATCCACTGTAATACACTTTCTTCAAAATGCTTTTCATTTGGCTGCAATTTTGCCTCTTAGCTACATTTCCTCCTTTGGCAAAACTGATTCTCTGTGACCTGAATGCAGGAAACATTGTTCAGTGCCTAAAATCAAACAAGAAGCCTTTAACATGATGCCCTTAAATGCTTCAGCAGCTCATATTCCATTTTTCATTTTTGAGCAAGTCCACTGGCAAAATCTCCGTCATGGATGTCTCACTTCTAGGGATGTGCTCACCAGTAATCTTACTGGGCTCTGGGGAATGCTCTGATATGACCATGACAAGAATTCAAAGGCCAGAGTCAGAGAAAAGCAGGATGCACAACACAACCAGATCACTCCAGAAAGTTTATGTTCAAAATGCAGCTATAGCCCTTGCAAGTATGTGTCTATGTGGTTGCTCACAAGAGGGCAATGCCCCAGAATGGCCAAGATAAGCCACTGTAGTAAATGAGAAACAACAAGGAAGGGGAACTTTCTGTAGAGGATACTTGTTATTTTTTTTTGTGCTGGACATTATAACAGCCTACCTATTTTTTCTCCAGTTTTGCTGAGCTATAATTTGCATATAACATTGTAATGTTTTAAGGTAGGTACAACATAATGCTTTATGTACATGTTGTGAAATGATCACCACAGTAAGTTTAGTTAATATCCATCACCTCACATAGTTACACATTTTTTTTCTTGTGATGAGCACTTTTAAGATCAACTCTCTTAACAACTTTCAAATATACAACATGGTAGTGTTAACTACCCATTTATTTATTTATTTATTTTAAGTTTATTTTGATATCATTAATCTACAATTAAATGAGCAATATTATGGTGATTACACTACCCCCTCCATCAGGTCCCCCCCACCAACCCCATTACAGTCACTGTCTATCAGCGTAGTGAGATGCTATAGAGTCACTACTTGTCTTCTCTGGGTTGTACAGCCCTCCCCGTGTCCCCCTAACATTACATCTGCTAATTGTAATGCCCCTTTTTCCCCCTTGTCCCTCCCTTCCCACCCATTTTCCCCAGTCCCTTTACCTTTGGTAACTATTAGTCCGTTCTTGGGTTCTGTGAGTCTGCTGCTGTTTTGGTCCTTCAGTTTTTTTCTCAGTTCTTATACTCCACATTTGACTGAAATCATTTGGTACTTGTCTTTTTCGGCTTGGCTTATTTCACTGAGCATAATACCCTCTAGCTCCATCCATGTTGTTGCAAATGGTAGGATTTGTTTTCTTCTTTTGGCTGAATAATATTCCATTGTGTATATGTACCACTCTTCTTTATCCATTCATCTACTGATGGACACTTAGGTTGCTTCCATTTCTTGGCTATTGTAAATAGTGCTGCGATAAACATAGGGGTGCATATGTCTTTTTCAAACTGGGCTGCTGCATTCTTAGGGTAAATTCCTAGGAGTGGAATTCCTGGGTCAAATGGTATTTCTATTTTGAGTTTTTTGAGGAACCTCCATACTGCTTTCCACAATGGTTGAACTAATTTGCAGTCCCACAAGCAGTGTAGGAGGGTTCCCTTTTTCCACATCCTCGCCAACATTTGTTGTTGTTTGTGTTTTGGATGTTGGCCATCCTCACTGGTGTGAGGTGATATCTCATTGTGGTTTTAATCTGCATTTCTCTGATGATTAGCGATGTGGAGCATCTTTCATGTGCCTGTTGGCCATCTGAATTTCTTCTTTGGAGAAGTGTCTATTCATGTCCTCTGCCCATTTCTTAATTGGATTATTTGCTTTTTGTTTGTTGAGGTGCATGAGTTCTTTATATATTTTGGATGTCAACCCCTTATTGGATACGTCATTTATGAATATATTCTCCCATACTGTAGGATGTCTTTTTGTTCTACTGATGGTGTCCTTTGCTGTACAGAAGCTTTTCAGCTTGATATAGTCCCACTTGTTCATTTTTGCTTTTGTTTCCCTTGCCCGGGGAGATATGTTCATGAAGAAGTCCCTCATGTTTATGTCCAAGAGATTTTTGCCTATGTTTTTTTCTAAGAGTTTTATGGTTTCATGACTTACATTCAGGTCTTTGATTCACCTTGAGTTTACCTTTGTGTATGGGGCTAGACAATAGTCCAGTTTCAATCTCTTTTATGTAGCTGTCCGTTTTTCCAACACCAGCTGCTGAAGAGGCCGTCATCTTCCCAATGTATATCCAAGGCTCCCTTATCAAATATTAATTGACTGTATGTGTTTGGGTTGATGTTTGGATTTTCTATTCTATTCCACTGATCTGTGGGTCTGTTTTTGTGCCAATACCAAATTGTCTTGATTACTGTGGCTTTGTAGTAGAGCTTGAAGTCAGGGAGCATAATTGCCCCTGTTTTATTCCTCCTTCTCAGGATTGCTTTGGCTATTCGGGGTCTTTTGCGGTGTCATATGAATTTTAGAATTATTTGTTTGAGTTCATTGAAGAAAGCTGTTGGTATTTTGATCGGGATTGCATTGAATCTGTAGATTGCTTTAGGTAGTATAGCCATTTTGACAATATTTATTCTTCCTAGCCAAGAGCATGGGATGCATTTCCATTTGTTAGTGTCCCCTTTAATTTCTCTTAGGAGTGTCTTGTAGTTTTCAGAGTACAGGTCTTTCACTTCCTTCGTTAGGTTTATTCCTAGGTATTTTATTCTTTTTGATGCAATTGTGAATGGAATTGTTTTTCTGATTTCTCTTTCTGTTAGTTCATCATTAGTGTATAGGAAAGCAACAGATTTCTGTGTGTTAATTTTGTATCCTGCAACTTTGCTGAATTCAGATATTAGTTCTAGTAGTTTTAGAGTGGAGTCTTTAGGGTTTTTTATGTACAATATCATGTCATTTGCAAATAGTGACAATTTGGCTTCTTCTTTACCAATCTGGATGCCTTGTATGTCTTTGTTTTGTCTGATTGCCGTGCCTAGGACCTCCGGTACTATGTTGTATAACAGTGGAGAGAGTGGGCATCCCTGTCTTGTTCCCGATCTTAGATGAAAAGCTTTCAGCGTCTCGCCGTTAAGTATGATGTTAGCTGTGGGTTTGTCATATATAGCCTTTATGATGTTGAGGTACTTGCCGTCTATACCCATTTTGTTGAGAGTTTTAATCAGGAATGGATGCTGAATTTTGTCAAATGCTTTTTCAGCATCTATGGAGATGATCATGTGGTTTTTGTTCTTCTTTTTGTTGATGTGGTGGATGATGTTGATGGATTTTCGAATGTTGTACCATCCTTGCATCCCTGGGATGAATCCCACTTGATCATGGTGTATGATCCTCTTGATGTATTTTTGAATTCGGTTTGCTAATATTTTGTTGAGTATTTTTGCATCTACGTTCATCAGGGATATTGGTCTGTAATTTTCTTTTTTGGTGAGGTCTTTGCCCGGTTTTGGTATTACAGTGATGCTGGCTTCATAGAATGAGTTTGGAAGTATTCCCTCCTCTTCTATTTTTTGGAAAACTTTAAGGAGAATCAGTGTTATTTCTTCTCTATATGTAACTACCTATTTATTTTTAAAGAATCCTGGTAGCTTGAAATTAGGGCCTTTCTCCCTTGTATCTCCATTATAATCTTGGTCCCTTCGTCAGTCCATGGTGGTCATGTGACCTAAACTGGCCAATGAGATGCTCCCACATAGGACTTTGAAACTCTAAGAATGTGACATATCTATACTGGGGGAGCTAGAGATTACTTATGGTGCCTACGCTGAAGATTAAAGTCTATCCCAAAGTGTCAAGGCTGGTGTCAGCAGTGCAGAAAGACTGTTCCTGTCACAGGATATTAATGGTGCACAGACTTCCTTGGTTTTTGCCCAATTTCTGAGCTTGGTGTTCTAGGTTCTCAGTGCTGTGAGCTAGCCAATAGTTTCCTAAGAAATTCTTGTTATTTTTCCAGCCTGCCTTGGTCTCCACAATTGGCACAATGCACCCTGAGTAATGTGATCCACAACGTCCACCAGCAAGCTCTGAGTTCCTGCACACACTGCCATCTCTGTTCAAAAAAGATTCCTTCACAAGAGGCTGTCAGAGTTTCTACTCAACTGGAAGAAAAAGACAAGATGTCTCAGAACTGTCTACGTTTAGGACCTCAGCACTAACGGGTTCTGTTGGCCATTGCCCTATTTCTACTAATCCACTAATCTGAGAAAGATGGACATTCATGTGTCCTGACAGGGACTTTTCTTCCTGACATCAAAAGATAAGTTTCAATAATTTCACATCAAAGCCCAGGTATTTCTTTCTTTGGAATGGATGATTCCAAAATGAATCAGGTCAAACTTCTGCTCCTGTGGTCACTAAGTGAAAAGCGAAAACCAAGATAGGTGGTGCTCACATGTGTTCCAGCGTGCTCTTGCGGCCTTGTAAAATGTGTGAGAGTATAAAGTGATGAGGGAAACTGACATTTATCGGGTGCTTGCATTAGTGCATTTATTACTCAGCTCTGCATAGTGAAGTAAATACTATTATGTCCATTTCTCAGAGGTGGAAAGAGGCTCATGCAGCCAAAAGGACTCAGCCACAGGGCTGGTAACTGTGTTACCAAGATTAAAAGTGACTGCCAAATCCATGCACTGTCCATTCTCCCAGCTTTGGAAAAACCATTGCCATTGGTGGCTGGTGAATTCAACTGCAGATGAGATCATTCTGGCCAAAAAAGAATCTGCTTTTGTCAAATAAAGCAAATGCATCATAGGAATCACTTTAATACATTTCATTTCAAAGGAATTCTTTCCATGGATATACAGAGTGCCTATCATATAGTAGGTAGTAAAAAAAAGTTGCACTGAACTAAGTGGTTTCTGATTAGTTAAGAGGGAAAACAGTAACAGACATAGAAATGATTAATCTTTTTGTGTGGTGTTTTCTATACTTCTCAGTTTGTTTTGCTGCTTGGCAAAAATAAAAGTCCAAATTCTTTTTGGGCTGTTTCATAATTGATAGATGAACTCAGCCTAATTGTTGATCCATAGAGAATGGTTAGAAATACCAAGACCCTTAGGGTTAAATTTCCCAACTTTTGTTGTGGAAATATTTAGTCAACTAATGGTCTCTTCCATCCTTTGTTGTTAGCTTTGGCAGGAACTGCACCTCTTGTTTTTAATGAAACATGAAAAGAACCCTTAAGGGGAGTAAATACCTATGTGATGCTCCCAAAGAGCTGGAATAAGGAAGGCACAACACAGAGGAAGAAATTTAAATTCCTTGCTAAAAGAATAAGGAAAAAATAATTTGTAAATGCAAGAATGTGCATCCATGATGTGAATGAATTAAGCAGAAAGAAAAAAACATATCCAGAGGCCTGAAGGACTGGTTGGGCATTTTTAAACTGTGGTCTCTGCCAAGTAAGGTGTAAGAAGCCTGAAAAAATTTTTATTTGAGGCCAGTCTCATCATCCACTCTTCCATTTTCCACCATCTATCCACCCATAATCTATATTGAGCTTCTATTGAGGAGAACACAATAGTTTGAAGACAGGCTGTTAACTTTAAGGAGCTTCATGGAAGCAACACATTTTGTTTTTTTGTATGTTTGTTTTAGCTAATATTTACATATCATTGACTATGCAACAGGCAACATCCTTAATAAGCAGAACAGATATCCCATTTAATTTTTGCAGCTATCCTGTGGGAATATTGTTATTCCATTTTCCTCTCAGGAAACTGAGGTACAGGTAAGTTATATAGTGTGTACACAGACAGTGGGCTAGTGGCAGATCTAAGCCTCCAACCAAGTCCATCTGACTCCAAAGTCAATGGCATGGTTTTAGCTACTTTGTTACGATGTCAGTTTATACAAGGCACAAAATCAGAATATGAACAAAAATCACTGTCCAATGTCTGGTAAGTAGTGACAGTTATATTTTTAGACTGTGAAAATTATAATTGTTACAAGAGGTGTGTGTGTGTGTATGTGTGTGTGTGTTTCCTGGAGGACTACTTTAAACTGTTGGATAGTTGATTTAAAAAACGGATCAAGAAAGGTTTTATGAATTCTTCACAGTAAATCTGAACTATAAAATATGGATTGAAGGAGACTATCCTGGTAAAGAGAAAAGGTGTGGAAAGAGAAACGTGTCCCAAGATTTCATGAAGAAGACCTCATTGTCAATACCATTAAATAATGTATATCTTGGACTCAAATAGCTCATTCTCAGTCACTAAACAATGACAAGTCCAGCATTTGGGAGCTGTTCCTTTCAGACATCAAGGGTCTTCAATCTTTATGCTATCAACACGAGTGTCCTATTAAGCATCAGAACTCTTGGGTGGGGGGGTAAATCAAGCGATTAGTATCCAACTGTGAAATTAGGATCCTGGCAGGAAAGAGATGGTGGCATACTCAATCATGGACTATTACTAAGGTGTGAACAAAGCTAAGAGGAACCAACAAGGGTTGGTTAAGCACCCTGGGGTTAGTAACAAGGAGGTTTCCTTCTCTGGCAGGGGGGAAGACAACAATTCCTGAATCCCTGGGAGAGATGTAGCTGCAACTCAGGTGGCTGATGGGGAAGAAGGCTCCATACTAGAAGCTGGGTGGCCTTTGAAGAGGAGCCTGGGTCAACAGACAAAGAGATGAGAACAAATACACTAATCTCTCTTTCTTCCTGCACCCCAGGATCCTGACATCATCTCCATTGGCCAGAGGACAAAACAGTACAGGTGAAACAGGTCAAAAGGGAGCCCTCCCAGGGCACAAAGCAGGACTGGGAAGGATGGAGAGATGCTCTGGAAAGGCAAATGGAGAATGGACAGCCCAAAGCCTGACAGTAGTAAGGAGCGACAGGAATAATTTGCCACTAATCACATTTAAAGGAACAAAGTTTCACTCACTCACTACATCTAGGTTATTTTCTTATGCTTGTGAGAGAAAAGTGTGGAGTTACAGCTAGCTGATGGGCTGGGGATTGTCCATAACCTTTCATACTCTCAGCAGAATGTGTCTAATATACGAGTGCCATCCATCGTGGGTGTTGGATGGGGAAAAGGTGGAGTGCTGTTGTTCTGAGTCAGCCAGACGGCCCGTAACTGGAAGTGGGCCGTGATCAGCCCCTGCCCAGCTGCGTTAATCAGATCCCCTCCCAGCCACTAGGGATGCAGAAAGGGGGGGACCATAGTGAAGGGTGTGTGTGATCAGAACATTGGGAAAGGGGAAGAAGAAGGGGCAAAAATAAAACTGCGACAATGTTACTATTTTACCTAGAGCTGACCCCTTTATGGTTAAGGAGCCTCTAGTCTCCCTGATCCAGGAATAGCAAACTAGTTGTAATGGGAGGAAAAGAGCAGCATTATGTCTTTTTCTGTAGTTTTGGGCAGACGGTGGTGACACACACACACATACACCTCAGAGTAGATTTTTGAACTAGGACAGCAAGAGTCTAACTGCTATTATCATGAGTGGAAGGTAGGAAAAGGGTTGTCTGAGCGAAGGTTCTTTCTCTCACCTGAGGGTCAGCCTGTTATGCAGAGGGCATGCTTAGTGGGGCGGCAGAAATATGCCTCTGGGCTCTGAGAACATGTGTTCCCCAGAGAAGGTGAGAGAAGAGGGTTCAAAAGTACAGCATTTAAGCTCATAATTATCTATTTCTCTATTAAGAAAATGCCTCTCATACATTATTATTGGCTGGATATTAACTATCTTCTTGAGGCAATTTTGAACTTGTCTCTCCCTGCATATATATCCACACATATGCACACAGAACTACACAGGGTAGAATCCATAATGCACCTGAAAACTGAATGAAGCACGCTATGGCAAATTAAGTCAAGCAAATATATCCTTGGCAAAACTTGAAAGAAATGCCAGATTTTTCCCAGAAATAAACAGCTCCATAATAGCAGAAGTGAAAAAAAAAAAACAACCCAAAACTTCCAAGTCCATCTTACGTACATGGAAAGTTCACTATTTTGTAAGAAGCTGTTACCAAAATTCTAAAAATCCTCTCTGAATTCCAATGATCTACTTTCCATTCCAAGTTGTTACTTACTGGTACAGCTTTTCCATTATCCATGTTGAGCAATGGCTTATGGATGAATAAAGAATTTAGAATCCAGTATTTGAATTCAGCAGGCTGTTTCCAGTAAGTAATGTGAAACCCCAAGAAATGCCAAAAACATAATTACTAATCCAAATAGCCCTTTGTATCTGCATAAATAAAAATGGAGATCAAATTCTGGTTAATAGGGACCATTTTCTATCATGCTCATTTTTTAAATGTTGTGACATGGACTGTAAATTTACTATTGTCACTGTTGTTTGAAACACTCTGAGAGGAGAGAAATGATTGACTTGAAATGTACTAGCAAGGTAGACACGGTTTTTCTCTGCAAATACTTGGCCTAAAACTTGAAGAACACACTGGAGACTCTCCCTGGCTTTTCCTGGGTTTTCATTCAAATGCCAGTGCTTCCAGGGTACTCTATCCACAGGAGAGAGGCCCAGAGTATTCCTCAGGGCTCAAAGTGGGTGAGGAGGGACAAGGATTCTTGCTATATCTCTGGCTTGAATTAACTCCAATTCTGGTCTCCACACTCTCCAATTTCCCCAGGGTAGAAGTAATTTTGTCCCATCCAGACAATCCAAAAAATTTTTGTAAGATCCAGAAGATTGAACTGTACTTCAAAATCCCAGGAACCACTGAGAGGGCAGAGGGTCAAAGAAGACAGGTTCAAACACAGGGTGAATCAAACCTGGCTCCATACTTTTCTCACCAATGCCAACTGTCTAATAACCCAAGCTGAAAACTTGGGTAAGCTTGACTTTTCCTCTTCCTCTTTCAGAGGAACTTAGTTATCAAGTCTTTATCACTATACTCATTTGCTTGTAGATTTAAACCAGTGAACTGTGGCACACCAGAGAAGCACTATCAGTTGTCAGAATAGTACTCATCCCATTTCTGTTCTTTTTTGCTTGAGAAGCCTCTCCCACTCCAGAGGCTTAAAATGTCAGGCCTTGCAAGGCACAGGCATGACACCCAGCATGACCAATGCATTAAATCTGCTAGGAGGTCTCTGGAAAAGGTTTTCTTCTCTCAGTACAAAAAGACACACTACACACACTTAAGAATGGTTAAAATCAGGACTGACAATACTAAGTGTTGAAGAGGATGGGGAGCAACTGGATGGACTTCTTCCACATTGTTTTGAAAAACAGATTTTTATTTTCATATGAAATATGAATATATGCTCATTACAGATATTGGTCTGTAATTTTCTTTTCTTGTGGTACCCTTGTCTGGTTTTGGTATCAGAGTAACACTGGCCTTGTAAAATGAACTTAGGAGTGTTTCCTCCTCTTCAGTTGTTTGGAAGAGTTTAAGGCTTGGCATTAATTCTTCTCTAAATGTTCAGTAAATTTCACCAGTGAAACTTCTGGCCCTGGGTTTTTCTTTCTGAACCTTGGCACTAATGACATTTGGGAAATTCTTCCTTGTGAAGGGCTGTCATATGCATTGTGGAATGGAGAACAGCACCCTAGGCTTCTACTCACAGGTGCCAGGAGCCTCCCTCTTCCTAAATTCTGATAATCTAAAATGTCTTCAGACATTCCAAATGTCCCTGGAGATGTGCCTCATTATCACACCCAGTTGAGCACCATTATATTAGACGGTCTTTATAGATAAGGGGTCTGATGTTTGAAGAGTTACTAGACTTTGCTGGTAAGGGACAGAGCTAAGATTTCAATCTAGGTTTACCTGTCTTCAAAAGTTCAAATTCTCTGTTTTCTATTCAAACAGAACTCCTGCTCCTCCCCAAATATATCATTTGGTGGAGCAGGCTGACTCCTCCCATCTGAAGGAGATGTGCTCACCTCTTATCCACCTCTCTGCACATTGTTGCCTCCACTCACTCATTACCTCTCTGCCAATTCACATATTATGCGGTCCTGAATTAATGCATGGACATTTTACGATACTTTGTAGAGAATGGCTGTCATCCATACAAATATTAGGGGAGTGGGACCTCAGGAAAAATCTGGATTTCTTACCAGGCTGGACATCTGAGACCTCAGAGTCACTGCTATTTTATCTTTAAAAGAAGAATGATATTCCACTCCCCCACTCTCCTCCAATGATTAATAAGTTAAACCAGTAAAGAGCCATAAAAAATTAGAGCCACAAGGGTTTTAGAAATGATCTTACTGAACCACCTCAGTTTACATATGTAAAGTCTGAGTTCCATCGGGAAAGTGAGAAACTCAATATCATACAGCCAGCTGGTGGAGAACCACACCTTTGGGGTCCCAGACTGGGGCTCTTTCTACTACATCCTTCTTTTTCTAGAAAAGACCAAAGTCAGAGCTGTGAAACTGGATTTTAGAGTTTGTTTCCATTATTTTACATAGAAGTATATATAATGGTTCCATTTCTGAATAATTATATATTATAAATGGAATTCATTGTTTTAAAAATGACTCTTTAAAATGACAAAGTTCATTAATGGCTGTGCCATTTCTTTCAGCTTTTTTGTTTTGAGCACTTATTGTATGCTGACCTCTCTCTCTTATTTTTACAGCGTGAAGAAGAAGGTATAATGACTATTTTATCAGCTAAGAAATAGGAATCACTTTGGGACTTTTGAGCATAAGGAATTTGATCTATGAAATTGGTTATACCAGAGTGGGAGAGATGAGAAAGTAAGAAGGGGACAGTGTGGCTCAGAGATTAGTAGTGGCAGGAAGCTGCTACCATATTTGGGTCTGGAGGCCCAATAGGAGGAAATGGTGTCAACAGCATTCAAAAGTGAGGCTCTCTGAGAGGGCAGCTGCCCTGTGGGAGCTGGCATTCTGAAAGGCACACTACAGTTGCCAGACATACAACAAGAAGTGGAGAGAGAGAGAGAGAGTGGGAGAAATACCCTGGCATTTCTCCAGCCCCCACTTTTTGGCCTTTCACCAGTATATCCCATTGACTGGACCTACTTAGGAGCCAGCGAGCAAGGGAGCCTGGGAAATATGACTCTCCGGAATACAGCACACAGCAGAGGAAGGACATAGAATGGATCCGAGGCAGACATTGACCTACACGATTATCTTTGTTTTACCAACTTCTTTGACTATGTGACTGCTGCCTCAACAGGTCCTCCTAAATAGAGGCAAGTGGCAGACAGGCCATGTAAGAGGAGCAATAATCCAAGTTGCTATTTTTAGATTCCCTTCTCTTTGTCCCAAAGAGAAGAAGAGATTAGAATCAAGGCAATAGAGACAAGCTGATGCTTATCATTTGATTTCACTGGGGTGGAATCTACCAGCCAACTCACCCAGGAATCCACCAGCCAAGAAGATTATAAGTATGGGGCACAATAGGTATTTGAAATACATGAGTATTTCAAAAAGGAAATATTGACCATGTGAGTAATAAAACACCTTATGGAGTGAGTTGCAATTCCCAGAAATTCATATATTGAAGCCCTAACCTAACAGTATTTGGAGACAGGGCCTTGAGGGGGGCAAATAAGCTTGAATGAGGGCATAGGGTGGGGCCTTAATCTCATATGATTAGTGTCCTTAAATGAAGTGGAAGAAACACCAGAGATGTGCACAGGGAAAAGGCCATGTGAGGACACAGCAAGAAGGTGGCCATCTGTAAGCCAAAGAGGGAAGTCTCAGGAGAAACAAAGCAGTCAATACGGTGGTCTTGGACTTGCAGCCTCCAGAACTGGGAGAAGATAAGTTTCCATTGTTTAACCCACCTGGTCTGTGATACTTTGTTACAGCAGCCCCAAGAGACTACTACAAGGCACTAGCACAATATCGCCAGTAAGAGGCAGTGCTTCCTCCTGCTTGTGAAGACAGTGCCAGGAGGTCACCTGCTATAAGCTATCTCATCCCTGAAATTATTTACCAGGCAACCAGGTCCTTTTTATAAATCAGAGATGAGGCTTAAACACACGCATGAGGGAAAAAAACAATGATTCAAATGCGGATACAAATGATTCATATGCAGATATAAATGATTTTCTTGGGGGTAGTAGATATAACATGGTTTTCCTGAGAGTAGCAGGTATAAAGACAATGAGGTAACCAGGTATTCACAAAAGAAGGGTATGGTGGGGGGAGGGAATTGATGGCAGGGAAGATACAATTTTCCATGTTTTCAAAAATACCCTGTTTTTGCTGAAGTCATAGTTAAGATTTTTTTTCTTTCTTTATAGCTATGATTTTCAGGAAAGATTTAATGCCATATAGGAAAGCAAGTCAGCATGCTGTTTTTGGGGGCATGTTTCTTTCTCCAGATCATTTTGTATAGGAAATTATTTAAATAGTCTAATTTGTATTCATTTCTTTAATGTTAAGATCCTTGACCATCAAGACACAAGAACTCTACATCAGACATGATATTGTACATAAAAACCCTGAAGAATCCACTCCAAAACTACTCGATCTAATATCTGAATTCAGCAATGTTGTGGGATACAAATTAATACGCAGAAATCTGTGGCATTCCTATACACTAACAATGAACTCGTAGAGAGAGAAATCAGGAAAACAATTCCATTCAAAGTTACATCAAAAAGAATAAAATACCTAGGAATAAACCTAACCAAGGAAGTGAAAGACCTATACTCTGAAAACTACAAGACACTCATGAGAGAAATTAAAGAAGATACCAATAAATGGAAACACATCCCGTGCTCAAGGATAGGAAGAATAAATTTTGCCAAAATGGCCATGCTGCCCAAAGCAATCTACAGATTCAATGCAATTCCTATCAAAATACCAACAGCATTCTTCAACAAACTAGAGAAAATCGTTCTAAAATTCATATGGAACCACAAAAGACCCTGAATAGCCAAAGCAATCCTGAAAAGGAAGAATAAAGCTGGGGGGATTATGCTCCCCAATTTCAAGCTCTACTACAAAGCCACAGTACTCAAGACAATTTGGTACTGGCATAAGAACAGACCCATAGACCAATGGAACAGACTAGAGAGCCCTGATATAAAGCCAACCATACATGGGCAATTAATATATGATAAAGGAGCCATGGACATACAATGGGGAAATGGCAGCCTCTTCAACAGCTGGTGTTGGAAAAACTGGACAGCTACATGCAAGAGAATGAAACTGGATTATTGTTTAACCCTGTACACAAAAGTAAACTCAAAATGGATCAAAGACCTGAATGTAAGTCATGAAACCATAAAACTCTTAGAAGACAACATAGGCAAAAATCTGAATATAAGCATGAGCAACTTCTTCCTGAACACATCTCCTCAAACAAGGGAAACAAAAGCAAAAATGAACTCATGGGACTACATCAAACTAAAAAGTTTCGGTATGGCAAAGGACACCATCAACAGAACAAAAAGGCATCCTGCAGTATGGGAGAATATATTTGTAAATGACATATCTGACAAGGGGTTAACATCCAAAATATATAAAGAATTTACATGTCTCAACACCCAAAAAGCAAATAACCCAATTAAAAAATGGGCAGAGGATATGAAGGGACAGTTCTCCAAAGAAGAAATTCAGATGGCCAACAGGCACATGAAAAGATGCTTCACATCGCTAATCATCAGGGAAATGCAAATTAAAACCACAATGAGATATCACCTCACACCAGTAAGGATGACCACCATTCAAAAGACTAAGAACAACAAATGCTGGTGAGGATGTGGAGAAAGGGGAACCCTCCTACACTGCTGGTGGGAATGTAAGCTAGTTCAACCATTGCGGAAAGCAATATGGAGGTTCCTCAAAAAACTAAAAATAGAAATACCATTTGACCCAGGAATCCCTCTCCTTGGAATTTACTCAAAGAATACAACTTCTCAGATTCAAAAAGACATATGCACCCCTATGTTTATTGCAGCACTTTTTACAATAGGCAAGATATGGAAGGAACCTAAGTGTCCATCAGTAGATGAATGGATAAAGAAGATGTGGTACATATACACAATGGAATATTATTCAGCCATAAGAAAGAAACAAATCCTACTAAAGAAACAAAACAACATGGATGGAGCTGGAGGATATTATGCTCAGTGAAATAAGCCAGGCGGAGAGAGACAAGTGCCAAATGATTTCCCTCATTTGTGGAGTATAACAATGAAGCAAAACTGAAGGAACAAAATAGCAGCAGACTCAGAGACTCCAAGAAGGAACTAGTGGTTACCAAAAGGGAAGGGTGTGGGAGGGCAGGTGGGGAGGGAGGGAGAAGGGGATTGAGGGGTATTATGTTTAGTACACATGGTGTGGGGGATCAAGGGGAAAACGGTGTAGCACAGAGAAGGCAAATAGTGAATCTGTGTCATCTTACTACACTGATGGACAGTGACTGCATTGGGGTATGGGTGGGGACTTCATAATACGGGTAAATGTAGTAACCACATTGTTTTTTCATGTGAAACCTTCATAAGAGTGTATATCAATAATACATTAATAAAAAAAAAGGAACTCTACATCAGGATAACTATGAGTATATTGTCTATTGAAGAGGCTAAAAATGAAGCTCAAATAAGCTGAAAGTGCTCAGGTAGGCATTCTAAATTGGGGATCCTGAGAACTGCTGTGCGATTGCTTTTGGGCAAAACAATTTTAAGAAGTAAATTGATATTCTGCCATAGGTATTGCCCTCAGGTCCTCCTGAGGTCTGAGCAGCATTTCAGGATGTACTGGGATTAACAGGTTCACATTTTCTCCTGGAGTCAGCCCAAGTCCTGCAAATCATGAGTGAACTCTGCAAACACCCTTTTCCCTGGAGAATTAGGAAGGACAAAGGCTATGTGGGGAGGGGAAGCAGGGTTTGCTCATGAAGTTTATCTCAGGGAGAAGCAAAGGAGCAAACTGCTCTGAGTCTTGGAGCTATAGTGAAGAGAGACCTACGTGCAAAACTACTAGGTTATTTCCACCTCCAGAAACCAAGCTAGGGAGAGTTCCTAGGCAATCAGTTAGCATCTTTTGAATCCTTGGTACCCAAAGTATGGTCTCGGACTAGCAGCAGCATCAGCACACCTGGAGCTCATTAGACATGCAGACACCCACACCTACCAAATCAGAATCTGTATTTCAGCAAAATCTCCAGATGATTTCTATGCCCATGAAACACTGAGATGCACTAAGGCACTGTTCAGCCAGATGGATGTAAAAGGGCTTCTGCCATGGGTTGGGGATACACTCGAAGCCTTCATTTCCCTCTTGATGGCTTATGTGATCACCACTTTACAATATAGTAACATTTTGCTAGGGACTGACTGGCCCCCATCCCCTACCCACTGTTGCCACCAAATTAAAATGTTGATGCCCTGATCCGCATGTGACTATATTTGGAGACAGGATCTTTAGGAAGGTAATTAAGGTTAAATGAGATTATAAGGGTAGGAGCCTTAATCCGATGAAATTGGTGGCCTTTTAAGAAGAGGAAGCGAGAGATCTATTTCTCTCTCTCTCTCTCTCTCTCTCTCTCTCTCTCACTCGCACACACACCCAAGAAAGGCCATGTGAGTGAGGATGCAGTGAGAAATGGCTGTCTTCAAGCCAGGAAGAGAGTCCTCACCAGAGCCTAACCATGCTGGTACCGTGACCTTGGACTTCCAGCCTCCCAAACAATGAGAAAATAAATTTCTCATGTTTAAGCCATCCAGTCCGTAGTATTTTGTTAGGACAGCCTGAGCAGACTAAGAAAGATTTGTTCTATGAGAATGGACTGTTAGACTCTACATGCTTGATAAGAAAAGGAACGTTTCTAAATTCAAAGCTTGTCTGTTGATAATGGGTCTGTTGATTTTCTGTTGATGATCAGTTGCTAGTTACAGCTTCTGAGGAAATAGCCATCTTAGCCTAGGCATGTACTGTCCATGCTCCTTATTACTTATAACAACACAGACACTGGGAGGAGTGAGGGTGTGCCAACAACACACTGCAGATGAAGTCACAGTATACACACTGGCTCATTTAGGGTGAGCCCCCATCCAGTTTGCCCAGGATTGAAGGGTTTCATGGGACATGGATTTCCAGTGTTAAAACCTGGAAAGCCCTGAGCAAATCAGGACAAAGTGAATGAGCCAAATTATACCTGTTGGGAAGACCAGTGCTGACACATAGTGAGGAAATAGAGCATTCATTGAAAGGTAATTTGAGTCCTGGACTGGAGACCTGATCTAGTCTTACCATTATGTGCCTTGGGTAAGTTATTCTCCATGCTTAAGTTCTGTTTTCTGTGAAGTGAAGGACTAGTTTACTTTTAAGGGATGTTTCCATTTTAAAACACTATCTTTTTTTAAATTGTGGATTATTCTGTCATTTGAGAATTGGGGAGGTCCAACTGTATCAATCCACAAAATAATCTAGAAGAAGAAGGAGGCTTTTGGCTAGGTGCAAGGATATAACTGTGTATGAGTTATTGCCTTCGTGGAACTTCCTGCCTGCTGCCACCAAGAGCCAATAAGCAAGAGCAGAGGCCACTAGTGCTGGGAAGGAAATAAGAAAGTATTGTGATAGATGATGACTGGCATCTTCTCAGGAGAATCAGCATTATTTTAGTGGAGACTGGAAGAGCCAGTGTGAGAAAAAGAGGAGGTACAGGGAACAGCAAGCATGTGTGAGCCTGTGATGGGAAAGAGATTTTAAAGTTGAAGGAACAGAAAGCATTGCAGTATGAATGGAGGAGAGTGAGTAAGAAGAGAGTGGAAAGAAATGAGGCTGGAGAGCTAGGCAGGGGCTAGATCATGCCGGGCTTTGAAGATGTATAAGGGAGTGCAGGTTTTATTCCAAGTGCTAAGACAGAGTAGCAAAAGGTCTGAAATCATCAGAGTTATGAGGACTAATTAACCTTATTCATTAACTTATTATTGTATAATTATGGACTACACAAATAATTAAACATGCAATAACAATATAATATAACAGTAAGTACATAATGTTCCTGCTCCATGAGTCTGGTTTTAATTAACTAAGAAGAGCCTTCAAAGGTTTGATGCAAGTTCAAGATCTATACCTCAACCTCATCGCTTTGAACTTTATTATCCACTTCAACATGACTTTCATGGCAAATGACACAATTAATCTGAGGCTCAAATTGCCCAGACCTGCTCCTCTGGGAGCAGAATGATACTTGGAACATATCCTTACAATTAAGATCTAATTGTTATTGATGCTCAGACAAATGTTCTTACTGGCTGCCTCTCCAAGAAAGTACAACACATTAGTTTTTCCCCTTTCTCCAGTGCTGAATAGCATTTGAATAAGCAGTCAAGAAGATATTACCCTTAATTTTGGATCTTGACAGGACTTTGAATTAATGGAGGAAGGATCACAAATTAGATCTGCATTGGTTTAAAGTTTAGCCCCCACCTATTACAAAAGTGTTTTAGACAGCTTCCAAAATTAAACACTGCACAGCATAGAGCAATAAAGAGAGGGGAAAAGAGGATACAAGTCTCTTCATCTCTCAGAAGGGAATTATTTTACAAGAGATGGACTCAGTGACTGCATTTTGCCCCTGAATTTTCTGGAAACCGAGACAAGTTAGGAAAATGGCAGTTTGCATGATGTTTATTATCTGATAACAAGAAAACATCAGATTCTCTCTACAGAGACAACATTTTTCTTTGAACTCCAGTGAAAGAGGAATTCAGCCTACAGATGTTTGTGTAAAGCATGCTGGGTACCTAGTGGACAATACATTGGAGAAAAATTTTGAAAGAAAGGAGACAGTAATGCAGTTAAAAATAAATGTCTCTTGGGCCAACTGTCTGTAAAAGTTAAGAGTGCTTTAAATCCACTAAAGCATTTTTGTAAGAAGCTGAGATATTGTGGCCCAGGTGCTTTGCTTTATGACAGGGACTTCAGAGAACCTGGAAGAAAGAAGACATTGCTTATCATGCCCATTAGATCCTTTCTTGCAAATTACAGCTGCTTTAAGCAAGCTTTTGGTAGGTATTGAGTTGCAGTCAATTCGCGAGAGCACAAATCTAGGGACGTGCAGACAGTCAAGACCATCAGCCAAAATGTACTCTGAATGGCCAGTCATCAAAGAGGCTGAGTTGGCCTGCCGGGGTGGGAGGTTAAGATATAGCCTCATTGTCATGTCCAGAGCACATTCCACTCCATCACAGGCTTGCTGGACAAAAGAGTGTATCTTCTTCTCAGAAAAGAGCTTTGAATATTCTCAAGAACTTGTACAAATTCTTTGTTGTGAGTCCAGATTTTGATCCTCTGGCCCATGAAGAAATGCAGAGTATGGGCAGATGCAAAGGTCGGCATGGCTTCCTGTTGGGGGATATCCTTTCCTGGGGATGTTTGCCTGACTTTACAACTCCTGTCACAGTTACTTAAGTCAAAGCTACACAAAATATCTATAGTTTTTTGTATTTATACCTTCTCATTCATTGTGTTCTAATTTGTTTGTATTTGTGGTTTCACTAAATTCCAGGGCTAGGTTATGTATATTTCTTCTTTTCATTAGAATCATTTACTATTAAAATTAAGATTTGTTAATATAATATTAACTTATTCTTCAGATTATAACCTGAAATGTCTATGTATTTATTGAATTCTACTGTGCTAATTCCTGACAAAAAGATTAGCTATTTGATTAATGAATGAATGGATCTTAACACAACTGGAGATGGGAATCCTATAATCTCTTCCAGTGCTATGTTTTTATGAAGGTCTATGAGAATTCTTCCCTTGGAGTCATTAAAAATAATACACACACATACACAAATGTGTGTGTGTGCAAAGTTTTATTCTGTTATGTAATATATCTAATCTTTCTAGGTGGGTCATTCTGAAGTAAATTAATATAACATCAATGAATTTGTACAGAGCATTGGTTATAATGTGCCCTAAGCTCACCCATAAATCAGGAGAGGTTCTGGCACTAGCCACAGGCTGTGTCTAGAACCAGCTCTCACCAGAAGTCCTCCCCAAAGAAACCCTTCTCCACTTACCCAGAAGTCTAGACCTTGACTCTTGGGGCTGAGACTGGAGACTAGAGGCCCCCTTACTGCTGCCATTGCTCTCAGAGTGGAGGGTGGACGGTGCCTTGTGCTCTCAGCCTGCGTCTATGTGACCAAGATTTCTCTGACCTCAGATGCCTGGCTTGAGAAAGAAGAAAGTCCCTCCTTCTCCCAGTCCCATGGATTACCTAATTCTCTAGCTCAAAATTACTATGTTCTTAGTCCAATTGATCTCTATTTCCTTCAGGGGAAAGAAAATCCCATTCCCACCTATTTGGATAGTCTTACCCTCATGGACTCATCAACTGGAATATCACAGACCAGGCTAGGATCAGTTGATTTCCAAATGTCTAGATGATTTGGCATAATCCAGTCACCTGGTTAAAGTTCGATGGCTCTCTGGTGTACACCAATGATCTGTAGGTTGTTTTGGATGACCTGGTGGGCTACGCATAACTTTATGCCCAGAGAACCCTGGAGGATAGGATACCCCTTATTCCTTCCAACCTTGCCAGGGGCCCTCTATTCTGAAGTTCTGTCCTATGGTCCTAGAGGTGAACTCACACAAGGAGAAATGCCAGCATCATTTGGTGGGACTGGGGGAATTAGTGTCTCGAAGTCCCCACAGCATCTCCTCACTCTTCTGGTTAAGGTGAGGAGGGAAGCACCTCAGTGGGAGTGAATGACCAATGAAGAATGCCAGACTAGGTCCCCAAGATCATATTTAAACTTCTTATCATAGTATCAAAAAAAAAAGGGAGTTGCAGAAGAGTCTCTCAAAATGATTATTTTCCTTTCATTACTTGATTTCCTTCCTCTGAAATGCCCTTACTATCTTTCCAAAGTAAAGATAGGAGAGAAAAATAAAATCCTCTGCCTTCTGATATATATTATAGCTGATTTTAGAGTTCTCCTAAGACTCCCTGAAGTGAATTTCTCTTGGTGGCATAAAAGAGCCTTTCAGAAAGACACTTAAGGATGTTACAATGAAACCAGACATCTTTGCAACTGATTTATCAAAACCCTTGAAGGACCATTTCAAGGCAGGTGGCAAAGGCAGTAATGTTGAACAAAGGGAGAACATGCAGAGACAGAATTGTATTGCAAGTTCTTAAAAAAAAAAAACACTGAGAAAGAAACAGGAAGCCCATTTCCCTCCATGAGGAGCCATTTTGTAAATTTTTTTTCCTGTCTCTTTACTGGTATGAACCAACACAACTTGCAAAAAGCCATTCAAAGTCAGATGGAGATAAATAAAGGCACTCATTTCATGCAGCCTCTCATTAGGGTACAGGTAGAATTCTCTTCTGAATTTGAAGGTAATTACAGAGTCGCTTTTCTGTTCCTTTAAGTAGGCACAGTCAAAAATAACCTCCTGTAAAATCATGATTTTTGACAGTTAACCAAAAGAGCATCATCTTGGAATAAATGCACGTATCAATGAAAGCATAAACAACATACATTATACTGCATATTAAAACCTCTCCTGGTAAAAGAGAGAAAGGAGGGCTTGTAGCCCAAGAGAACAAAAGCATCTGGATGCCTTCCACTGGGACATCCAGTCCTCCAGAAGGACGGAGCTGCAGCAGCTTGTTCAGTCAATGCAGTGAGTCAGCACCCAAGAAAGAGAATCAAGTGAGAGCAGAAGGCTCTGAAAGGCTGCCTGTCTTGATGGAGGAGGACAAATTTCTGGAGAGACGGAGCAAGGTACATCTGAAGCCCATGCTCCACCCACTGCCCAATTCCATGGGAGATACTGCAAGGAAAAAAAAAAAGACTTTGAATCCTCAAGTGTTCAAGCTGAAAGGGAGACCCAAAGCTCTACCCCGATCTTCCAGTTATATGGTCCAAGAAACTGAGGCTCTGAGTCAGGAATAGTAAAAGCTGGAATGAGAGGCTTAGTATGTTCTAGGTACTATTCTTATCATTGTATGTATAATAATATGTCATTTAATAACAACTCATTTAATCTTTACAATGTTCTGAAAGTTGATACTATAATCTCATTGTCCCCATTTTACAGATGAGGAATTTGAGACAAAAGAAAAGTAAGGCATATCTTTGTCTGTATGGGCTGCTGTAACAGAATACTACAAACTGGATGGCTTAAAAATAATACAAATGTATTTCTCATAGTTACAGAGGCTGGAAAATCCAAGATCAAGGCACTAATAGATCTGATATCTAGTGAGAGCCCACTTCCTGGGTTGTAGAAGGCCATCTTGCTATGACCTCAGATGGAAGAATTGGTGAGAAAGCACTCTGAGGTCTCTTTTATAAGGGATCTAATCTTATTCATGAGGTTTTCACCTGCATGACCTAATCATCTTCCAAAGTTCCCCCCATACTATCACATGGGGTTAGGACTTCAACATACAAATTGTGGGGGACACAAACATTCAGTTCATAGCAGTTACGTCTCCATAAACAGTAAGTGGCAGAGTCTATTGGTGATAACATTGGGCTCATTAACTAAATTCTCTGAGCTCTATTTCTTTACCTGCCCATTAGAGATGACAATGACTTCTTTATTGGGTTGCTGTGAAATCTGAATAGACCTCTAATAGCTCTTGGTACATATTAGACATTCTGTATTGAGTGGGATTAGAGTTTTTCATGAAAGAAGGGAAGGGAAGGAGGTGCATGCTCTAGGTGGAAAGTTTTTTTTTCTTCTTTGATAAACGTGGAACAAAAATTGACATGGGAGAGTGAGAGAAAGCAGGGAAGTTGAAGATGGTCAAATCGGCAGAGAAATGAAAGAGAGCCTGTATTAGTTGGGTTCTCCAGGGAAATAGAATCAACAGTAGGATCTATATCTATATCTATCTATATAGAGGTACATAGATCTATGTAGGATGTATATATATATATATATATATATATATATATGAAGAATGATAGGGCAGGAGAGAGACAGAGAGAGAGGTGAGGTGGGAGAGAGAGAGAGAGAGACAGAAAGAGGTTTGTTATAAGAAATTAGCTCATGCAACTATAGAGGTTGACAAGACCCAAGATCTGCAGTTGAATTTTCTAAAGTAGCGCTCTAGAAAATTTTGTTTGTTATTAAAATTTAAGGTGAGTTGCCCAAGACAGAGAGAGTAGGACCTTGACTGAAATAGGAGGGGACAGAAAAAGGAAGATTTAAGAACCATATTTTCTAGTAGATCAATGACCCCATACAAAACTGCAAAGGGTGTACCCAGGCAAATTTGTGAAGGAAGTATATTGATCTCTGTTCATTTTTCTCTTGTGAGTCCCTCCATCCATTTTATCCAAGTTCCGATTTGGATCTCAGGGATCCATTACCATAAACCAATTAGGTTTTAATATGGTCCTCTTTCAGGGAGACTTTAATTTTTATAATAGATTGAAGGCAAGATTCAGAAATGCTTAAGCACAATAAAATAAATGGAAACAGCAGAAACACAATGAAATAAATGGAAACAGAATTTCAGGTGCTTGTAACAGACAACTCTTGGGGGAGTTATTCAAATCACTTCACTTTGGTGTTAACATACAGTCTCTTTAGTAGAAAATAAAAATGTGGCTTGTACAGAAGTCAGATTATCCCTAAACATATGTAATTTCACATATCTAATTAGGAATTTCTCCCAGTGGAATTAAAGAGCCCAGATTCATTGCTCCATCAGGAATGGGGAGGAAAGAAGCTGTTAGAAAAATAAGGCCATGAGAAGCACTTCTGGAAAAGTAGTGTAAGAAACTCTAAAAATCTACTCTTCCATAAAGCAACGAAAACACTGGCAAGAATGGTCAAAATCAAAATTTTCAAAACTCTTGAAATTAATAAAGGACTTGGAAAAAATACAAAGAATGCTTTTTCAAGAAAAATGACTAGATCTCATCCAGAACAGTGAGCTTTGTGGCATTTTAACTTTCCCTATTTCTATCTCTCTCCCCAGTTCCATTTGGCCTTGAAACCAACTGCCCTAGAACCACAGGAGTGGGGGAAACTGGATTTGGGATCCCAAAAATGTACCATCCTAACAGCATTGTCGCAATTTGATCTACCTAGAGATCCTCAGAAAAACTTTATTATCTGGGATATTCTTTATTTCACTTGACTCAGAGCTCACTCAGTGAGGAAAGCCTTGTTCTCAGGGTGTTTGTCAAAAACAATCAGTGGCAATTGTTCAGTGCTGTAGCTACTGGGGCAGCAATATCAGTTGGGGCAAATTAAGGTTTAATGAGGTCATAAGGGTGGTACCTTAATCCAATAGGGCTAATGCCTTTCTAAATAGAAGAAGAGACACTAGAGTTCTCTCTACCATGTAAAGACATAGTGAGAAGGCAGCTGTCTACAAGGCAGGAAGAGAGCTCTCTTTAGAGCTAGACCATGCTGGCACCCTTATCTCAGACATCCATCCTCCAAAACTGTAAGGAAATAAATTTCTGTTGCTTAAGCCTCCCAGTCTAAGGTTTTTGTTATGACAGCTGTGTTGCCTAATCCAGGAGGAAAGCATGAAAAATCAAGAGGTTAAACCTAAAAGGCTAATAACCTGATTAAAAAATGGGTGGAGGATGTTAACAGACATTTCTCTAAAGAAGAAATTTAGATGGCCAACAGGCACATGAAAAAATGCTCCACATTGCTAATCATCAGGGAAATGCAAATTAAAACCACAATGTGATATCACCTCACACCAGTTAGGATGGCCTACACCCAAAAGACAAGGAACAACAAATGCTGGTGAGGTTGTGGAGAAAGGGGAAATATCCTACACTGCTGGTGGGAATGTAAATTAGTTCAACCATTGTGGAAAGCAATATGGAGGTTCCTCAAAAAACTAAAAATAGGAATACCATTTGACCCAGGAATTCAACTCCTAGGAATTTATCCAAAGAAAGCAAGATGCAAGATTAAAAAAGACATATGCACCCCTATGTTTATCGCAGCACTACTTACAATAGCCAAGATATGGAAGCAACCTAAGTGTCCATCAGTAGATGAATGGATAAAGAAGAGGTGGTACATATACACAATGGAATATTATTCAGCCATAAGAAGAAAACAAATCCTACCATTTGCAACAACATGGATAGAGCTAGAGGATATTATGCTTAGTGAAGTAAGCCAGGTGGAGAAAGACAAGTACCAAATTATTTCAGTAATTTCTGGAGCATAACAACAAAGCAAAACTGAAGGAACAAAACAGCAGCAGATTCAAACTTCAAAAAGGGACTAGCAGTTACCAAAGGGAAGGGGTTGGGGAGGGCAGGTGAGGAGGGAGGGAGAAGGGGATTAAGGTGCATTATAATTAGCACATATAATATAGGTAGGTCATGGGGAAGGCAGTATAGCACAGAGAAGACAAGTAATGACTCTATAGCAGCTTACTACGTTGAAGGACAGTGACCGCAGTAGGGTGTGGGGGGGACTTGATAATATGAGTGAAGGGTAACCACAATGTTGCTCATGTGAAAACTTCATAAGATTGTATATCAATGAAACCTTAAAAAAATGAAGAGGTTAAGGCAGTCAGATTCTCCTTATATGCACACTTTCAGATAGTTGGAGTTAGCACAGAAATGTTAGCAAAGAACTTGAGTTGTCTAGAGTGTATATGTCATGATTGTGTTTCATTATAAATGGAGTTTCTGGCTAAACAGATTTCCTAAGCATTGGAAAAAAGAAGGAACTGAGTGCAGCTACCTCATCCCTTCTGCATGGCTTGGCTGACTGGTCATGGTCTGCTAGAACCAGAGGTAGGCTGGAGCAGAGACTTCTGTTGGGCAGAATGGGAAGATCTATTGGATTGGGAGAGAGGGTTCCAAATAACAGAGCCTGCCCGACTGGGTATTTCTGAGTAATCTGCAGACAATGGGGAATTTGGATTTGGGTAGAAATTGATTAAATATGTGCAGAGCAATGCGTAGGATAGTCTAGAAACATAGAGATCTGGAATAGGCCAGTCCTGGAGGAGATCTCAAAAGCCCAGATTTAGCAGGTGAGCTTCTGGATTAGGAATAGGATGATTTTGAGAGAAGTGCAAACCTGTGCTACTAATTGAATTCAGAGCATGAATGAGAGGAACAATGCCCAGCTTTTAGCTGCACTTGCCAATATTTGAGAAAAGCCAATAAATTTATAACACACAGAAGAATCTACACCTTCCTGTGATTTATAATCCACAAACAACAAAATTCCATCTCAGTGCTTGCTCCACTGTGATCTACTCAGCAAGGTATAAGCAAGTGTTTTGGCTACATTTTAAGGAGACAGAATCCATATCCATCCATCCATTCATCCATTCACTCAACAACTATTTGTTGAGTATCTATTCTTGGCCAGAAACTGTATTAGGTGTTAGTGATACAATGATAATCAAGTAGGTATGGTTTCTTACGAAACTTACAGTTCAGTGGCCTTATTTTAACTTTTTCACCTAACTCATCCTGTGAGCATGTTTTCTTCTTGATAATATCCACTGCCTACAAAACCATATCGTAACACATTTCCTCTCAACCTATGCATAGACACCTTTATAACCAGTGCAAACAGAAAGTTCTTCCTTAGGCTACTCCATAATGTGCAAACTAGGGGTGCCAGCCTAGGAGTTTCATCTCTGCTTACATAATTGCAAGGACCTGGTTCACCATTCTTCTTGGGATTCTGGAGAAGGAAAAGTAAACAGTAGACTTTTCAACACTCTCTTAGGCCTTGCATTTTCTGAAAGCATTTCTCCAGAGAGTTTGGTTTTTAAATAAAATTTACATTGAATTGAGTGAGATAACTTTTGGAAGGCCACTAGCAGGGTGCCTGCATGCAATAGGCAGTGATGCCAGGTAGCATCATTTTACTGAAAATAGAGCTAGTTATTTGTCAGCTGGGTTAGCACTCCCACCTCTTTGCTGACCCAGAGAAAACCCTCTCAAAATCATATTGGAAAAGAAAATTATAGACACCATCTAAATGTGAACTTTTGCCCACAAATTTGCTTATACACGACCAGGTAAATTTCTTTTAACCCACGTTAGAGAATTTCATATTCTCATACTTAAGACAGGGTAGCTGCTGTTTAGAGCAAAGCTGAGAGCCGGTAGAAACATACTGGCATATGATCAGCATGCCTGAGATTTGCCTGTGGGATAAGAAAGGCCAACAACTATGGCCTTGTATATTTTTACCCAGTGAACAAATCCCTTACTAATGCCTGATTATTCACTCAGCAACTGCAAACCATCTTCCTCTAGCAGCCTACTGTTAACTCACAGCTTTCTTCTCCAGTTTTAGGAAAGTGGGCAAGATTTAGTACCAAAATGGTGGCTATTTACCCCCAACACTAGAGTCACCTCCTCAGCCAAAGTGGGTAGCCTTTGAACAGATTCCAGAAAAGTAAAATGGGAGATGTTATGGAAAGAGAACTAGACTTGGAGGAAGGATTCTAATCATAGCTCTCTGTTCCTGATTAGCTTCTTGGCTGTAAACCAATACCTGAGCTTTCATTTCCATTACCTGTGTGTTCAAGATCTCTGCCTTACCGACTTCACAAAGCCACAGTCATGTTTTTCATGAATAATTTCAAACATACACAAAAGAACATATAGTGAACACCTACACACTACACCCAGATTCAACAGTTTCCTAGATTTTGCCACACTCCCATCAGTCCCCTTTTTAGCTAAGTATTTTAAAGCAAATCTCAGAACGCATGTCATTTCACACCTTTATACCTCAGTATGCATTCCTAAAAAATATAAATATCTTCTTACATAACTACAATGCCATTATCAACCCTAACAACATTAATCATAATTCTTTGATTTCTTTTATGATCCATTATGTTCATATTTCCTGTTTAGACAAATTAAAAAGTCTTTTTACAGTGGACTTGTTCAAAACAGTGCCCAAAGATCTACACACTGTATTTGGTTACGTCTCTTAGGATCTTTCAGTCTAGAGCAGTGCTTATCCTTCATTTTATTTATTTTTTGTTTGATTGTCTTACCGAAGAAAATGTCTTAGAAAATTTCATTCTCATGTTTCAGCTTGTTTCTTCATGGTGATGTTAAATTTGTTTCTCTATACCCCATACTTCTTAGAAACAAAAATTTAGCCCTAAGGGTTCAATTACATTCTGGCTTGACCTTTTATTTCCACAAATACCTCATGGGTGGTGCTATATATTTCATCTTGCCTCAGGTGGTAGAAATTTCTGGTTTTGCCACTAGGATCAGTTTAATGTTTAAACTGATCAGCGGATTCAGGTGCTAAGAGCCAAGCCTCTCCTTTGCAACATTCCCCAACATTTTTTAAATGTTTCTATTTATTGAGATTCTTTACATAAATCAATCATTTCCTTAGAAATTGCAACATGTTCTCATGTCATTAATCAATTAATGACATTAATTAAGTCTGTCCTTTAGTCAATCCTTCCACATTTATTACCTGGAATTGTCCTATAAAGAAGTACTTTTCTTCATCAACTAGTGCTGTGGTGACACGGAAATGCTGCTTATCCAGGAAAGACAGGATAAATGTTTAATTATTTCCCCTTAGCAGTTTTCAGAGTGAAGAGTTACTTCAAATGTTGACCAACAGGGCTTTTGGATTTTTGGAGGGAAAGGACTATCCATGTTTTTAACAATTATTACAAACTTACAGATTTTGTAAATACACTGTGGTTTTTATCAACTGAAGTTTATTTGTTTGATGTTCAAATTGTCCTGTCTTTGGTCAACCTGCAAACTGGTTCCTGTGTCCTTTAGTCTCTGCTTGCTACTTTGCTCTCAGATGTGCAAAGATGGCCCAGGATCATCTTGTCCATTTCCTGCCTCAGACCTGGAAGTAGTCATTCCTCCATGGAGTCCTGGTTGTAAAGGTGGGCATAGTCATTTTTCACAACATGAGATCATAAATGTAAAAATGCAAATTCTACAGTGCCTGGCTCTTTGTGGATATTTGCTTCTCCTATGCCACATTCTCAGCACCTGCCAGAACAAGTCTTTCTTGACTGAAAATTTTCTTTTTCATCTCTGACTTGCTAGCCCTCTGCCCTGATCTTAAATGTTCTTGATGAATATTGCTTATGATGACAACTGAGTCTCATTCACTATTGAATCACCAGGGCTTAGAACAGACCCCAAGACATATCAGGGTGCCCCATAACTCTTTGTTGCATGAATGGATTTGTTTATTCTAAGATGATTTCCCTGTTTTTCCCCTTAAGGAATCAGAATTATTTAAAAAATTTTTTCATTGTGGCTTATATCTCTATTAGTTTCTAGATCCAGGCATGCTGGTATATATAGGCATGTGATAGATATTGTTGAATAAACAAACAAATGAACACATGACATTATGACTCTCTTATTTTAAAAATCCATCAGTGGTTCCCCATTACTCTTGAATATATTTTAAATTCCTTGAAGGGGTATAGGAGGCCCGTGTCATCTGGCCCTGTCCATCAATCTTTTCAGCTCCATCTTCTGCCATTTTTCTTCTTGCCCAACCAGCTCCAGCCCCAGAGTCTTTCAGTCCTCTGAAGTACTTCATTCCGTCTTGCCTTTGGACTTCCACGTGGACAATTTCCTCTGTCTGACACGATTCTCTTCCTTCTCCTTCCTCTTCTCTATCCTTCCATTCAGTTCAACTCCCCTTCGGATCCTCCCTTAAAATAATCTCCCCAGACTCCCTTGCTATATGTCCCCATAGTATTTGTTACTTTAGTATTATTCTAGTAAATACAAATACTGTGCCATTATTTGTTTAATGTCCATACTCTCTCCTGGGCTCTAAGCTCCAGCAAGCAGGAAACATGCCTTGTTTCTAATTTGATAGTCTAGCACTCTATCTCCAGTTCCTCAATAAACACCCAACTAGGACTGGCAGAACCACTGGATATTGGTTGCTGGTAAATCCTGGAATATGGGAACTATGCTATTTCTACCTTCATAACCTTTTTAACTTCTACAAACATTTGGGTTCTTAGAAGAGATTTAGGAAATGTTGGTTGAATGGGTAGATACTGTCTCTAATTAAGGCATTCAGCTGCCTTGGTTATGCAGAGAACGATATTTCCTGGCAAAGCCTACGACTGAAATCCAGATTTTCTGAGTCTGAGATGTTTTTCCTCTTAAGACTTTTAAATGTATCTGTATTTTTACCCTTCGCTCATCAGCTCCAACCGAATCGGTGCCAAAGAGCCAGCGGCCAGAAGGGTGTTCTATGGAGACTGCCACAGCTGGGGCTGCACCTAACTGTGTACACTCTTGTGTACCTAAGTACAGATATTTGGTCTGTGTGAACATGTGGGTATTTGATCTGTATGAACATGCTCTATGGCAGGGAGAAAGGTGAGTGCAAGTTGGGGAAGAACTCTGCTCCATCCAAGATAATCCAGCTCTTAGGAATATAACTCCATATTCAGTTACAGCCATAGCCAGGAGAGGAAAATCTACTGACACCTACTGGATGCAAGTCAGACTGCCTTGCTAATTTACATAAGAAAGAGCAAATATGATCACCATGAATGGCATGCATTTCAAAAAAGATTGTCAACTTCAGTGTGAACTGTCATTACAGAAGAACCATTCCATTCTATTAGGACAGGGTGCTCAAGGGTGAATCAGTTGCAAAGTAGGGAATAAAGATGCTTAAAAAGTGGCAGAGCAGATACTTCAATACAGTCTATTTGCCATGGAGAATTCCATATCCAGAAAGCAGAGTTTATTGCCAGTGACAATACGATGGTGTAGGGCAGAGTGGGAAGTAGTATCTCTTTGACTTATCCATTGGTTTCTGAGCAGAGACTCATTTGCAAACAGTTTCAAGCTAAAAGACAGTTTGCACAATATTTAACACCTCAAACTTTGCAGAATCAAGCAGATGTGGATTCAAATTCTAGCTTTATTACTTACTAGCTGGGTGGCTATGGGAAAGTTTCTTAACTTCTATGAGCTCTAGTTTCCTCATCTGTACAGTGAAATAATAATAAATCCTCATAGGATTTAGTGAGGCATAACTGAAATAATGGATGTAAAGTGCTTAGTTCACTTACCCATTCCAAGTGGGCTTCTTGGGGTAATGTTGAAAGTAGTTACCTCTATAAAGTGCTATTTTGATATGATTCTACTAGTTAATTAAGTAAAGATCAAAAGACACAGCTCAGACTCTAAAAGAGCTTGCAAACTATAGGTGAAAAATATTTAACTAGAATACAACTTGACCACTAGTCTAATAGACCTAAGAGAAAACAGAAGGGAACAATGAAGTGCATGTGAAGCAGGTAGGTTAATAATTGGCCTGGCCATGAAAGATGAAGAAAACTACAATCAATGGATAAAGGAGAGGGAAGAGCAGAGTTGGGAGGCATGGACTTGAAGGGCTTGTGCAGGAAACACAGAGTTGCCTGACACAGTGTAAGTCAGGAGAACTTTAGGTGGGATAAAAGAAGGCATAGAGGCTCAAGCTTAGTTGGCAAGGGTGAGAGGGGGCAGGGGCTCTGTAAGAAAGTGTCCTCAGATGTTCTATGACATAAGTAATTTTTTGTTTTTGTCTGCCTCATGTCCATTTTTCTATCTTTTGAAAATGACAACCTGGTTTTCCTTTGGGGAATAATCCCTCCTGAAATTTCTGTCTGTACAACTCAGGTGACACTGACTGGCTAGCTTCATACCCACATTCACTTTTAAGCATAGTCATGTGATCCAGGCCTTGAGAATGAGCGTATTCCATCTGCCTGACCACCGTGATTGATTCAGATTGGTGATGCTGCCAAGTTAGTTCAATTAGAGTTAACCCTAGGGCCCACAAAGACTACACCTGCCATTTGACAGCATAAAGATATACAAGCCTGAGCTGCCAGGGACTGCCACATGTCCAGTAATAAAGACAACAGAGAACAAAGAAAAATGGAGCTATGGAAGGAGGACAAAGCCCTGATTATGAGATTTGGACTCATGCATCCAGCCATACCCTAATGGAAATTTCAATTCCTAGACTTTTCAATAACTGTATTATTTGGTTTAGGCCATAGTAGTTGGCCACTTTCAAGTAACAGATTCCTGACCAACAAAATACTTACCTCACTGTTACAATTGACTCATAGCTTTTGGAAACTACTAATACATTTCCCAGAAAACTCAGGGGTTCCTTTAGTGCCCCAAACAAGTCTTCAGATAAGAACTTCACAATCCTCCAGAGGGAAAAAAACAACAGGCTCCAAAAAGAGGTAAGAAAGTTACTGCAATAAATTTAAGCCCTAAAAACCAATATTTAAATCAATAATGCATTGGTTTTTAGACAATTAAGTCCTGAAAACTGTCTTTATGAATTCTAGAGAATGTAACAGGGCCTCTGCCTTTCACTGGTCATGTTTTTACTGCTGAATGTGCAAGAAGGAAAGAAAGAGGAAAGAGCTCTTTCCTCCTGACAGCTTTGATTCTGGCCTCAGCAAAGCATTATATTTGGAAATCAGCATGCCTTCTTGTTGAGCCTGGCAGCCAACCAGCTAACAAGAAAGAGTCATTGCTTTGGACAAAGCCACAAGCGCAGGGCTGACGTGCCCTCTCTCCCCAGCCCCAGCTGGAACCACAGAGCTCAGCACGGGAACATGGGCATGGGGTACAAGTAGGCTTCAGCAGCATAAAAGTGTTCATGAAAAGAAGTACTCAGGCATGATAGAGCACATTTTCCTTATCGGCATCACCATCATCATTATTATTGCCTAACTGCAAAGGTTCAAACATGACTAAGTCACCACACCTGAAAAACAGACCTTTCTCTTCCAAGGGGTGAGATGAGGAGAGTCAACTCCAGGAGAGCTCATCATGAATCACAGATCCTAAGAATTTAGACACCCCAGAGGAATAAAAACACCATACCCATCCACAGTGCCCCCAAATGGGTAACACATACTCTCCATTTACCCCCCTTGAGTCATCTTTCTGACTGTATGAAGAGATAGATTCCACAGAAGATAAAAAATGTTCTTTCACAGGCTAAGGAAACAGCACACATACCTAGCACAGGTTTAAGATAATTCTTTGTCTTCCAGAATCTTTTACCAGAAAAGTGGTTTTATTGGGTATTACTTCTTTTACATCAACTTGAGAAAAAATTATCACCACACTAAACTTTTCCCTAAACATTGATAGATATTCCAAGACTCAGCACAATCCCATGTAGCTGACAATATTCTTGATCGACTGCCAAATCTAACATCATTCAGTGTTTAGGTCAAAGAGATTCTTTTTTCCCTACAAGGCCACAGAAACTGAAGACGACAAATCTAACAGCATGTGGGTGTGTTTGTGTGTGCATGACCCCCTCTGTATTTGCTGCTATTGCACACTGTACTTTTTCTTCACAGCCCTTCCTCAAGTGTGATTAAAGAATGTGTTGGGCAATGCCCTGGTTTCCTGGTTCCCCTGCCAATAAACTAGAAGCTCTGCAGGAACTGGGATCAAGTTTGATGTATGTGTGTAGCATATATTATATGCAATTTATAAAGCCACCCTCATCCTCCCTGAGGAAAGAACACAAGTGAAAGGTAGGAGCCCATGGAGAATAGGGGCAACAAAGATGAACTGAATACCGCCCTGGGACAAGAGGCAAAGATAGAGCTATGCTTGTAAGGAATTTACTCCTTAACCAGGGAAACTGGTTAAAACATGCATGAAAAGGTTGGAGAAAAAGAAGTGAAAGCGCATGTCTTTTTCAGTGACCCCCAGAGCTGCCAGGAAGCAGAAACCCACCTGCATGCAGGGCACTATTGGTCCTCTTAAAACTGTCTCAAATTGTGGTCTTTGTACCTCCTGCATTGAACTCACTTTGGGGACTTGCTAAAATCAGAATCCTAGGTCCTACCCAATACCTATAGGTTAGAAGGCTGGATAGTATAGGTCTCAATTTTATTTATTTATTTATTGGCACTTCCGGGTTGATTATTTTAGGGATTAACCTTAAGTTTTGGGAAACACCGCTAAATCAAGAAGGGTAACTTGCCATAATATCATGGCTCATGGAAACAGCTCTTAAAATGCTGTATTTTAGTAAAATTTGATTAAAGTATGATTTCAAAATATCCTATTAAATTTGATTAAAAAATGAAAACTATTTCCTCAACCCCTTTGGTATGTTTAGATTGGTTGCTGGCTGTTTTTGGCATTTCCATTTTTTATAACATCATTCCCATATCTGGGATGACCAGAGCTGCGAGTGAAAGAAGAAAAGTGTTATGAGTGATGCAAAAGAGGTGGATGGCAGTTAACTATGCAAGATTATTTTAAAAGAATATTTTTTTCATACTAACAACAATGGGAAATCACTGATCACTTTTAAGCAGGGTCATGAAAAAGTCCACTTTCCTCCCAGCATTTGTGAAAGCTCTTTCTGGGAATAGGAAGGGGAATAGTTGAGGGAATTGGGGATGGGAAGGACTGGTAACACAGAGGAATGACAACAGTAGGTTCCTGGAGAGAATTAAAGATGGCGGCATGAGAGGTAAGACAGAGGCTTCCTCCTAAAACCACATATAATACAAAAATATAACTGATACAACTACTCCTGAAAGAGCAACAGGAAAGAGGACTACACCAGACTGCATACACCTTGAAAAAAGAGCAGACCTCACAGAACAGATTAATGTACTAAAGCTGTGGCCCGGCAGGACCCAAGTCCTTCCCCCACCCCAGCTCACTGGTGGGGGGAAGAGAAACGGTACAGGGAGGGAGTGGAGACCTGGGACTGCTGAATACCTAACTCCAGAGATCTGCTCTGGGAGCATAAACCTACATTTCATGGTGCTTGCATGATACTCTTGTAATTAGGGGGTTGGAAAGCTAAGACAGGCAGAATTCCTGGAGAGACTGAGATTCCAGCTGCTTGTGGAAAGCAGGGATCTATATCTGGCTGCTCAGGGACAAAAGAAAGGTGGGCAGTCTGAGAGACTTCCTAACAAGGAAGCCTTAGCAAGAGGGCTGCCAAAGGGGTAAGGATTGCACAGAGTGTACTGCTCAGGAGAAAGGACAGGTAGACAAAACCGTCCAGGTGCACTCTGCCCAGCAGGTTGGGGGCTTTCATGATCTTCGGGTGCTCCAGCTCCCTGGCTGGCTACACAGCTCCAAGGACCCCCTCCCTGATATGCAGCCTACTGTGCCTTTTTCCCAGGGAGCCCCACCTGGCTCACAAACCAGCAAATCCTACCCTGGCATTAGGCCAGCCAGAGGGAAGATCTGTCTACAGCAGCTACAAACACAAAGCACAGAGGCTTATACTGGTGGGTGTGGCCCACTGGTTCAGGCAGTAGAGACAGGCATAGCAGCCGGGAAGCAGGAAACAGCTCTTTCCTCCCCCCAGGCACCAATACCACTCCACAGCGACCCCCGACATTGCTTCAGGGGCTGAGCACTTCCAGAGAGTAGAGCTTCTGGGCACTAGAGGGCGCCATATGCAAATATGAAACGCCAAAGGAACCTGGTTCAGAGTGAAATTATTAACACAACTCGTAAGAAAGATTTAAATGATATAGACCTCATGACTCTCCCTGACAGGGAGTTCAAAATAAAAATCATTAACATGCTCATGGAGGTACAGAAACATATTTAAGAACCCAGGAATGAACTATGGTTGGAGATCCAATCATTGAGGAGCACAATGGAGGGTATTAAAAGCAGATTGGATATGGCGGAGGAGATGATAAATGAAATAGAAACTAGAGAAGATGAATAAAAAGAAGCTGAGGCACAGAGAGAAAAAAGAATCTCTAAGAATGAAAGAATATTGAGAGAACTGTGTGACAATCCAAATGGAACAATATTCACATTATAGGGGTACCAGAAGAAGAAGAAGAGAGAAAAAGGGATAGAAAGTGTCTTTGAGGAGGTAATTGCTGAAAACTTCCCCAATCTGGGGAAGGAGATAGTCTCTCAGGCCATGGAGGTGCACAGATCTTCCAACACAAGGGACCCAAGGAAGACAACACCAAGAAATATAGTAATTAAAATGGCAAAGATCAAGGATAAGGACAGACTATTAAAAGCAGCAGGAGAGAGAAATAAGATCACATACAAAGGAAAGCCCATCAGGCTAACATCAGACTTCTCAACAGAAACCTTACAGGCCAGAAGGGAGGGGCATGATGTATTTAATGCAATGAAGTAGAGGGGCCTGAACCAAGATTACTTTATCTGGCAAGATTATCATTTAAATTTGAAGGAGGGATTAAACAATTCCCAGATAAGCTAAAGCTGAGAGAATTTACCTCCCACAAACCATCTCTACAGTGTATTTTGGAGGGACTGCTATAGATGGAAGTGTTTACAGTTTAATAGCCATCACCAGAGGTAACAAAACCGCAGTAAAGAAAGTAGAACAGCTAATTACTAAGGAAATGCAAGATAAACAGTACAGAATATGATACCAAATATATAAAGAATAGAGGAGGAAGTAAAAGGAGGAGAAAAAAAATGAACATTTAGATTGTGTTTGTAATAGCATATTGAGTTAAGTTAGACTCTTAGGTGGTAAGGAAGTTAACCTTGAACCTTTGGTAACCATGAATCTAAAGCCTGCAATGCCAATAAGTACATACCTATCCATAATCATCCAAAATGTAAGTGGATTGAATGCACCAATAAAGAGACATAGAGTAACTGAATGGATAAAAAAAACAAGTCCATCTATATGCTGCTACAAGAGACTCACCTCAAACCCAGAGATATACACAGACTAAAAGTGAAGGGATGGAGAAAGGTATTTCATGCAAACAACAGGGAGAAAAAGGCAGGTGTTGCAGTACTTATATCAGACAAAATGGACTTCAAAACAAAGAAAGTAGCAAGAGATAAAGAAGAACATTACAAAATGATAAAGGGGTCAGTCCAACAAGAAGATATAACCATTATAAATATATATGCACACAATACAGGAATGCCAACATATGTGAAACATACACTAACAGATTTAAAGGAGGAAATAGAAAGCAATGCATTCATTTTAGGAGACTTCAACACACCATTCACCCCAAAGGACAGATCAACCAGACAGAAAATAAGTAAAGACACAGAGGCATTGAACAACACACTAGAACAGATGGACCTAACAGACATCTACAAAACTCTACACCCAAAAGCAACAGGATACACATTTTTCTCAAGTGCACATGGAACATTTTCCAGAATAGACCACATACAAGGCCACAAAAAGAACCTTAGTAAATTCAAAAATATTGAAATTCTACCAACCAACTTCTCAGATCACAAAGGAATAAAACTAGAAATAAATTGTACAAAGAAAACAAATAGGCTCACAAATACATGGAGACTTAACAACATGCTCCTAAATAATCAATGGATCAATGACCAAATTAAAACTGAGATCAAACAATATATGGAGACAAATGACAAGAACAGCACAAAGACCCACCTACTGTGGGACGCAGCAAAGGCAGTTCTAAGAGGAAAGTATATTGCAGTCCAGGCCGATTTAAAGAAGGAAGAACAATCCCAAATGAATAGTCTAAAGACACAATTACTGAAATTGGAAAAAGAAGAACAAATGAACCCAAAGTCAGCAGAAGGAGGGGACATAACAAAGATCAGAGAAGAAATAAATAAAATCGAGAAGAATAAAACAATAGGAAAAAATCAATGAAACCAAGAGCTGGTTCTTTGAAAAAATAAACAAAATAGATAAACCCCTAGCCAGACTTATTAACAGAAAAAGAGAATGTACACACATAAACTGAATCAGAAATAAGAAAGGAAAAATCATGACGAACCCCACAGAAACACAAAGACTTATTAGAGAATACTATGAAAATCTAAATGCTAACAAGTTGGAAAACGTAGAAGAAATGGACAACTTCTTAGAAAAATACAACCTTCCAAGACAGACCAAGGAAGAAACAGAAAACCTAAACAGGCCAACTACCAGCAATAAAATTGAATGGGTAATCAGAAAACTACCCAAAAACAAAACCCCCGGGTCAGATGGATTCACTGCTGAATTCTCCCAGACATATAGAGAAGAAAAAAATCCCATTCTCCTTAATGTTTTCCAAAAAATAGAAGAGGAGGGAATACTTCCAAACTCATTCTATGAAACCAGTACCACTCTAATACCAAAACCAGGAAAAGACACCACCAAAAAACAAAATTACAGACCAATATCCCTGATGAACATAGATGCAAAAATACTCAACAAAATATTAGCAAAACGAATTCAAAAACACATCAAGAGGATAATACACTATGATCAAGTGGGATTCATCTCAGGGATGCAAGGATGGTACAACATTTGAAAATCCATCAACATCATCCACCACATCAACAAAAAGAAGAACAAAAACCACATGATCATCTCCATAGATGCTGAAAAAGCATTTGACAACATTGAACATCCATTCATGATAAAAACTCTCAACAAAATGGGTATAGAGGGCATGTACTTCAACATAATAAAGGCCTTATATGACAGACCCACAGCCAACATCATACTTAACAGTGAGAAGCTGAAAGCTTTTCATCTAAGATCCGGAACAAGACAGGGATGCCCACTCTCTCCACTGTTTTTTAACATAGTATTGGAGGACGTAGCCATGGCAATCAGACGAAACAAAGACATACAAGGCATCCAGATTGGTAAAGAAGAAGTCAAATTGTCACTATTTGCAGATAACATGATACTGTACATAAAAAACCCTAAAGACTCCACTCCAAAACTACTAGAACTAATATTTGAATTCAGCAAAATTGCAGGATACAAAATTAATACACAGAAATCTGTTGCTTTCCTATACAGTAACAATGAGCTAAAAGAAAGAGAAATCAGGGAAACAATTCCATTCACAATTGCATCAAAAAGAATAAAATACCTAGGAATAAACCTAACCAAGGAAGTGAAAGACCTATACCCTGAAAACTACAAGACACTCCTAAGGGAAATTAAAGAGGACACTAAAAAATGGAAATTAATCCCATGCTCTTGGCTAGGAAGAATAAATATTGCCAAAATGGCTATACTACCTAAAGCAATCTACAGATTAATGCAATCCCTGTCAAAATACCAACAGCATTCTTCAATGAACTGGAACAAATAATTCTAAAATTCATATGGAACCACAAAAGACCCCAAATAGCCAAAGCAATCCTGAGAAGGAAGAATAAAATGGGGAATTATGCTCCCAGACTTCAACCTCTACTACAAAGCCACAATAATCAAGACAATCTGGCACTGGCACAAGAACAGACCCATAGACCAGTGGAACAGAATAGAGAGTCCAGACATTAACCCAAACATATGGAGTCAATTAATATATGATAAAGGAGCCATGGACATACAATGGGGAAATGACAGCCTCTTCAACAGCTGGTGATGGCAAAACTGGACAGCTACATGCAGGAGAATGAAACTGGATTACTGTCTAACCCCATACACAAAAGTAAACTCGAAATGGATCAAAGACCTGAATGTAAGTCATGAAACCATAAAACTCTTAGAAGAAAACATAGGCAAAACTCTCTTGGACATAAACATGAGCAACTTCTTCATGAACATATCTCCCTGGGCAAGGGAAACAAAAGCAAAAATGAAGAAGTGGGACTATATCAAGCTGGAAAGCCTCTGTACAGCAGAGGACACCATCAGTAGAACAAAAAGACATCCTACAATATGGGTGAATATATTTGCAAATGACATATCTGATAAGGGGTTGACATCCAAAATATATAAAGACCTCATTCACCTCAACAAACAAAAAGCAAATAATCCAATTAAAAATGGGAGAGGATCTGAATAGACACTTCTCCAAAGAAGAATTTAGATGGCCAACAGGCACATGAAAAGATGCTCCACATCGCTAGTCATCAGAGAAATGCAAATTAAAACCACAATGAGATATCACCTCACACCAGTGAGAATGTCCAACATCCAAAACACAAACAACAACAAATGTTGGTGAGGATGTGGAAAAAGGGGAACCCTCCTACACTGCTGGTGGGGATGCAAATTAGTTCAACCATTGTGGAAAGCAGCATGGACGTTCCTCAAAAAACTTGAAATAGAAGTACCATTCGACCCAGGGATCCCACTCTTAGGAATTTACCCTATGAATGCAGCATCCCAGTTTGAAAAAGACAGATGCACTCCTATGTTTATTGCAGCAGTATTTACAATAGCAAATAAATGGAAGCAACCTAAGTGTCCATCAGGAGATGAATGGATAAATAAGAAGTGGTACATATACACAATGGAAGTATTATTCAGCCATAAGAAGAAAACAAATCCAGACATTTGCAAGAACATGGATGGAGCTAGAGGGTATTATGCTCTGTGAAATAAGCCAGTTGGAAAAAGACAAGTTTCAAATGATTTCACTCATCTGTGGAGTATAAGAACAAAGAAAAAAACTGAAGAATACAGCAGCAGACTCACATAACCCAAGAATGGACTAACAGTTACCAAAGGGAAAGGGACTGGGGAGGATGGATGGGAAGGGAGGGACAAGGGGAAAAAAAGGGACATTACGATTAGCAGACATAATGTATGGGTGTCACGGGGAGGGCTGTACAACTCAGAGAAGACAAGTAGTGGTTCTATAGCATTTCACTATGCTGATGGACAGTGACTGTAATGGTGTATGTGGGGGGGGGGACTTGATGAAGTGGGGAGTTTAGTAACAATAATGTTGCACATGTAATTGTTGATTAATGATACCAAATTAAAACAAACAAGAAAACAAAAAAAAGAGTGGGTGTAGTTATATCAGGACAGGTGAAAACTGAGATGCATCATGGGTCTAGGACAACAGCTTAAAGAACAACAACGTTTAAGAGATAAGCGGATGAAGAGAAGTATAGAAAAGGGACTGAAGGCAACATCCAGAGAGATAAAGGACAACAAGCCAACAAGGTAGTTAAGAGAAGAGAGAGTTTCAGATGGAAAAAAATAATCTACAGTGGCAATGCCCCTGTGAGGTCAGTCAAGAATGACTATATCTACAGGTAACAAAACATGCCCATGCCAAGGAGCAGAGAAAGACTTCATATTATAAAGGACTAAGTTACATAGTAGAGGCAGTGCCAGTAGGGACAAAATGCAGAACACAATCCAGCTTAAAGTTGCAAAGTTTTGTTTTTCCCAAAGGGGTGGGGTAGTAGTTAATGCTTGATGAATCATGGTTGACCAGATAACGGATGGAAAATTAATGTTGAATACTAAATCCCAATGTTTTGGTAACCCAATCCCTTTATGATAATGTGTAATAGTGTAATATCAGTTTTAATCATGGTCACTATAAATAACTACTGGCTTCTGATTTTTTTGAGTGAATATTTACTATTTTTAAGGTGTCCAGGATTCATTCATAAAACTTCTGCTAAGAGTCTCTCATTATTTATTTATTTATTTATTTTATTTTGGTATCATTAATATGCAATTACATGAGCAACATTGTGGTTACTAGATTCCCCTCATTATCAAGTCCCCACTACATACCGCATTATAGTCACTGTCCATCAGCATATTAAGATGCTATAGAGAGATATAGAGTTACTACTTGTCTTGTCTGTGCTATACTTCCTTCCCCGTGCCCCCCACCCCTGTGTGCTAATCATAATGCACCTTTTTCCCCCTTATCCCTCCCTTCCCACCCATTTTCCCCAGACCCTTTCCCTTTGGTGACCGTTAGTTCATTCTTGGGTTCTGTGGGTCTGCTGCTGTTTTGTTCCTTCAGTTTTTGCTTTGTTCTTATACTCCACAGATGAATGAAATCATTTGATACTTGTCTTTTTCCACCTGGCTTATTTCACTGAGCATAATACCCTCTAGCTCCATCCATGTTGTTGCAAATGATAGGATTTGTTTTCTTCTTATGGCTGAATAATATTCCATTGTGTATATGTACCACTGCTTCTTTATCCATACATCTACTGATGGACCCTTAGGTCGCTTCCATTTCTTGGCTATTGTAAATGGTGCTGTGAAAACAGGGGTGCATATGTCTTTCTGAAATTGGGCTCCTGCCTTCTTAGGGTAAATTCATAGGAGTGGAATTCCTGGGTCAAATGGTATTTCTATTTTGAATTTTTTGAGGAACCTCCATACTGCTTTCCACAATGGTTGAACTAGTTTACATACCCACCAGCAGTGTAGGAGGGTTCCCCTTTCTCCACATCCTTGCCAACATTTGTTGTTGTTTGTCTTTGGATGTTGGCCATCCTCACTAGTGTGAGGTGATATCTCATTGTGGTTTTAATTTGCATTTCTCTTATGATTAGTGAGGTGGAGCATCTTTTCATGTGCCTGTTGGCCATTTGAATTTCTTCTTTGGAGAAGCATCTGTTCAGTTCCTTTGCCCATTTTTAATTGGATTATTTGCTTTTTGTTTGTTGAGGCACATGAGCTGTTTATATATTTTGGATGTCAACCCCTTATTGGATACATCATTTATGAATATATTTTCCCATACTGTAGGCTGCCTTTTTGTTCTACTGATGGTGTCCTTTGCTGTGCAGAAGGTTTTTAGTTTGATATAGTCCCACTTATTCATTTTTGGCTTTGTTTCCCTTGCCCAGGAAGATATGTTCATGAAGAAGTTGCTCATGTTTATATTCTAGAGAGTTTTGCCTACGTTTTTTTCTAAGAGTTTTATGGTTTCATGACTTACATTCAAGTCTTTGATCCACCTTGAGTTTACCTTTGTGTATGGGGTTAGACAGTAGTCCAGTTTCATTCTCTTGCATGTAGCTGTCCAGTTTTGCCAACACCAGCTGTTGAAGAGACTGTCATTTCCCCATTATATATCCATGGCTCCTTTATCAAATATTAATTGACCATATATGCTTGGGTTAATATCTGGACTCTCTATTCTGTTTCACTGAGCTATGGGTCTGTTCTTGTGGCAGTACCAAATTGTCTTGATTATCGTGGCTTTGTGGTAGAGCTTGAAGTTGGGAAGTGAGATCCCTCCTGATTTATTCTTCCTTCTCAGGATTGCTTTGGCTATTTGGGGTAATATGAATTTTGGAATGATTTTCTCTAGTTCATTGAAGAATGCTGTTGGTATTTTGATAGGGATTTCATTGAATCTATAGATTGCTTTAGGCAGGATGGCCATTTTAACAATATTAGTACTTCCTACCCAAGAGCATGGGATGAATTTCCATTTATTAGTATCCTCTATAATTTCTCTTAGGAGTGTCTTCTAGTTTTCAGGATATAGGTCTTTCACTTCCTTCATTAGGTTTATTCCTAGGTATTCTATTCTTTTTGATGTAATTGTGAATGGAATTGTTTTCCTGATTTCTTTCTGCTAGTGCATCATTAGTGTATAGGAATGCAACATATTTCTGTGTATTAATTTTATATTCTGCAACTTTGCTGAATTCAAATATTAGATCTAGTAGTTTTGGAGTAGATTCTTTAGGGTTTTTTATGTACAATATTATGTCATATGCAAGCAGTGACAGTTTGAATTCTTCCTTACCAATCTGGATGTCTTTTATTTCTTTGTTTTGTCTGATTGCCGTGGCTAGTACCTCCAGTACTATGTTGAATAAAAGTGGGGAGAGTGGGCATCCTTGTCTTGTTCCCGATTGTAGAGGAAAAGCTTTCAGCTTCTTTCTGTTAAGTGTGATGTTGGCTTTAGGCTCGCCATACAGAGCCTTTATTATGTTGAGGTACTTGCCGTCTATACCCATTTTGTTGATAGTTTTTATCATGAATGGATGTTGAACTTTGTCGAATGCTTTTTCAGCATCTATGGAGATGATCATGTGGTTTTTGTCCTTCTTTTTGTTGATGTGGTGGATGATGTTGATGGATTTTCGAATGTTGTACCATCCTTTATCCCTGAGATGAATCCCACTTGATCATGGTGTATGATTCTTTTGATGTATTTTTGAATTTGGTTTGCTAATATTTTGTTGAGTATTTTTTGCATCTATGTTCATCAGGGATATTGGTCTGTAATTTTGTTTTTTGGCAGTGTCTTTGCCTGATTTTGGTATTAGAGTGATGCTGACTTCATAGAATGAGTTTGGAAGTATTCCCTCCTTTTCTATTTTTGAAAACTTTAAGGAGAATAGGTATTATGTCTTCTCTAAATGTCTGATAAAATTCAGTGGTGAATCCATCTGGTCCGGGAGTTTTGTTCTTGGGGATGTTTTGATTACTGATTCAATTTTATTGCTGGTAATTGGTCTGTTTAGATTTTCTGTTTCTTCCTGGGTCAGTCTTGGAAGGTTGTATTTTTCTAGAAAGTTATCCATTTCTTCTAGGTTACGCAGCTCTTTAGCATATAGTTTTTCATAGTATTCTCTAATAATTCTTTAATATTCTCTAATTTTGTTGACTAGCTATTCTTCTAATTTGAAGTCCCTTTGGAAGGGTCAAGCTGCCCCATCCCTCTTTCCTTCTCCTGGTCCCACGTCCCATAGGTGAAACATGAACTTCTACTGTAAACTCTTCTTAGATTATTAAAACCCTTCTTTGAGGAGGATACAATTGAATCTTTTATCTCTCAAATGAAAGACATTCCATAAATTAAAAAAACTATTGCATATGAGAACTGGAACATCCATTAGATGTGATTTAGTGCCTCAATTCCCAAGCAGCAAATTTAGGTCTAGGAAGGCAAATTAACTTATCCAAGGGCACACAGTGGTACAACTATGCTCAGGTAATAACTCCAGTTCAGGAACCTAACTGCCTTTCAGTAAATGCTCTATCTCACTATGTTTTGCCATTGTCTTCCAGCAGGTGAAATGAACCATAGAGATTCATTCAGATTCTGAGCACATAGACTAATGGGACAAATTTCCAGGATTTTGTTTAGATTTTTGGGAACCATAGTCCTTTTTTTCCATTGTATTTTAACTTGAGCTGAGAATGGAGCTAATATGACAGAAGGCGAAGGCAAAAGCAGAAAGACATCAACTCTTCATGTCATAGCATGAGCCACTTGTCACACCATGCCTTGAAGGTGTCACCTTAATGACCCCTCAAATTTCTCTTTCTGGATAAACAAGTTTATATTGTATTTTCTCTTGCAATGACAAGGATCCTGGTTAATACATCATTAGTTCTTCTACTTTCCCTTAACTGAGAAAGCCAGGATGACCTTAATGAAGGTGAAATGCACTGGTTCTAAGAAGTCTGACGGCTGTAGGGGATTCATAAGTAATCTTTTAATTCAAACAAGTTTTCCATGTTTACACCACTTCCTGAGAAAGCTCTGGCTTGAACAACCATACCCACTCAGCTCTGCCTCTTCCTTTGCCTCATTACAAACAGGATGAAGAGGCTGCAGTCTTTCTTGTTCTTAAAGTAATCATCAGACCTCGGTGCCCATGCTGGGAACAAGCTGGCTCAACTTTCCCCAGAGCTGGACCAAGCAGCCCTTGAAAATCAACTTCCCATCTCCCAGCTGATTAAACCCAAAAAGAATTTTAAAAAATAAGGGTTTATTGCTCAACAGGAATAGGTCTCCAAAGCTTTGGCATGGTTTTCTCAACACTAATTATAGATTTAAGGTGAAAGAATCAACATCAGGTGTCCTCTAGAAAAGAATAAAGATAAGGAAGTGATTTGTGGGTGGAAAGGGTGTGAGTGTTGGTGTCAGACAACCTGAATCTGGTTTGCATTCTGCTTCCCACTAACTATGTAACCTTGCCATCACTGAACTTGCTGGACTATATTTCTGGATACTAATGTCACTGGATTTATTAATAAAGAAACAGAATTATTTTTATTATATTTGGGGGGCAGCTATTTGTCAAATAATGTATATCAGAATCATTGATAATGCATTTCAGAGTCAGAGAACCCAGGATTCTCACACTCTAATTCACTGCTGTATAACTTTGTACAAGTACTATAACCTGCCTATCATCTGTTTTACAATTAAGAAACTGGAGGAAATAAAGGTATTTCTATTTTAGGGCTATTTTATTTTTTCTTTTATTAAAGTATTATTGATATATACTTTTATGAAGGTTTCACGTGAAAAAACAATGTGGTGACTACATTTACACATATTATCAAGTCCCCACCCATACCCCAATGCAGTCACTGTCCATCTGTGTAGTAAGATGCCACAGATTCACTATTTGCCTTCTCTGTGCTACACTGTTTTCCCCGTGATCCCCCACACCATGTGTACTAAACATAATACCCCTCAATCCCCTTCTCCCTCCCTCCCCACCCACCCTCCCACACCCCTCCCCTTTGGTAACCATTAGTTCCTTCTTGGAGTCTCTGAGTCTGCTATTATTTTGTTCCTTCAATTTTGCTTCTTTGTTATACTCCACAAATGAGGGAAATCATTTGGCACTTGTCTTTCTCTGCCTGGCTTATTTCACTGAACATAATATCCTCCAGTTCCATCCATGCTGTTGCAAATGGTAGGATTTGTTTCTTTCTTATGGCTGAATAGTATTCCATTGGGTATATGTACCACTTTTTCTTTATCCATTCATCTACTGATGGACACTTAGGTTCCTTCCATATCTTGGCTATTGTAAAAAGTGCTGTCTTTCTGAATATGAGAAGTTGTATTCTTTGGGTCCATATGTCTTTCAGAATCTGAGAAGTTGTATTCTTTGGGTAAATTCCAAAAGAGAGGGATTCCCAGGTTAAATGGTATTTCTATTTTTAGTTTTTTGAGGAACCTCCATATTGCTTTCCACAATGGTTGAACTAGCTTACATCCCCATCAGCAGTGTAGGAGGGTTCCCCTTTCTCCACATCCTTGCCAGCATTTGTTGTTCTTAGTCTTTTGGATGGTGGCCATCCTCACTGGTAAGAGGTGATATCTCATTGTGGTTTTAATTTGCATTTCCCTCATAATTAGTGATGTGGAGCATCTTTCCATGTTTCTGTTGGCCATGCGAATTTCTTCTTTGGAGAACTGTCTGTTCATACCCTCTGGCCATTTTTTAATCGGGTTATTTGCTTTTTGGGTGTTGAGGCATGTAAGTTCTTTATATATATTGGATGTTAACTCATTGTCAGATATGTCATTTACAAATATATTCTCCCATTCTGTAGGATGCCTTTTTGTTCTGTTGATGGTGTCCTTTGCTATACAGAAACTTTTTAGTTTGATGCAGTCCTATGAGTTCATTTTTGCTATTGTTTCCCTTGCTTGAGGAGATGCATTCAGGAAGAAGTTGCTCATGCTTATATTCAGGAGATTTTTGCCTATGTTGTCTTCTAAAAGTTTTATGGTTTCATGACTTACATTCAGGTCCTTGATCCATTTTGAGTTTACTTTTGTGTATAGGGTTAAACAATAATCCAGTTTCATTCTCTTGCATGTAGCTGTCTAATTTTGCTAACACCAGCTGTTAAAGAGACTGTCATTTCCCCATTGTATGTCCATGGCTCCTTTATCATATATTAATTGACCATATATGGTTGGGTTTATATCAGGGCTCTCTAGTCTGTCCCATTGGTCTATGGGTCTGTTCTTGTGCCAGTACCAAATTGTCTTGAGTACTGTGGCTTTGTAGTAGAGATTGAAGTTGGGGAGCATAATCTCCCCAGTTTTATTCTTCCTTCTCAGGATTGCTTTGGCTATTCGGGGTCTTTTGCGGTTCCATATGAATTTTAGAACGATTTTCTCTAGTTTGTTGAAGAATGCTGTTGGTATTTTGTTAGGAATTGCATTGAATCTGTAGATTGCTTTAGGCAGGATGGCCATTTTGACAATGTTAATTCTTCTTATCCATGAGCATTGGATGTGTTTCCATTTATTGGTATCTTCTTTAATTTCTCTCATGAATGTCTTGCAGTTTTCAGAGTATAAGTCTTTCACTCTCTTCGTTAGGGTTATTCCTAGGTATTTTATTCTTTTTAATGCAACTCTGAATGGAATTGTTTTCCTGATTTCTCTCTCTGCTAGTTCATTGTTAGTGTATAGGAATGCCACAGATTTCTGCATATTAATTTTGTGTCCTGCACCTTTGCTGAATTCAGGTATTAGATCTAGTAATTTTGGAGTGGATTCTTTAGGGTTTTTTATGTACAATATCATGTCATCTGCAAACAGGACAGTTTGACTTCTTCCTTGCCAATCTGGATGCCTTTTATTTCTTTGTGTTGTCTGATTGCCATGGCTAGGACCTCCAGTACTATGCTGAATACAAGTGAGGAGAGTGGGTATCCTTGTCTTGTTCCTGATCTTAAAGGAAAAGCTTTCAGCTTCTTGCTGTTAAGTATAACGTTGGCTGTGGGTTTGTCATATATGGCCTTTATTATGTTGAGGTACTTGCCCTCTATATCCATTTTGTTGAGAGTTTTTATCATGAATGGATGTTGAATTTTATCAAATGCTTTTTCAGCATCTATGGAGATGATCATGTGGTTTTTGTCCTTTTTGTTGATGTGGTGGATGATGTTGATGGATTTTCTAATGTACCATCCTTGCATCCCTGGAATAAATCCTAGTTGATCATGATGGACGATCTTTTTGATGTATTTTTGAATTCGGTTTGCTAATATTTTGTTGGGTATTTTTGCTGATATTTTGTTGAGGATTTATCTATTTTCATTAGTGGTATTGGTCTATAATTTTCTTTTTTTTTTTTTTGTGGTGTCTTTGCCTGGTTTTGGTATTAGAGTGATGCTGTCCTCATAGAATGAGTTTGGAAGTATTCCCTCTTCTTCTACTATTTGGAAAACTTTGAGGAGGATGGGTATTAAGTCTTCACTAAATGTTTGATAAAATTCAGTGGTAAAGCTGTGTGGTCCAGGAGTTTTGTTCTTAGGTAGATTTTTGATTACCAGTTCAATTTCATTGCTGGTAATTGGTCTGTTCAGATTTTCTGTTTCTTTCTGGATCAGCTTTGGAAGGTTGTATTTTTCTAGAAAGTTGTCCATTTCTTCTAGGTTATCCAGTTTGTTAGCATATAATTTTTCATAGTATTCTGTAATAATTCTTGGTATTTCTCTTGTATCCATAGTGATTTTTCCTTTCTCATTTCTGATCCTGTTTATGTGAGTAGACTCTCTTTTTTTCTGGATAAGTCTGGCTAGGGGTTTATCTATTTTGTTTATTTTCTCAAAGAACTAGCTCTTGCTTTCATTGATTTTTTTCTATTGTTTTATTCTTCTCAAGTTTATTTATTTCTGCTCTAATCTTTTTATTTTCCTCCTTCTACTGACTTCAGGCCTCACTTGTTCTTTTTCTAGTTTTGTTAATTGTGAGTTTAGACTGCTCATATGGGATTGTTCTTTTTTTCTGAGGTAGGCCTGTATTGCGATATACTTTCCTCTTAGCAGAGACTTGGCTGCATCCCACAGATTTTGCAGTGTTGAATTATTGTTGTCATTTGTCTCCATATATTGCTTGATCTCTGTTTTTATTTGGTCATTGATCCATTGGTTATTTAGGAACATGTTGTGAAGCCTCCATGTGTTTGTGGGATTTTTCATTTTCTTTGTGTAATTTATTTCTAGTTTCACACCTTTGTGGTCTGAGAAACTGGTTGGTACAATTTCAATCTTTTTGAATTTACCGAGGCTCTTTTTGTGGCCTAGCATATGATCTATTCTTGAAAATGTTCCATGTGCACTTGAGAAGAATGTGTTTTCTGTTGCCTTTGGGTGTAGAGTTCTGTAGATGTCTGTTAGGTCCATCTGTTCTATTGTGTTGTTCGGTGCCTCTGTCTCATTATTTTTCTGTCTGGTTGATCTGTCCTCAGAGTGAGTGGAGTGTTGAAGTCTCCTAGAATGAATACATTGCATTCTATGGGATCCGTCGTGATTTTTCCTTTCTCATTTCTGATTCTGTTTATGTGTGTAGATTCTCTTTTTCTCTTAATGAGTGCATTGCATTCTATATCTCCTTTTAATTCTGTTAGTATTTGTTTCACATATATAGGTGCTCCTGTGTTGCGTGCATAGATATTTATAATGGTTATATCTTATTGTTGGATTGACCCTTTTATCATTATGTAATGTCCTTCTTTGTCTCATGTGTCTTTCTTTGTTTTGAAGTCTATTTTGTCTGATACAAGTACTGCAACTCCTCCTTTTTTCTCCCTATTAGTTGCATGAAATATCTTTTTCCATCCCTTTACTTTTAGTCTGTGTATGTCTATGGGTTTAAAGTGAGTCTCTTGTAGGCAGCATATAGATGGGCCTTGTTTTTTTATCCATTCAGTGACTCTATATATTTTGTTTGGTGCATTCAGTCCATTATATTTAGGGTGATTATCAATAGGTACGTACTTATTGGCATTGCAGGCTTTAGATTCCTGGTTACCAAAGGTTCAATGTTAACTTCCTTAGTATCTAAGAGTCTAACTTAACTCACTTTATATGCTACTACAAACACAATCTAAAAGTTCTTTTTTTTTCTTCCTCCTTATTCTTCCCCCTCCATTCTTTATATATTAGGTGTCATATTCTGTACTCTTTTTCTATCCCTTGATTGACTTTGGGGATAGTTAATTTAATTTTGCATTTGCTTAGTAATTATCTGTTCTACTTTCTTTACTGTGGTTTTATTATCTCTGGTGACAGCTATTAAACCATAGGGACACTTCCATCTATAGCAGTCCCTCCAAAATACACTGTAGAGATGGTTTGTTGGAGGTAAATTCTCTCAGCTTTTGCTTATCTGGAAACTGTTTAATCTCTCCTTCAAATTTAAATGATAATCTTGCCAGATAAAGTATTCCTGGTTCAATACCCTTCTGCTTCATTGCATTAAATACATCATGCCACTCCCTTCTGGCCTTTAAGGTTTCTGCTGAGAAGTCTGATGATAGCCTGATGGGCTTTCCTTTGTATGTGATCTTATTTCTCTCTCTGGCTGCTTTCAATAGTCTGTCCTTGTACTTGATATTTGCCATTTTAATTACTATATTTCTTGGTGTTGTCTTCCTTGGGTCCCTGTGTTGGGAGATCTGTGCATCTCCATGGCCTGAGAGACTATCTCCTTCCCCAGATTGGGGAAGTTTTCAGCAATTACCTCCTCAAAGACACTTTCTATCCCTTTTTCTCTCAGCTCCTTCTGGTACCCCTATAATGCAAATATTGTTCCATTTGGATTGGTCACATAGTTCACTCAATATTCTTTCATTCTTAGAGATCCTTTTTTCTCTGTCCCTCAGCTTCTTTGTATTCCTCTTCTATAGTTTCTATTTCATTTTTCGTCTCCTCCACCATATCCAATCTGCTTTAATACCCTCCAATGTGCTCTTCAGTGATTGGATCTCCAACCGGAATTCATTCCTAAGTTCTTGAATATCTTTCTATCCCTACACGAGCATGTTAATGCTTTTTATTTTGAACTCCCTTTCAGGAAAAGTCATGAGGCTGATATCATTTAAATCTTTCTCAGGAGTTGTATTAATAATTTTACTTTTAACCAGGCTTCTCTGGCATTTCATATTTGTATATGGCAGCCTCTAGTGCCCAGAAGCTCTACTCCCTGGAGCTGCTCAGCCCCTGAAGCAATGTCAGGGGTCACAGGGGAGTGGTACTGGTGCCTGTGGGGAGGAAAGAGCTGTTTCCTGCTTCCTGGCTGCTATGCCTGTGTCCACTGACTGAACCGGTGGGCTGAACACACAGGTATAAGCCTCTATGCTTTGCATTTGTAGTTGCTGTAGACAGATCTTCCCTCTGGCTGGGCTAACGCTAGGGTAGGGTTTGTCAGTTTGTGAGCCAGGTGGCACTGGCTGGGAGAAAGTCGCAGTAGGCTGTGTATCATAGAGGGGGTCCTTGGAGCTGTGTCGCCAGCCAGCGAGCTGGAACACCTGAAGATCATCTAAGGAGGAAGATTTCTTTTTCCTCCTTAAATATGAGAGTCTATATGGAAAAGCTCCCAACCTGCTGGTCAGAGTGCAACCAGACAATTTTGTGTAACTGTCCTCTCTCCTGATTAGTAAGCTCTGTGCAATCCTTGCCCCTTTAGCAGCCCTCTTGCTAAGGACTTCCTTGTTAGAAGTCTCTCAGACTGCCCACCTTTCTTTTGTCCCAGAGCAGCTGGATATGGATTCCTGTTTTCCACAAGCAGCCTGAATCTCAGTCTTTACAGGAATTCTGCCTGTCTTAGCTTTCCAGCCCCATAATCACCAGAGTATCATGCAAGCACCATGAAATGTAGGTTTGTTGTCCCAGAGCAGATCTCTGGGTTAGGTATTAGGCAGTTCCAGGCCTCCACTCCCTCCCTGCTCAGTTTCTCTTCCTCCCACCAGTGAGCTGGGGTGGGGGAAGGGCTTGGGTCCCACTGGGCCACAGCTTTGGTACATTACCCTTTTCTGTGAGGTCTGCTCTTTTTTCCAGGTGTATGCAGTCTGGCACAGTCCTCTCCTGTTGCTCTTCCAGCATTAGTTGTATTAATTATATTTTCATATTATATGCAGTTTTAGGAGGAAGCCTTTGTCTCACCTCTCATGCCGCCATCTTTAATCCCTCTCCTAGGTCTATTTTAGTAAATAAGACTTTGCATAGAGTTTAATTCACTTCCAAAATTTAGCAAATTGTGCCACGTATTGTCACCAATTTATAATTTTATAATGGTCCCCAAAGATATAATGAAAGATGAACTCTTTTAAAGCCGGGAGCCCTGTGGTTTGATATGCTTTGGGCACTGCTTAGAAACAGAGAGCCTAGGCAAAGTGTGCACTGGATGTGGGGAAGGGGAATAGTTGCCTTTCCATTTTCTTTTTTTTACTGCTTAAGCAAAGTAGTGTACTGAGTACATAAATAAATTTTTAAAAAACATTTGCAAGAAATGCCACATGAAGATGAAAGAAGAGCTTTCACAAAGTATGTGTGATAGAAACAAGGTATAAGTGTTCTGGGTTTCTACTCATCACTCAGAACCACCCATGTCCTGGCATGGACCCTTTACAACTCCTTGGGAAGTCTTCAGGGAGGCCAGCCTGTCTTCACATGCCAGGCATTCAGCTCACCCTGCTGACTCTGGGCAACATGAGGACAATTCAGTATAAACTCCTTCCCTCCACATCCCTGGACTCTGGTCGTAGTACCACAGGATTTGAATGTCTTGGTTTCCAAAAAAAAAAAATGTTGTCTTAGCACTTTGTCTAAAAATGCAGGTTTCTGCATGAGAAGAATTAAACATAGTAGACAATGATAAAATATGTCCTTTAAAACTTATTTCTTTAGAAGACAGGTAGAAGAACTCCAAATTTTGTCATCTGAAAAGTCTTCCATCTTTCAGCATCATTTCTCAACTTGCTTCTTGAATAAATATGACAGAAACAGTTGCTTTAGAGAACAGTGAAATTATACTTAATATAGCAATGAGAGTAAATCTCTCTTCTGCACCATTTCACTTCTAATCAGTCTTAAATAATAGTGAAGAGACATTTATCGGGAGCATAATTTACTCTTCACACAAAAGAAAAAAATCTAGAATAATTTACTACACTTACATCTCTAACCCAAACATGAAACAGGAGGGTAACTAATTTTCTCGTCACATGAGATGGTGATTTATAGGGAAAAGAGAATAATTAATTTATCTTCTTACAGAACCTGAAAATATTCAGGAACAAATTATTGTGATTTAAAAAAAGTGTACAAAAAGATAAACAAGCACAATGCAAATACCTTTGATCTTAAAACCTTCCTTTTTATGTGTCTTGAAAAGTAAGACACTACCCTCATCCTAGTCAAACATAATAAGCATAGACTCTTGAAAGGGTTGTAGCCTCAATTTGAGCTGTAATGTTTCCTCCTGCTGGAAATGTTCTGTATCAGACTCTCCTTCCACTGCACACTTTTTAAATTTAATTACTTCCTTTATACACAAAAGAAATAATGCCTCCAAAGCATAGTTCAAAAAATGTTGAGATCATGTGGAATCTTAGCTTGGGTTTAACATTTTACTCTAAAAATCCCCATTCATCTTGCAAGTTTATTTCTCCAAAAAAGATGTAAGCTTCCCCACTGCCCCAAGGCACGTATAAAATGGGTAGGTCATGTCCTTAAATTCATTAGTTCTGGAACATTCTAATCTAATTTCAACCATGAGTGCTTTTCTCAGATGCTATTTTTTGATAAATGTATCACTTGCATTTAGGGAGTCCCCAGTTAAAAACAGGTTGTTTCCAGAAGTCCATATGTCAACCTGTTGATTCTCAGCTTATCTTTCCTCACAATATTTAAAAAATGATTGGCTGATTCTAAGTTCCAAGTGTATTTCAGCTACATTGTAGGTTATGTGTCTATTGTAGGTTTTAATAGAAAAATGCTTTCTGGGATCCTTTTAAGATTAAAACTATTAGGAACGTAAAATAGTACAGCTGCTTTGGAAACAGGCAATTTCTCAAATGATTAAACAGAGTGACCATATGAACTAGTAATTTCACTCCTAGATACATATACCCAAGAGAAATAAAAACATATGTTCACATAGAAACCTGTACACAAATGTTTATAGCCATATTATTCATAATAGCCCAAAGTGAAAACAACCAAAATAGCCCTCAAAGGATGAGTAGATTAATAAAATGTAGACTATCCATCCAGTGGAATATTATTCAGCAATAAAGAGGAATGAAATACTGATAACATGCTACAACCTGGATGAAACTTCAAAAAATTATGCAAAGTGAAAAAAGCCAGTCACAAAAGTCCATATGTCACATGATTCCATTTGCATGTAAATCTAGAACTGAGAAATTTATAGAGTCAGAAAGATGAGTTTTTGCTTAGAGGGTGAGGGTGGAGGTAAGGAACTGGCAGTCTTGCCTAAAGAGTGCAGTGTCCTCCTGAGTGATGAAAATGTTCTAAAATTGACTTGGTGACAGTTGCACATTCCTCTGAACATACCAAAAACTATTGAGTTGTACACTTTAAACAGGTGAATTATATGTTATGTAGATTACTTCTCAATAAAGCTGCTTTTTAAAAATTGTACATCTGCTTATTATCCCAACCTTAGCATAGGCATGGTTATTGGCACAGTTAATTTGCAATGAATTTAAGACAAAGTCTTAGTTATTCTGCATTAACATTCTGTCTAAAGCCCTTGAGAACTGGTCAAGTTCATTCATAACTCAGGCAAACACCAGCTAAGGTTATAACAGGCCCTGTTGTTTGCTATAAAAAGGAAGTGATATTCTCAAGGAAATTCAGTGTGGATTATTATTTTTCTTTTTACTGATGACAATTTCTACATAGTCTGTATAATTCCTTTTTGTATACATATAGAAAATAAGCATCAGTGTGGGAAAAAATCAATGAACTTTAAAAAAATTTTGGCTGGGAGTGAGGATGGTGGTGATTTGGTTCTTGTTCTTCACTATACCTCTACAGATCCAGCAAATGCTCAGAAACTGTGGGTGGACTGGGCCTTCTGAACGGAGTTGAACAAAGAGAATGATTGCAAGATATTATTACAGTTGATTTTCAAACTGACAGAAGTCAATCTATCAGCAAAGATACATATCTATTCTCTCTCTCTATCTATGCATATTTACATATACATACCTATACACACATATATACAACAAACATATTCCATACACACACATATACGTACTACATACATCATGCTGTTCCCCCACAGCACACCCATTATGATCTGAATTTATGATCAACTTGGAATTGGTAACAGTTAAGAAACATTTCAATTTTAATGTATTAAGCTCCAAATCTGCTCTACCTATTAATCTTATGCATTAAGCTGGCCAGCTGAGTAAAGATTGAAGGAAGAATAGTTAGAAACTAAAGAAGTGAGACCTGGGGGACCTCAGGCTCCTCTCTTGGTGGGAATTCTTACATCTGCTATTTAAAAAGGGAGGAAATTAAAAGCCAAGAAGTCTTAGTCCTGTGCTGAAGGAAATAGGGCTAGAGTGAGACAAGGATTCCCTGAAATCTAAGGAGATAGATTTTTACATATTGAGAGAATTAAAGAATGTAATCAAATAGCGAGATTTACCTTGCTCATGGATTAGATTTTCTATTTAAGTATCAGTTTGACACAAGCTTATCTATATATTTAAGGCAATCCCAATCAAATCCCACATTGTTTTTTTTAATAAAAATTGGCAAGCTGCGTCTGTTTTATTTCTTGCCCTTTTTTTTTCTTTTTTCACCTTCCTTTTCTTTCATTTCTTTCTTTCTTCTTTCTCTCTTTTCTTTCTCTTCCTTCTTTTTTTTGGCTTGCTTCTTTTTTTTTGGTGGCGCTTTTTTTTTCTCTTTTCTTTTTAAACCTTAAAGAGCCCAGCTGACACACATGGCACCTACCAGTGACCACTCCTGTCAACATGACAAGACAGAAGAATATGATACAGACAAAAACCACCAAGATTCAGAGCCCCTCTGAGAAGGAATCTGAAGGGATGGAAATGCAGCATCTTCCTGAAAAAGAATTCAGAATAAAAGTCATAACCATGCTGATGGATCTACAGAGAAATATGCAAGAGCTAGGGGAGGAAGTGAGGGAAGTCAGGAAAGATAATGCAGAAATAAGACAAGCCATCGACGGGCTCAGCAACAGACTGGACGAGATGCAAGAGACTGTTAATGGAATAGAAATCAGAGAACAGGAATACAGAGAACCTGAGGCAGAGAGAGATAAAAGGATCTCTAGGAATGAAAGAATATTAAGAGAACTGTGTGACCAATCCAAAAGGAACAATATTCGCATTATAGGAGTACCAAAGGAAGAAGAGAGAGAAAAAGGGATAGAAAGTGTCTTTGAAGAAATAATTGCTGAAAACTTCCCCATGCTGGGGAAGGATATAGTCTCGCAGTCCATGGAAGCCCACAGATCTCCTAACACAAGGGACCCCATGAAGACAACACCAAGACACATAATAATTAAAATGGCAAAAATCAAAGATAAGGACAGAGTATTAAAGGCAGCTAGAGAAAGAAAAAAGATCACCTTCAAAGGAAAACCCATCAGACTAACATCAGACTTCTCAACAGAAACCTTACAGGCTAGAAGAGAATGGCATGATATATTTAACGCAATGAAACAGAAGGGCCTCGAACCAAGAATACTGTATCCAGCACGATTATCATTTAAATATGATGGAGTGATTAAACAATTTCCAGACAAGCAAAAGCTGAGAGAATTTGCCTCCCATAAACCACCTCTGCAGTACATCTTAAAGGAAATGCTCTAGAGGGAAGCACTCCTAAGGCTAAAAAGCTGTCACCAGAGAAAATAAAATCATAGCAAAGAAAGCAGACCATCCAAAACTAACTAAAGGCAAAGAATAAAACCCCTAGTATATAAAGAATGGAGGAGGAAAAATAAGAAGGGAGAGAAATAAAGAAACATCAGACTGTGTTTACAATAACTTAACAAGAAAGTTAAGTTAGATTGTTAGATAGTAAAGAAGCAACCCTTGAACCTTTGGTAACCACGAATCTAAAGCCAGCAATGGCAATAAGTACATATCTTTCGATAATCACCCTAAACGTAAATGGACTGAATGCACCAATCAAAAGACACAGAGTAACAGAATGGATAAAAAAGCAAGACCCATCTATATGCTGCCTACAAGAAACTCACCTCAAACGCAAAGATATCCCCAGATTAAAAGTGAAGGGATGGAAAAAGATATTTCATGCAAATAACAAGGAGAAAAAAGCAGGTGTTGCAGTACTTGTATCAGACAAAATAGACTTCAAAACGAAGAAAGTAGAAAGAGATAAAGAAGGATATTACATAATGATAAAGGGGTCAATCCAACAAGAAGAAATAACCATTTTAAATATATTTTAAATATATATGCACCCAACACAGGGGCGCCGGCATTTGTGAAACAAATACTAACAGAATTACAGGAGGAAATAGACAGCAATGCATTCATCTTAGGTGACTTCAACACACCACTCACTCCAAGGGACAGATCAATCAGACAGAAAATAAGTAAAGACACAGAGGCACTGAACAACACACTAGAACAGATGGACCTAACAGACATCTACAGAACTCTACACCCAAAAGCAACAGGATACACATTCTTCTCAAGTGCACATGGAACATTTTCCAGAATAGACAACATACTAGGCCACAAAAAGAACCTCAGTAAAATAGAAAATATTGAAATTCTACCAACCAACTTCTCGGATCATAAAGGTATTAAACTAGAATTAAACTTTAGAAAGAAAACAAAAAGGCTCACAAATACATGGAGACTTAACAACATTCTCCTAATTAATCAATGGGTCAATGACCAAATCAAAACAGAAATCAAAGAGTATATGGAGACAAATGACAACAACAACACAAAGCCACAGCTTCTGTGGGACGCAGCAAAGGCAGTTCTAAGAGGAAAGTATATTGCAATCCAGGCTTATCTAAAGAAAGAAGAACATTCCCAAATGAATAGTCTAAAGACACAATTACTGAAATTGGAAAAAGAAGAACAAATGAACCCAAAGTCAGCAGAAGGAGGGGACATAACAAAGATCAGAGAAGAAATAAATAAAATTGAGAAGAACAAAACAATAGAAAAAAATCAATGAAACCAAGAACTTGTTCTTTGAAAAAATAAACAAAATAGATAAACCCCTAGCCAGAATCAGTAAGAGAAAAAGAGAATCTACACACATAAACAGAATCAGAAATGAGAAAGGAAAAATCACGACGGATCCCACAGAAATACAATTATAAGAGAATATTATGAGAATCTATATGCTAACAAGCTGGAAAACCTAGAAGTAATGGACAACTTTTTAGAAAAATACAACCTTCCAAGACTGACCAAACAAGAAACAGAAAAACTAAACAGACCAATCACCAGCAACGAAATTGAAGCAGTAATCAAAAAACTACCCAAGAACAAAACCCCCGGAACAGATGGATTCACCTCTGAGTTCTACCAGACATACAGAGATGAAATAACACCCATTCTCCTTAAAGTTTTCGAAAAAATAGAAGAGGAGGGAATACTTCCAAACTCATTCTATGAAGCCAGCATCACTCTAATACCAAAACCAGGCAAAGACCTCACCAAAAAAGAAAACTATAGACCAATATCCCTGATGAACGTGGATGCAAAAATACTCAACAAAATATTAGCAAACCGAATTCAAAAATACATCAAGAGGATCATACACCATGATCAAGTGGGATTCATCCCAGGGATGCAAGGATGGTACAACATTCGAAAATCCATCAACATCATCCACCACATCAATAAAAAGAAGAACAAAAACCACATGATCATCTCCATAGATGCTGAAAAAGCATTTGACAAAATTCAGCATACATTCATGATTAAAACCTTCAACAAAATGGGTATAGACGGCAAGTACCTCAACATCATAAAGGCCATATATGACAAACCCATAGCTAACATCATACTTAACGGCGAGAAGCTGAAAACTTTTCATCTAAGATCAGGAACAAGACAGGGATGCCCACTCTCTCCACTGTTATTCAACATAGTACTGGAGGTCCTAGTCACAGCAATCAGACAAAACAAAGACATACAAGGCATCCAGATTGGTAAAGAAGAAGTCAAATTGTCACTATTTGCAGATGACATGATACTGTACATAAAAAACCCTAAAGACTCCACTCCAAAACTACTAGAACTAATATCTGAATTCAGCAAAGTTGCAGGATACAAAATTAACACACAGAAATCTGTTGCTTTCCTATACACTAATGATGAACTAACAGAAAGAGAAATCAGGGAAACGATTCCATTCACAACTGCATCAAAACGAATAAAATACCTAGGAATAAACCTAACGAAGGAAATGAAAGACCTGTACCCTGAAAACTACAAGACATTCCTAAGAGAAATTAAAGAGGACACTAACAAATGGAAATGCATCCCATGCTCTTGGCTAGGAAGAATAAATATTGTCAAAATGGCTATACTACCCAAAGTAATCTACAGATTCAATGCAATCCCTATCAAACTACCAACAGCTTTCTTCAATGAACTCGAACAAATAATTCTAAAATTCATATGGAACCACAAAAGACCCCGAATAGCCAAAGCAATCCTGAGAAGGAGGAATAAAACAGGGGGAATTACACTCCCTGACTTCAAGCTCTACTACAAAGCCACAGTAATCAAGACAATTTGGTATTGGCAGAAAAACAGACCCACAGACCAGTGGAACAGAATAGAAAATCCAAACATTAACCCAAACATATACAGTCAATTAATATTTGATAAAGGAGCCTTGGATATACAATGGGGAGATGACAGCCTCTTCAGCAGCTGGTGTTGGAAAAACTGGACAGTTACATGTAAGAGAATGAAACTGGACTACTGTCTAACCCCATACACAAATGTAAACTCAAGGTGGATCAAAGACCTGAATGTAAGTCATGAAACCATAAAACTCTTAGAAAAAAATATAGGCAAAAATCTCTTGGACATAAACATGAGCGACTTCTTCATGAACATATCTCCCCGGGCAAGGGAAACAAAAGCAAAAATGAACAAGTGGGACTATATCAAGCTGAAAAGCTTCTGTACAGCAAAGGACACCATCAGTAGAACAAAAAGACTTCCTACAGTATGGGAGAATATATTCATAAATGATGTATCTGATAAGGGGTTGACATCCAAAATATATAAGGAACTCACGCACCTCAACAAACAAAAAGCAAATAATCCAAGTAAGAAATGGGCAGAGGACATGAATAGACACTTCTCTAAAGAAGAAATTCAGATGGCCAACAGGCACATGAAAAGATGCTCCACATCGCTAATCATCAGAGAAATGCAGATTAAAACCACAATGAGATATCACCTCACACCAGTGAGGATGGCCAACATCCAAAACACAAACAACAACAAATGTTGGCGAGGATGTGGAGAAAAGGGAACCCTCCTACACTGCTGGTGGGACTGCAAATTAGTTCAACCATTGTGAAAAACAGTATGGAGGTTCCTCAAAAAACTCAAAATAGAAATACCATTTGACCCAGGAATTCCACTCCTAGGAATTTACCCTAAGAATGCAGCAGCCCAGTTTGAAAAAGACAGATGCACCCCTATGTTTATCGCAGCACTATTTACAATAGCCAAGAAATGGAAGCAACCTAAGTGTCCATCAGTAGATGAATGGTTAAAGAAGATGTGGTACATATACACAATGGAATATTATTCAGCCATAAGAAGAAAACAAATCCTACCATTTGCCACAACATGGATGGAGCTAGAGGGTATTATGCTCAGTGAAATAAGCCAAGCCGAAAAAGACAAGTACCAAATGATTTCACTCATATGTGGAGTATAAGAACTAAGGAAAAAAAAACTGAAGGAACAAAACAGCAGGAGACTCACAGAACCCAAGAATGGACTAATAGTTACCAAAGGGAAAGGGACTGGGGAGGATGGGTGGGAAGGGAGGGGCAAGGGGGAAGAAGGGACATTACGATTAGCAGATGTAATGTTGGGGGGGCGCATAGGGAGGGCTGTACAACTCAGAGAGGACAAGTAGTGATTCTATGGCATCTCACTACGCTGACGGACAGTGACTGTAATGGGGTTGGGAGGGGGGACCTGATGAAGGGGGTAGTGTAAACACCATAATATTACTCATTTAATTGTAGATTAATGATATCAAAATAAACTTATTAAAAAATTGACAAGCTGATTCTAGACTTATGAGGGAAGGAAAGGGTCAAGAAAATCATAAAGAACAATAAAGCTATAGTACTTACCAGAAACCATTTGTTATAAAGCTACAGTAATTAATGCCGTATACCACTGGTACAGACACCAACAAGTAGACCAATGTACTGGAATAAGAATCTAGGGACAGACTGATGTGTGACAAAATTCAGTGTATGGTGAAGGAATGGTCTTTTCAATTAATAGGTCAATTGGATATCCATGAGAAAAAAAAATCTTACCCTTACATGATACACAAAAACAAATCTCAAATAGATTGAAAATCTAAATATGAATGAATACAACATGATCTTTGGGTAAGTAAAGAATTTTTAATTTGGCCATAGCAGCACTCACCATAAAGGAAAAAATATTGATGAGATTACATTACAATTGAGAACTACTGGTATTAATCTTTGATCAAAAGACATCAATGAAAGTGTAGAAAGGCAAGTGACAGAGTAAGAAAATATTTTTACACGGCATTTTTCTGACAAAGGAGAGACAAATCCAAGAATCCCATAAACCAATTAAGAAAAAACAGCTAATCCACTGGGGATAGGGAATGGGTCAAAGCTTCATCGAGACACTTCACACCAATACACATATGAAAAGATGTTCCACTTCTTCGGTCATCAGAAAAATGAAAATTACTATCACAATGCAATACTACTACACACCCATTTGAATAACTAAAATGCAAAAGACAAGGATTAACACATTCATGGAGCAACTAGTTTACCTTCCATCAGCAGCATGTGAAATGTCTAGTTCCTCCATATCTGTGCTAATGTTTGGAAAACTGGGTGGCCTTCAGTAACTACTAAAGCTGAACCCTATGACCAATCAATTCCATTATAAGGTGTGCACCTAATGGAAACTTGCACATATGCCCACAATGAACTGTTGCTTTATGTAACAACATGAATGAATTTAACACACGTAATGAGAGAAAGATTGCAAATACAGAGAATAGATACTGCATGATTCTGTTTACATAAACTTCCCAAATAGACCAAACTAACCTCTGATTTAGAAGTCTGGATAGTGGGTGGAAGTCAGTGACTCGGAAGAAGTGACTCAGAACTTTTGGATGCTGGTGATGTCCTGTGTTTTATCTAGATGCTGGTTCATGGATGTGCACCTCTTATGAAAATTCAATATATATATAGAATATAAAAGGTATATATACACTTTTGCTCTGTGCCCTTGTCAGTTTGCTTGTTGTACTTCAGTAAAAAGTTAATAAAAAAGTAATATATGACCCTATAGATACATTTGGTTTGTCTGAGCTCTTGAGGGGCAGATACTGCATACAACATTTTATCTCCATCTAGGGTCTTATATCCTGCTAAGTACATAGATTAGCAAGTGAGTTCAATGACTTCATGAGCTGGAATGATATGGTCTGTAGGGTACTGTGTTTCCTTTTAGTGGAGCATAACTTCATTAGTTTCAATTCATTTGTACCATGTCTATGAGGGCGGTGATTATTTGCCATGGCTAGGAACAAAGCTGACAACTTGAGAGGACTTACTCTCTATTTCAGCAAGACTCACATGTACAATTTTCCTTTCTTGTCAGCCCATCTTTTGAGGAGTTTCAATCCCACTTTTACCAATTCTTCTGGGCTACTACAGAATTCTTTCCATCAAGAAAAAATACATATGTAGATAATAGATGAAACAGAAAACACTGGAAAAATCTTAAGAGACTGCCTCATCTTTCTTTCCTCTGGTTATTCATTTTCAGGATGTGGTGACAGAGGGGCAAAAAGGAAGATAATGTATTCAAATTCATAAACCAAGTGATAGAATTCAGAATTCTTGTGATTACTAGTCTGTACTCTTTCGGCCGTGCTGGGCTTCTGTGTGATCTTGTAACAGTCATCATGTAATTTGTGTGATTTGCTGTGCATTCCCTATTAAAATGTTACTTGTCACCTTGCCACACTGCAATTTTCTTCAAGACAGAGATTATGTTTTATCTGACCCAGGCCTGACACATACTATGCTTTTCCATAGCCACCTGCCAGCTGATTCAATCAGCCACAATAATTACTCCACACATTATCCAGATTACATTTTCCTAGACTATGTAAGGGGGAGATAATGGCAGCATAAAATATTCTAGGATAGTCCTTGGGAAGAGAGTCTATGCCAGCATAGGCAGTCACGATCAGGTTAAGCGACCTTAAATACCCAGGTCTCCCTCAGTCCCTGAGCAAATGTAGTCTACTTGCCATGGATGAAGAACTGCACCAAGGAACCTGACCAGAGGCACTTATGCTGGCTCCTACTTCAGTCTTTCATTTCCTTGGAGCTGAAAATCAAAGGAGACAAATGATATTTTCATTTCATTCGAACTCACATTCATTTTCCATCAGATTTCCAGCATTTTCCCTTAAATGGGTGCATTTTATTTTTTGGCTCATTATTTATTATCATTTCATTTATTTAGAAATGGAAACTTCAAGCAGTTTGATTAAGAGATTAAATCACTGGAATTTTGAGAGCTAAAAATAATCTAGGTATGGGTTGCTTTTGGTTTCAAAATATTTGGAGTTTTGATCAAATCTCTAAACACATTATTGTTAAATGCTCTTCCCTCCTTTTCAAATCTTAAACACATGTATATTTAAAGGAAATCCAAAACGAAGTTGTCAGAGTCACTGCTCAAGATACGTGAGCTTTCTAAAAGAGACTTTCTTTACAAAGTAAAACAAATTCTTCCTAAATAAAATGGGAGGGTGAAGAAATTCTGATCCTAAAAAAATGTAATCATTTAAAGTCCTAATCAATCCTGCAAAAGTTACAGATATCAACTCAAATACTTTCAATTTTCCCCAAGAAAAGTTTCTCCATCGATCACTTACAAGGTACATGCAGTTTATGTCTGGTGTTTTATCTATTTTTGAGAACAGATCTTAGATGAAGGAATTATTAGTTCTTGAGAGGTTGATCACTTGTTCAATGTTTTAAAGGAAGAAAATAGCAGAGCTGGGATTTCACACCAAGTCTGCTTGATTCTAATGACTGAACTTTCAAAAGAATTGTCACTGCTGTCTTTGAGTTAGCTTAACATAAGCGATACAAAATAAATAGCATAAAGATATAAACTCTCATTACTTTATCTTAGGCTGAGAATTTAAAAAAAAGACAAAGCACCATTAAATAAAGCCCCCAAAGATATTTTTAGGTCATGGAAGTCTTTAGCCCTCAGTATACCAAATCTGGACACCAAATGTTATCTATGAAATATTCTCTGAGAGCTAACAATTAGCAAAGTTAAGTAAATGAACAGAAATTACTACAAATGAGCACCACCAGTTATTGGGGCACAAAATCTTCCTTCCAGTAATTAACAGAGAAAGGATATAACATGGGTTAAAGATGACTTTCAAGAAATGATTGAAGTAGATTAAAGACAGTGTGTTAGAGAAAAAGCTGAGTCCTAATGAGTCATTATTTTATTTCAGCTCCACTGAACACAAATTTATTGGCATCCATGGAGACATTTGAGAAACCCATCCAAAAAATGTCATGGACAGTCCACTTGAATCTGAAAAACTACTAAGAAAGACACCAATAGCTCGAATCACCCAAACAGTTTTTGAAAAGATTAAAGTGTACATGATTATCTGAGGCTCACACTAATAGGTGGGAGCCAGAAGTTACCATCATTATCTCCACTTTTGAGAAACAAAAGCAGTCTTCATAAGAAGAAAGGGCCACCTAAGTTCAGGTGACCTGTCAGAAAATAGGGCTACCCATTAGTCTCCAACCTCCCATTCCAAAGTTCCTTCTTGGTTGGACAGATAATGCCAACGATACAAATGCAGGCACACATAATCATATAAGTTACTCTGCTAGCCAGTATTCATCATTAGGTTTTGGCATCATGGATATCCCTGAGGATTGTGGGGTTGAGGATTCAACCTGCTGTCTTCCAGTTTAAACAAAAGCAATACATGGCAGCACCTTAATCACCATTCCAAGGAGGTCACCGTGGGGAAAGAAGAATGGTAGTCTCAGAAGGGTTGAGTCTAATGAGCAGAGAATTCTAGAGAAATCTAGTGACTTCTCACGGCTTCCTTGCCTGTATAATTACATGCCAAGTTCTTAAGCTGATCATGAATTTTCTAGGGAGCAGGAAAGCAAGGTCAGCACCAGGTAAACCAGCAGAACAGATTTCCATCTCTATGGCTGCTCTTTAGGGGTGCTGGGAAACAAGAGGTGAATTCCAGGAAGTCTACACTCCAGACAGGGGAGGTCTGTAGGCTAACCAGAGAAATCCCTCCTCATTGAAGGAGTGGATGTTACCTAAGGCCACTTGGGAATTTTTCACGGTGTCTTAAGTCAATCATACTGCACAAATAAAATGATAGTAGGTATAATAACCACTTGTTGGGCAGCTGTTCTCTGCCAGGTGTGACAATAAAAACAATGACAGTGGTGACAGACATTCGGCAGATAGCCGTGAAAGCAGCTTGTTCAATGTCAAACACTAAGTGTAGAACAGGGACTAGAACCCACATCAATCTAGCTAAGACTCCCTTGGATTTAGAACCATATCATCATACCTTCCACAAAATGTAATACGTACCATTCTTCTTTAATGTATGTTCACATAAGAAATTTAAGATGCTCTATACATGCTCCCTGGTGACTCTGGGCAAAGGCTGGTTTTAAAGGGTAGGGTTGCTTCCCTCCTCTATCTTGGACCATATAATTCAGCAGTTGGACTTTGGATATTTCAAGACATGAAAATATTTGGAAAATGGAGATCAGTCATTAATTAAAACAGTTTACTGGGCAAAGATCCAAAAGGAATGAGAAACTGGATGAAACCCTGTTGCTTTTAAATGACCCTAACATTTATTTGGCCACAGAGATACTCCTGGACCAATTAATCAATTCTCCTGTCCTTTCCTATTCAAACTTTGAGCAGACCTTACTTCATCTAAAGTAATGGCTTCACAAAACCACAAAACGTCAGGATGGCAAAATCACCTCTTGAATAAAGCAAAGAAGAAGGCTCCCTTCAGATGTTCCTGAAGATGGATGAGAAGAAGCTAGGACATACTGTTACTCTCAACCAGCTACAAAATGCTCAACAAATAAATTACCAAGAAAAGTCAGACAAAAGCTGGGATGTCAAGGGTATGATTATTTCTCATCTTTTCCATTACCTTCATTTTCTTCCCTTGTGGGGCAGCAGCCACTTTGCCAGAACAAGAGTGGCTTTGCTGCAGAACTGTATTGGGCCCAAACGACTGAGCTGGTCATACATGCCTGCAAAAGGAACAAAACCCCAACAGTGACCCACAGAGTAAAGGCCTTTCCACTTAACTGACATCTCCTATTTCCTTCTGATGGGCTGTCTCTGTGAGTGGTGGGCAGAGAAATGCTGTTTCAGCTAATGTGGTGGCCAGTTGGAGGAATGAATTTCCTTTTTGGGACTTCGGTGGTTTTTCCAGAGAAGTTGATAAAAAAATAAACACACCATCCTGGGTTGGTGACTCTAAACAAACACTCCAGTCACTGACGAGCAGAGTAAAAGCACACAGCTCTAGGCCCTTGCCTAAATTAGAAGCCAGGCCACTCTCTGACATGGACCTAATTTGAGTTCTTTAAAACGAGCAATGAAGAAACATTCATCTGAGAGACTGGGAGTGGCCAAATTTTACTCTGCTGCCTCTTCTCTGCAATGTAAAATAGCGCTCATTGGTTTCAGCTCCCTTACAAGATATTTTTCGTGTACTCAAGTCTCAAAACATGCAGATCTCCCACCTATTGTGGAGTGGACAATTTGCTTTCCTTTCAGTGACAGCTCCAGAGGGGAAGCTGTTTTAGCTCCTTTTCACCCTTGTCCACTGGGTAGAGGTGGTTGGTGGTGCTGACGGACAATCCTTCTCCTTATCCCATCTGAGGCAGATGCAGTGGGTGGGCCTTTCCTGTTCTTTGGAAGCAATTTTGAAAAGCAAGGGGACACAATTTTGGACAGAGGTTTTTGTGGGAATACAGTGGTCATTACATGTGTGCTTTGTCACCACATGAGAAATGTAGATTTCTGAGAAAATGTCACATTTATCTCAATGCAAAAAAAAAAAAAAAGATAATATAGTGACTCTTAGGATGCTCCAGATTTATAAAAGGGAATTTGGCCAATACCAAACCTGAGTGAGACAACTCTGGAATGCTGGATTCAACCCTCAGCTCAGCTTTTCACTAATCAGACAGTTATTGGACCTGAGTATCCACAGCTGTGTTATGAGACTGTAGGACTCTAGCAATTGACACTAGAGGTAAATTCCCGAAGCCTTTTCACAATTCAAATTTTGCATAGTTCAGAACTAATTTTCCCACAGGGATACATGTAAAGTAGGATTTACATTTTTTTAAATTTTATGCATATAGTCTTTTTACCTTTCTATTTCAAATTTGCGTAAAATAAAACTTCATTGTATTGATAGTAGTACTATGACTGTATGGCATATTTCTGAGGAATCAGTGAAATAATCCAAGCATTTAAATACTTAGCACCCACACAATGCTCACTAAATTATCTTAATACCACTACTGCTATTATTATTACTATTATTAATATTATTACCAGCTGTCTTGCCTGAGGGTTTCAGCCCTGGACAAGTTTACTATGGATTCAGTGAGACCAAGGAATGACAATGGAACATTCTTGGGGTAAAAAGGTTTATACCTGGCTTGGTTTTATTGTCCTGGCAATAGGTTGAGCATCGAATCATGCCTGCATCCAGCAGTCTGCAGGTCTGCAATCCTCCTCCATCTCTGCCTCCGCCCAGAGAACTGGGTGGAGCTCTTTATATAGTGACTCAGTCAATAATAGCTTATTGCCAAGGCGTGTGGAACATTAGCCTAGCAGTAGTTCAATTACATCATCAGTAGTTTAGGGTCAGGTGAGGATCCTGGCCATAGGAACTTCCATTTTTCCACACCAGCACCCTGAACCTTGTATACTCCAGTCTTCATCATCTCAGGATGATTGTCCAATTCTCCTTCAATGTGACTACCATTTTAAAAACTCTATTAAAAAAAAAAGAGGGTCCCTGAAGAATTGCTTTGACTGAATCATGCTGGAGGAGCATAACAGCACCAAAATTTACTATACAAAGGAGCCCTGTGAAATGTCCTACTGCTCTCTTTCCTGGCTGATTTGGTTTCTAGGAATGCTGGAGAACATGGGGATCATTTAAAAGTGATGATCCCTGTGAATGGGATAACTGAAAAATCTTCCCTCTTAGATCTCCAAAAAGCCACAACTAAATTTATAGCCTATCTAGGTTATTTATATATCATCAGGCCTCTTTTTTCCTCTCTTACCTTTGCTTATCTTTCCTCTTTTGCCCCATCTTTAACTCACACTACTTTGCATGTGGAATGTACCCTTTTCAGTTCTTTGCAATCCTTTCTGGAGGAAAAGCAGTGTATGAATGAATGAATGATTTCCTTTAAAACAAGAGAAGAGGAGGGGCACATAGACAGCTTCCAAGTACATGCTTGCTGGTTATGAACCTTAATTGGTAGAGATTACCAAAGTAGGGCTTTACCATCCCTTGCAATGGACATCTACCTTTTTTGCAATTCCAGCATCAGTGCATCTGTTTTCATTGGGAAACACCCCTTCCAATCACAGGCCCTGTGGTTCTGGTAGAATAGATGCCACTCCAGGGTCCCTGGCTCTTGACCCTGCATAGGAGAACTTCACCTATCTCTGGTTTCACTCGTGACTGATTCAAGAATGGGTTTGCAACCTCAGCTGGGGGGATGTGGGTCACTCCTGGGACTTCAGGTATAAGTATTGGGAAGAGGTCCTCTTTCAGCTAGGGCTGCTAAACTGGAATGACACCAGGTTGGCATGTGTAGGGGACACTGCATGACAAGAGCACTGACAACAAAGTTGAGCAAGAGTGAGATACCTGAGTTTGGATAATGTTGTTTATGCTCCTGAATCCACCTGAAAGTAAAGCTCGGGGACTTTTCTGTTATATAACAATGAATCTCCCTTTCTGTTTAAGTATATTTGAGTTTTCTGCATCAGACAGAGTTCTGACTATTACTCCACCTCAAGTACTACTATTTCAGCTGGTTTTTCTCTTGCTGAATATAAAGTAAGACATTAAGTAAAAAGAAATCTGAAAAGTTAATGTTGTCAGACATCCTTCTCAATCTCCTTCAGAACACCCCTCAAATTCCTCTTCATTTTTTCAGCCTGAACATTTCCTTGCAGTCAGTGGATTGAAGTTGAGAAAGTTTACATAAGACTTACATTCCCAAATTTCTGGATCTTAAATGGAAACATAAAGACAGAAGAAATGCTTGCCTTCAAAGTGACATGCTGCAAATAGCTGGTAAAGAGCTGTGGTGGTTGCTTCAGACTTTGAGACGAAATGAAGAACCGTTTGAGTGTAACACTTTCTCCACCAACAAATCACTCTACACACAGTTCTTAATGCTGCCCAGTACCCCCAGGTGTATCACCATTATAGTATGGTTAAACAACCAGTGGCCTCAGATTTAGTCTTTTTTGAAGATATTTTGGGAGATGTATATGCCACTTCTGTGCCCCCCAACTCTATGCAGAGTCTTCTGTGATCGCTGCTGAGGCACCACAGCACCCTGAGCACGCTTTCCATTCACCTTCGATGCTGCAATCAGGGTCAGCTTTTCAAAACAGATATCTGATCAGGTCAGACTACTTAAGATGGTTGAGGAGGCCATGTGCGCTCTGGCCCTGCCTACCCTCTGGTCTCATTTAGTATGCTTTTCCCCTCTGCCTGGTCCGGCTCCCGGATTTTCATTCTCCGACGTGTCACCCTCTCTCTGCCCTCAGGACCTTCCTGTATGCTTCCTCCTTTGCCTGGCATGTTCCTTCATTCCAAATCTAGGTCAGATCTTTTTTTTTTTTTTTTTTTTTTTTTGTAGAAACATATTCCTTTCCATCAGGGTTTTCCCATCTTGTAATTAAACACTCACTGCATGGTAACAGGAATGTGTGTCCCAGAAGACAGGGGTCAAGGGGAACAGGATCTGCAGGTCTGAGCTCACTACTGCTTACTCTGGGGCCTCCCACAGGGCCCGAAATTCCCAAATGTCAATTTTCTTTGCTTCTGTTCCATTCCCCTTTCAGCTGTGTTTAACACAAATGATCTCTTTAGCCACAAAATACTTCAAAACTCAACTTCTTGGGTTCCATACTCTCAGATCACCCTCCCCACTCATGGCTGCTGCTTCCCAGTCTCCTTTACTGGTTCCATCTCCATTTTGTCCTCCAAACAATCATACATTCTGTCTTATCATTCAACTGCTAGGCTCTCTCCTGAAGAAAGGGCCCAAAGTCACATAGAGAAAAATGCCTTTTGCTTTAGTACTTACAGTAACAAACAATTTGGAAGCAGCCTAAATGTTTAGTACTAGTGAGAGTGAAGAAAATCATAATGACATCCACTTGGTGGAATATTACACTGCTGGCAAAAGTAAGAGCTATACAATCTGTCTGGGAGTATGATACATTTCTATGATGTAATGTTCTGTGAAAATAACGGTACACAAAGATCATGCTTATTCTATAATCATAACTCTGTAAAAATTCATATTAAAAAAGACCAGGTGAACACCGAAAAAACAAATACTATGTTAGACTGATGGGTTTATGAGCATTTTTTACTCCTAGTTTCCAAATGTTTATATTTTATAAAAAGCTGTGTGTGTGTATGTGATTATGTGTGTGTTTGAGTGTTTAGAGATATAGGGAGACAGGGAGAGAGAAACAGAAATACAATTATACTATAAATTATAAAATATAACAAAAATGAGTATATTTATAGAAATGTCATTAAAAACAAAACCACAGAGAGCCATCCTAAAGTATTTCATGAAAGAGATTCCCATAAATCACACTACTGTCAGAGATATCACACCTCTGCAACACAAACACCAGGCTTCCACGAAGTGGTGGATTCTGCACAGTGACAGACGGTCTTACAGCAAAGCTTTCCCTTGGAATCTCATGAGTGTGCTGTCCTCCTCCTAGGAAGCAGCCATGTTGGTTGTGTAGACCATCAAAAACTCCAGCCTCCTCCTCCTCACATTCTTTCCTCTTATTTGCTTCAAGAAAATACTTTAAGCCAGTGGGTTCTAGAAAGCAGCAGGACAAACATTATACTCTTCACTCTGCCCAAAGCAGCGATTTTAACCACAGGTGCTCCACAGATACCACAGTGAGGGCCAGATTTAATTGATTTCCAGTAGCTTTGAGGATGAATTTGTACCGCCAACTCCCTTTAAAACAGAACCCCACATACTCCTCTCCAAGAGATGTCTTGCATCAGCAGTAAGGGGTGAACAGACTTTTCACAATACGACACAGTAAATCCTGCAGCCACAGCTAACGGAACTTCAGAGCACTGAGACCCAGTTGGTGGGCTCTAGCACTCCCAAGCATAATTAAAAGATTACAGCCATCCATGTAAATAAACTGATGTAATTATGTAAACGACAGTATAATCTTCTGTAATATGAGGCTAGTTTACATAGTTTCAGCCAAATAGTAATAACATTAACAATATAGCTGGCATGCAGTGGGTGAACATCCCATGTCTGGTGCTGCATTAATATTTACCCTTTGCTACAAACTTTGAGAGTCTTATTATCTCTGTTTTATTGATGGGCAAAATGAGGCTGAATGAGATTAAATAACCAGATCTTTCTTTCTCCTTTAGTTTCATCTATCTTCTTTTTTTCCCCAGAGTTTCTGCCCCTCAGCTCCCCAACTATCCCTCAACCCCTTTTTGCTTCTACTCAGTCACCAGACTGACTCAGGAGGTTCAGCATTTCACCAATAATATGCTACCTACATCCTTCAGGTTTTGAAAAGTACTTCCTTATTTAGAATGACCTGGAATACACATTATAACCTAATCCCCTTTCATTTGCTCTAACCATCTCATGATGGTAATAACTGTCCATGGAGACCTGAGAACTGGGACCTGCCAGGATTGGTGGGGCTCGTCCTGTATTGTTTTTGAGGAGGAACAATATTCTGTAAACTAAACCCTGGGACAGATGCATCAATCTTTAACTTCTCATCTGCTGTACTTACAAACACAATCTGATGTTGCTGAAGTAAGAGAATCCTGTATATCTTTCCCCAAACCTGTGAGGTAGCCATGCACCTAAATCTTCTACCTTGACACTTAATTTAGGGCTGCAAATCACCTAGTATGTAAGGAGCCTCTTCTCTGGTTTGTGCTGCAGTTAAACTCGTGGTATTTGTCTTGGGTTAAGTTCCCCCAGAGACAGACCCTGGGAAAAAGATTTGAGTATTAGAAATTGATTTGGGAGTGATGCCATGGTAAGGGAATGGCAAGTCAAGACAAGGAACTGAAGGATGCCTGTGCCGGGCACATGACTAGAAAGGTTAGCCCTGGGGGCAGGTGGGGCTAAGGCCCACTTTGGGTCTCTGGGAGGGGACAGAGAGCATGCCTCAGAGTTGCCCACCAAAGGGTATTTTCCACTAACTCCAACATGTCCTTGATTGTATCTGCCTGCTCTGCCTGCCTGGCCCACACTAACTTCCAAGATCTAGAGATCACAGGAGGTGTTTGCAGTTGGAAGTCTATGAGCACTGAGCCACTGAGTGCTAAGGGGGTATGGGTGGGGGCCTGTGCTCTTTCCCGCTACATCCAGAAACATTTCGCCAGCCCACCCACAAGCCACCACCGCTCAGCTGGAATTGGTAGGCAAACTGAAACCAGCCAGGCCCTTTGGATTCTTGCTTTACAAATTCATAAATGTAGAAAATATCTGTTCTGACTAGAAAATGGGTATATTATAAATGTTAATGATATGTAAAATAGCCTGCTGTGTTGCCCTTATTGCTTTCTAACAGACAAAGGGCAGTGTGGTGTGATTGCTGAGAGCACAGACTCTGATGTGACAATTAATGATTCGCCTTCCTGCTGCTCAACCAAATGGCCACATGACCTCATGCAAAATTACTTAATTGCTCCATGTTCCATCTTTTCATCAGTAACTTGGGAACAATACAGTATCCCATAGGTTTTTGTGAGAATTAAGTGAGTGTCTGTCTATCCAGTCACCCATCTATCCATCCATCCATTCATCCATCCATTCATGTTTCTATCATCACTTAGTAATACAATGCAGTCTGTTATTGTTATCAACTTACTACATATAATTTACAAAAAATAAGTAGCACATTTGATTTAAACAAACAAATGTAATGAGGCCTTAGTAATTTCACTTCCCATTCTAAATGGCAGTTTTTAGTCACCAGGTGATCCACAGATGCGCTCATGTAGCTATACTTGATAATTCAGGAAGGAGAAAGGATGGAGAAATAATTTGTTACTTATCTAAAGAAACATAGATCCAGTTTCTGCAGCTGGAAAAAAAGTGCTGTTTTTCAATATACACAAAAAGAAAAACCTTCTGAAAACAGAACCAGAATCTTGTCCCCTACTTCCTCTAAAACTGAGAGCTGAAAGCACCTTGCTTTTTATTGATTTCATCTAGAAATTGGGACAAAATTGAACTTCAGATTTTCAGAGGCTGCCCTCTGAAGCAATCTTCTTGGGATGATATGGAGATAAATCAAGCCAATGAAGCACCTGACCGTGCGGATGTGGGCTTTCCTCAACCTACTGACTCAGCTTGTTTGCAGGCTGTGAAAGGGGTAAATCAGACAGTCTTGAAGAAAACAATGAAAATCTCCTTTCTCCCAAATCATGAGGTCTGACAATCATGCCCAGATATGTTACCGGTCATTCCTGGACTTATGATTCCTTGTCTCAGTTTGAGGAAATCCCCAGGGATCTCCATATGTACTGGTCAAGAAATGTCCATTATTCTGATGTTAAAATCATGAGGGATGTGTTTTCCTGCCCACTTTCTCCCTTTCCTTTTGATCAGACAGAGAAATGCCTTGAATGACTTGTAGCTCCACGCCCAGAGCAGACAATACGACCTGTAGCATACAATGCCGTCTCCTTACAGCTCTATTTCAAAAGTGTACTATATTCTCCTCATATTTTTTAAAATTAATTTCCCTTTATAAAGGGAGATTCTGTGACAAATGACAAACTATAAAACTTTAGGTTAGCTGGCTGTATCTGCTATTGAAATCATAATCAAACAGGGAAGTCCTTTTTCGCTTTGAAATTCTACGGTGCTACAACTCTAGAACTCCAATGAGAGAGAAAAGTTTGGAATGAGTTGGAAGCTGATTTCAAGGAGAATGCCAACTGGAAAAATGAAGTCTACTTTTAAAAGCCAGCAATAGGAAGCTACATCATGAATTTTTCTCTTTTTACAGGGAGATGCTCGGAAGTTAGCCGAGATTCTTAAGAAACTAAGCATTAATACCAAAAGCTAGTGCAATACCTTTTCTGCTGATCCACCCTAAATATCAACTGTGGCTCTGATGGACAATTCCCATACACAGCCATGGCTTCCTATCTCAGGCACTAGTGTCACACACCTGAAAGAACTTTTTTGCCTATAGAAGACTAGAAAGAGAGTTAAAGCTCTCAGGGGCCAGTCACACAACTGACAAAGGACAGAATGCAGAGGACACATGTCTCAGGCTCTTTATCATTCGGTGGGACTGCCCTGAATAGCCTCTACAGTCTTGCATAGGAGCAGGACAGAGTGCTGTCACCAGGAGTGGCAACTGCTCATCATTGTGGCTTCCATTGCCCTAATTATCTTCCTTGACTCACTTTCCCACCTCAATCCAAGGCTTCCTGGGCTTACTTCCCAGACACTGCTTACATTCACAACTGGTCTCACTATATACTTTCGAGATAGTGAAAAAATAAACAACAAACCCCATGAGACCCTACCAGCAAGGGCTTTACACAGAAGGCTCCCTAAGGCATCAGTGCTACACCTATTCCTGAAGCAACTCTGAACCTTGGGCAGAGTTCCTGATGAATGGAGGGACACATGGGCCGTGATGAAATGCAAACGTTAGGCTTCATGAAAGTATCAAGTTATACCAAAGTGGTTCATAATTATCACAAGATTCAAAAAATGTAGGTAAAGACCCTTTGAAAACAAGAAAACGTGATAGAAATATTAGATGGCCTTTCGTTTCTTTGTAATCTGGCTCTAAAGTGATGATAGGCAGATATTTTCTATCAACGGCCAGACAGCAAATATTTTAGGCTTTGTAACTTTACAGTAGCTATCTCAATTACTTAGTTTTGCCAAAAGCACCCATGGACAATACAGAAATGAATGGGTGTGGATGTGTTCCAGAAAACATTATGTTAGGTGGAAGGCTGACTTCAGCCAATGAGCAGTTTTTTAGTTTTTAGTTTTTTTAATAGAAAAGTGGATATTCTACCAGTCTTCCTGAAATTGTATTTTTTTTTTCAGATTCACTGAGGTATACATGATAAATAAAATTGTAAGGCATTTAAAGTGAGCATTTATGAACAGTAGTTGAATGACCCCTGTTGTGAAGTATTATTCATTTGTAATGTATATTATGCTGATGGTAATTTGTTGTTCTCCAACGTTGCCTTAGTGAGTTCAAGTGTTATAGAGGAAGCAGAAGCACATGGCAAATCATCCCTGTTGTTGAGGGACCTTGGGAGTGTGAGGGAAGACTGTGTCTGTCTACCAGGAGCTCACAGTTTCCCATTTTCCAAAGATAATCAGGCCATACTGAGGGTGAGGCATCTCTATGAAGGGTTAGCAAAGCCAGGCTTGCAAATCTATGCGAATAAAATAGCAGTCAGCATCCCGGCTCTGCAGCCGTGGGCGTGCACCTGGCAGACCTCTGTCTACAGAAATTGTAATTGCTCAAGGGCTCCACCTGCTGTGATTTGAAATCCATCTCCACTTACACACCAAGGCCACATCTCCCATAGACTACTTCCTGACAATAACTCATTTGTGGGGGAATACTAGGGGTAGACCTATTCCTGGAAGACGCAGAGAAACTCCATTGTTGGCCAATTTTGCCTCAAAGACTCCTTGATGGCTTTACAGAAACTTTCTTAGGCCACATGCCGTCTAGGATGCTTCCACCCTATCCTTTCTCCCTGTCTCCTTCACTCAGGGTCAGACTTTCACCTCAGTGACAATGCTGAATATCACCTGAGCCCTATGCTTCTGGAAAGAGCAATACTTTAGAAATCTACTCCCCACCCTTTTGTGCCCTGGGAATCATCTCACTGCAGAGAATAACCCTTGCCCTAGGACTTAGATAAGACTTATGGATGACTCTTTTGCTTGTTTGCCTATGAAAAGGACAGACATAAACACTGCCCCCACCCCTCCCACCCATCCAATCCTATTCTCTCTCTCATGAATGATTATCCGAGCTGTTTATCCTCATTAACCAACCTAGACATAATGTCTGCTATCTTGATTTGACCAAACTTTAGTGAGGCTTCTCTCCTTTCCATAGGCTCCAAAATTTGGCCCACCCTTGAACATTGGAAAACAGAACAATCTCTCCTTAATGGCTGCTCCCAAGAATCTCCTGACCACAGTGAAGAATATTTCCTGTTCAGCTGTTCCCTCAAGCCACAATTCATCCCACTTGTCCACACCCTGCCCTCTCTAGCCTTGTCTACTTCTCCTTAAAAAAAAAACCCCAAGAATATATTCATAAATGACATATCTGATAAAGGGTTGACATCCAGAATATATAAAGAACTCATGCACCTTAACAAACAAAAAGCAAATAATCCAGTTAAGAAATGGGCAGAGGACATGAATAGACACTTCTCTAAAGAAGAAATTCAGATGGCCAACAGGCACATGAAAAGATGCTCCACATCGCTAATCATCAGAGAAATGCAGATTAAAACCACATGAGATATCACCTCACACCAGTGAGGATGGCCAACATCCAAAACACAAACAACAACAAATGTTGGCGAGGATGTGGAGAAAAGGGAACCCTCCTACACTGCTGGTGGGAATGCAAATTAGTTCAACCATTGTGGAAAGCAGTATGGAGGTTCCTCAAAAAACTCAAAATAGAAATACCATTTGACCCAGGAATTCCACTCCTAGGAATTTACCCTAAGAATGCAGCAGCCCAGTTTGAAAAAGACATATGCACCCCTATGTTTATCGCAGCACTATTTACAATAGCCAAGAAATGGAAGCAACCTAAGTGTCCATCAGTAGATGAATGGATAAAGAAGGAGTGGTACATATACACAATGGACTATTATTCAGCCATAAGAAGAAAACAAATCCTACCATTTGCAACAACATGGATGGAGCTAGAGGGTATTATGCTCAGTGAAATAAGCCAAGCCGAAAAAGACAAGTATCAAATGATTTCACTCATATGTGGAGTATAAGAACAAAGAAAAAAAAAACTGAAGGAACAAAATAGCAGTAGACTCACAGAACCCAAGAATGGACTAATAGTTACCAAAGGGAAAGGGACTGGGGAGGATGGGTGGGAAGGGAGGGATAAGAGGGAAAAAGGGGCATTACGATTAGCAGATGTAATGTTGGGAGCACTTGGGGAGGGTACAACTCAGAGAAGACAAGTAGTGATTCTATAGTATCTCACTACGCTGATGGACAGTGACTGCAATGGGGTTGGTGGGGGGCACCTGATGAAAGGGTAGTTTAATAACCATAATATTGCACATGTAATTGTAGATTAATGATACCAAAATAAACTATATATAAAAAAAAACCCAAGTCCTATTTGGTTTACCCATTGAGACACGTGCAGATTCATGATGGAGCCTTCTCCCTAATGCTATTCTCCCCTCATTGACATACGCCCTTTGAATAAAGTCTCTCCTGGCCTAACTCTAGATTTACTTTTAACAGTTGTGTGAGGGTTCTTCTGGTCCTCTCAAGCTCCTCCCTTATTTTCTATCTCTTTTTCCCTTAATAGAATTCTTGCATGTTTAATCTCTTCTTGGCACCTGCTTCTCAGAGGACCCACTAACACAAATGGTGCCATGAGTGATCTGAGAAAAATGGGCACTAAAATGGGATTTGGTACTGGCTCACCCTCTACCCATCAGGCCACAAGGACACCATCTTGACTGGTAGGTAGGACACAGATTGGTTTTGGCACAAGGGTGATACAATTGCTTAAATAGTTCACATGTGATGATCTGGAAAAATGTCCTGGTAGAGGGGAAAGCTGGGACAGGTGTGGGGGAACTGGCATTTAGAATGTGGGAGGAAAACAATGCTTTCAAACACAGAGGAGTTGTCTCGTTACTGCTAATTTGTACTGATGCCTTGAAGAAGGATAATGAGAGATAGAGAGTGGCTGACAAGTAATTAATAGCTAATGGGAGAAACAGAGGACCTCAGTGGTAACTGTAAAGAGGCCCTCAGCACCCGTATGGGAGATAGAAGGGTCAGTGTGTCACCGTCACTGGGATAGAGAGCCCTTCCAGGAATAGGGGTGCCTTTCCTGCTTTCACAGCTTCAGCCAGCACCGCTGTCCAGCTATGGAATAGAACCCTCAACATCTCCACATCTGACCAGGGCTCCCATTTTACACAGAAGGAGATACAGGAATGGGCCTGTTACTGTGGGATCACCTGGACATACCACATATCACCAACACTGGGACAGGCTTTTCGAAGGTACAACTGAAATGCCAGCTTGGAGGAAACATGCTGAAAGGATGGTACTTAGGGTACTTTTGTAGTACGTAGGATCTTCATCTGGCCTGGGTTAGGGTGATGTGCCTGTGTGTGTCTGGAGAGGGAGAAGAAAAAAAAACTTCATCTAGTAAGCAATTCAGGATCATGGAACAATGGCATTGCATGCTTATCACTTCCATCCAGTCTTGTTTTGAAAGAAGTGGCCCTTCCGCTGAAGACATGGTGTCTGTTTATTCTGCCTTCCATCCTTTCCTCATATTTTTACATCTCATTTTGATGCTTGTACAAGCTCATTTACAATTTTGTCATGTTCTTTGAATGATAAAACACTTAAACACCCTGGGATTCTTTTTTCCAAGAATCTTAAAATGTTTAACAACCCATTAGGACCCATAGTGCTGAAAAAGGAAGAAGACAATCACACAGGAGAAGAGGAGGAGGGCAGGAGACTCAGCAACACGGTGGGTTTTCATTCTAGAATACAGGAGGTGTCACCTTGGAATCCTTATGTGACCTATCTGCCCAAACTTCCGTACTACCTTTGATTTAAAAACATGTGATTCAAGTCTTTCTTCCATCCAAAATTTTTGTTTTTCAATATTTGCAGTCAATCCCCATACCTAATAGTAGCCAATTAGGTCTTTACTGGGCACTGACCCTGATGGCAGTGACCATGAAAGATAGACCAGCCCAGTCCAGGGTGGGTGCTCAGAAAATATTAGGTGCATGTTCTCATGACGTTAGAACAAGCATTCACTTAGTGCATTCTTAAGGCAAGGAGCTGTATGATCCCTGTCTTTAAGGAATTCACACTCTCCTGGCATGCAAAACCATAAAGAAATGTTACAAAATACTGAAAACAATCAACACTCTCTTTTGTCTTCATGCTGTGGGCAACATTGAACCTCATTTCCTATCTGGATTCCTCCTGGGTCAATTTCCTCACTCTTTTAGTCACAGTGCTGAGACTTACCTGTGCTCTCTTAGAGCTCTATCTTTGGAGAAATCAAACTAGGTGATGGGGACAGAGACAGAGAGAGCCCTCTTGGGGAAAAATCACGTCCTTTCTTGTGTTTGGGACTTCAGTCTCTCATTCATGAGAAGAGAATGCCAACAGAATGCCAGGCACTGAGTGCATTCATTCCACATTTACTGGATACCTACCCTGTGCAGGCCTTGGTGGTAGGCCTGGGGAAGCAGTGATGAGATAGTTTACAGCCCCTGTGCTTCTGGAACACACAGTAAAAATGAAATAATTCAGTGTTAAGTCAAAACAACTTGTGCCATCTCCAGCCTTTAGGACTGTACAATTCAGGTGATGAGGTATTGTAAAAGCCTAGTGACAAAACCTAGAGGAAGGCAAAAAAGTGTATATTAATTGACACTGTAGAGAGAACAAAAAGCATAATTTTACTCAGTGCCCCATATAAACGGTCATTGTAGTCACATTTAAATGAAATTACATTGTAGGTGTAACAGCAATATCATACATAACAATCCTGATTAAAATCAATAGAGAAATTTCTCAGTCACAAAAAACTGATTGAATTCACTTCCTTTCAGCTGCCCCAGATCAAAGCCCTTGTGTAGTGTGCTCTGCTCTGCCTTCTTGTGTCTTGTAGAGAACACTGCCTCTAAATCCAATCATTGAGGCCAAAACTCCAAGATGAGTTGAGGCCGGGGCCCAGATCCAGATCTTCAATCATTAGCAAGATGACCTTGGACAGATGCCTTAATCTCTTAGCATCAGTTCTCCATCTATAAAATAGGTATAACATTCCCTTTTTCATAGGCTTTATGTGTGTTAAAAACTAAATGAGATAATGTATATGTAAGTGCCCAAAGCATGGTAAAGCGCTCATTAACTGGCACCTGCTATGGTCATAATGGTCATTTGTTATAGTTATTGATTCTCAGATCACTCGGAGGTTTGCCCAGAGACTGTTCCGACTGATGGTGTACCTTTCATGTCTGGACCTGAATACCATCTACTCTCTCTTGGAACATCAGTTCCTTGGGGAATAGGGACCACCTGTGTAAGTTTCTTGTGCTCAAGCCCTTCGAATGAGGCACTGCATACAAATGTGGGCAATGAGCTTTGGAGTCACACTCTATATAAATTGCATTAATATTTATAGGTCTAGTCAGGTTTTCTAATTTTTTTCATGACTTAGTTGATAATCAATTTCTTTTAGAAAATTGTCCACTTCAGCTTGAGTTTCAAATTTACTGGCATTATTTTTTCCAGTATTATTATTCTAACATTTCTTCTGCATTCGAATTACACTTTCCTTTTCATCATCCATTTGGTTTTTTGTTGCATGTATTTTTTTCTTGATAAGCCATGTCACGGCCATGCCACAGTATCAAGACAGACTAGGGGTAGTGGGACTGGTAAAGGGAGGAAGTGGTTAGAGTGATGAATCTCCCGGGCAATAGCTGTTCTCAAATATCTTGCATCTCATGCCTACACTAGTTCTCCTCAAGGGTGTTTAATACCACCAGTTAGAGTTTTACTGGGGCTACAGACAGCAGCAAGCACAGAAATCAGGCAAGGGGTGTCTGCATGAAGCTATGCCAGCTCCTCCTCCTTGATCCATCCCCAGAACTACCATTTATTTCAAAAATTCAAAAGCTGGAAAATCTAACGTGCAAATCAAAGGCCAAAGAAATACTTAGAGCTCAGCTAGGTGTCCTGACGAATGTGGTAAAAAGATATGCCATTAGAGATGTGATAGAGTTAAGCTGGGAATTATGTAGCCTGCTCATGTTTTATGGATTATGATGGAGTGGGGTGGGTTGTTCCAGTGCTCTTCTGAACGATAATAGTCCCCAAATCACCAGAGATTATGACTTGCTTTTTTTGATGGCCTGGAGTGGCAGGGCGGGGGTGGGAGGGGGGGTGTTAAAGTGTCCCCTGATCTGTGGTGAGGATAAAGACAATACTTTCAATTAATTTTACTTTTTGTTACAAAATTAAAGGAGAAATGGTCCATTTTCACAAATGGAATATCAAGAGACCTCAGTTTATATATGTGGAAAGACCCCTGGAGAAAATCGGTCAGAAGGTCACCAACACAATTATCAACGTTAACCCTAAAATTTTTAATCCCTATGCTATGCATGACATAGAAGCAGGGAAACAAATTTATTTTGAGCCAGGGTATAGGCAGATCTCTATATGGAAAGAGACATAATGTTTAGTTATGCTGTTGGTCTACCTGCTTTGGTCAGTCATAAAGCTTCTAGAATCTACCCTGCTAGGGATCCTATCAGTCTCTTATGCTTCCATTATGTTACTACCTCTTACATCTATAGTACCATAGAGCTTATACAGCATTTTCTTACATATTATTTCAATTGCCTTCTGTGTCATCATGAAAATAAACAGCACAGCTGTTATTTTTCCCATTTGTGCAGGTGAAAAAAGGGAGGCCCAGAGATTCAGAAATCATTCTAGGCTTTAATGAGTGATAACTCCATGGAGAGACCTGGCGGGGAACAAATGTGGATTGGAATCCAGCTCTGCCAGTTAGCTACTGGATGACTTTGCTAAGGCAATTTGTACAGTCTGAGTCACAGTTTCTTCCTCAACAGATTGCGGATGATCACAGACACCTGGTCTGGCTGTGATGAGGAACAGATGTGCCATAGTTTAGGGCCAAGCTCTGTGTCCCATTGAGTAGGGGGCTTAGCAAACAGTAGCTGCCATTATTAGCTAAATCCAACATGCCTTCCAGCATGCCATAGGGTCTGTCACTGACATGCCTGACCAAGCGTCACTCAACAGAGTAAACATCACGAATGCATTAAGAATGATGCCAGAAAGGCAGTGTAAATTAATTAAATATATACAACCATGAAATATTCAGAACAGCTAGATCCAGAAGGAATTTTCAAAGAGATTAGGGCATGATGCTTGCCGAAATTCAGAGAAAAATTCCCCACGTGTTTTCCCTGAAATGTACTTGTGTTCTGAACACAATTACTTGGGGGTATAGGAAACAGCAGAGGTCATTTCCGGAGGATTAGCAGTTTTCTCTTCCTAATCACCATGGAAGTCTGTGTAAAAGCCAAGCTGAAGCAAAGGCTATGTCATCCCATGTCCATTTTGCAGCCAAAACTATATAGATGTGCCTTGGCAGGCCTCTTCTGCCATCTTATGAGAATCCTGATTTCAGGCAGGATGGGATGAGCAGCAGTGGTTCATCTATTATTATCTAAGCCTTATCTAACCTCCATGCCCTGGGCCAGAGGAAGGATTTGAAAAGTCCTATACACCAGCAGTTTCAAATTAGATTGTTTTCCAATATCTCCCTAACCATGTGAGCAGATCTATAAATAATAAGCAGACAAAGATTGTTATTCATATTCTCCCAGAGGATGTGCCCATTGTGTGTATTAGTGCACCTGGGTTCCAGGGACTCACCTACACATGAAGCACTGATAAAATCCCACATATCCACAACTGGCCAAATCATAACAGAAGTCTTTTCTTTAGCTAGATAGAATGTGGCACTCTAAGCAAGAAAATGCTATCACCTTAGAGCCACGGAAGTACTTCTCCAGAAGTGCTTTCTTATTCTCAGGGAGAGTTTATGCACTTGTGTAGTGCCTCATTAATTCAGATGGCACTAAATGGGAAGATGCAGCAGTAAGGATGTAGAAAGGGGAATACCTACAACACAATATCTGAGGTGTGTAGAGCTCTAATAAGCTCTGCACTCACCAACAGCTACACCATGCAATCTGCTCATTTCCAGGAATTAACAACCTGGTGGCGGGCCATCAGTCCCAGGGCCCTGGTCTGCCTCTGGGAACATAAGACCATGGAGATTTCAAAGACAAAGCAAAAGCAACTGGATCCTGCCTGCTGATTCATTGTATAAACACCCATCCAAGTGGGATGAATGAGAAACAGGATCTGGAAATATGCTTAATTAGAAACAGACAAAGGGATTCTTGCTAATAGTTTTGCCTAGACAACCAGAGTGTCTGCCGGGACCACTGCATTCAATAATTGAGGCTCAAGGCTTTTTATTTGAAGCATTGATTTTACCTGCTGAACTAAGACAGCTAGTCTTTCTCTTGCAGACATGTGATGAGATTACAAAATATACTTTCCATGCAAAGAACACAGTGAAGGGAAATGCATTAACTCTCTTGATTTCACAAAACAAAAAGAATCTTTGGACAAGGCCTGCAATAAAGGATGAACACGTGTTCCGACAGTGTGCGTGACTCACTTCTCAGGACGGTGGTGGGAGGCTGACCCAGCAGGTTTCCCTTGTTTGTTATTTAGCTGTGTGTTCAACACCGTGCCTAACACCAGCTGATGGATTTCAGGCAAGTTCTACAGACTCTGAAAAGCCTCATTTTCACAGTAGATAATTACCTCTCATGGTTGTGGTAAGGATTAAATGAAATAATGCATGCAAAGTGCTTAGAAGGATGCCTGGTATTTTAATAAGTTCTCAATAATTTTGCTTATCTTGAAAATCACCATTATCATCACTAGGAATCATGAGACTGGGAAGGAAGATAAATCCATAATCTCTACTTTGGAGAACTGTAGTCTAGAGGATTTGGAATGGGGATGCCAGAGAGATTTCCATGAAAGAGACAAGTAAATAAAGAAATAGGCAACCTGAGTGGGAAATCGTGGCAGAGGCTGGAAGCCCAGGTGGGATGTTTTCTGAAGGCTGCATGGAATGACATTACCACCAACTACAGATATGTATTAAAAGTTGAATATGTGCTTGGAAATGAGCTGGGCAGTTTATACACTTACCTCTTAATCTGACATATACTAGGCTTGTTGGAGGAGTTGACTCAAGTAGGGTGTAAACAGGAAGAAAAATTCTCTCACCATTGCCCTTTAAACCTACCCTTTAGAATTAAACCTCAGTCAAGTCTCAAACAGATTCCCCATCTTCTATTGTCATTTTCACATATGAACCTCAATTTGAGGAAATCTTTTTACAAGTCCAGCATTTTCTAATATCAAACTTTTACTCTCTCAGTAGATTTATACCCCACCCTGAGCTCGTGCTGGACTCAAGCTTCAGTGGGCGGGTGGTGGTGAGCTCAGGGTACTCACTGCGTCTCGCCTTCTCTTCCCCCTCTCCTTCCTGGTACTGACTGGCTCTCTCTCCTCCAGGTTTGGAGTGGGGAGGAGGAGAGGGAGGCGCAGGGAAGATCTCACCTGACTGGACCAGTTTTAATCTGGCTTTGGGACCCACTGATCGTGGCATATGCCAGTGCTGGCTCAGAGAGCCCTCTGTGCTGGCATGGCTTCATGCTCTGTTCCCTGGAACAGGGATGCCCCTTCTCCTGGTCACTGACCACTCCTCCTTGGGCCCTGCTCTGACCGCACACTCACCCCACAGGCCATACCCTTGGTGGTCCCCCTTCTGTGACTACCAGAGCCACTCAGCACCTTCTGCACACCTGCGGCCCTCGTGCTTGTCCTGGCGCCCCCTGCAGCCCTCTCTGCCCTGCCATCCTCATTGCCTCTCCAGCCGGCTTGTCCCCTTGAGTGAATTATCTACCCTGGATCCCCAACTCCATACGACCCTCATGGGTTCTCACAATTTAATTCACTTCCAGAATGTATTGAGCCCCTATCACTTGCCAGGCACTATTGAAGGTACTCAGGTTATGGCAATGACCAAAACAAGGATTTTATCTTTGTGAAATTTATACTCTGGAGTAGTGAGACATACGATTAACTAAAGATATAATAAATTACATAATAAATCAGACTATGATAGATAGTAAGGAGGAAAAACTATGATAGATATTATGGAGGAAAATGAAGCAAGGAAGGGAGATAGGGATCACTGGCAGGGAGCTGAAAGGTCAGGGAAGATGGTGCCAAGGAGACAGAGATGTGCGTGGGGATGGAGACTCTCCCCACATTTGACACTAGTCTCTTAGCAGCATTGGGGTCCCAACTGCACAGTTTCCATGTGGGGTTAAATTCCCTCCTGGAAACATATCCCCTTCCTCAAGTGGTGAGGAAGTACACATCCACTCCCTTCATTTTCAAAGAAATTCTCTTTTTCCTTTGCACAGCCCCTTATATATCCTTCATGTAGCTGATGAGCTATGGTTTTTTAAATCACCCTTAGCAAATTCTATATACATGGCCTGGGCTTCATTTTTAACTATACATGAGCATTTTATATCCTTTGTTTCCAAGCTTCTGGATCTCCATCAAAATTCCATGACAATAGGTAAAGGCTTGCTTAACTTCCTACCAGATACATTAAAGAGATTGATGGTCAGTCATCTCACCAAGGTTCCATAGAAAAGAGGCCAGAGGGACTTGAACGAAGTTTTTCTGCATGTGGTTTCTTCTACGACACAGTACTGGAATCTTAAGAAGGTATGACAAGCTAATAAGAACAGACAAGCTAATAAACCAGACTAGCCCAACCAAGCAGAGTACCTATCAACCTGTGGCTTGTGCCTGCCTCAGTTTTCCAGGACGGACCCTTAACATCTGGGCAGCAATGTGATACACCAACTCTGTTCCCAATTTCTCTCCTTGGATGAGGTCATTAAAAATACAAACCTTTGAAATGCTCTTGTAACGGATGTGTTCCGGGATGTCTCACACTGAACAAGTAGTTCAATCTCTAGAACTGCTTCAAGGCAAGTGGTTGAATAATAGCTGCCACCATGTATTTGTTGGGAGTTATATCTTTCATTAACAGAGAAAAAGTGCTTGCATCTTTTTAACAACATCCACTTCTCGTCATCCCCTTTGTAAGGCCATGTGCTAGTCACTAAGTCACATTTTAGATATTCCTCCTCTTATCGTATTGCCCCAAATGATGTTCCAGGGTTTTGAAAGGATCATAATGCCCAGTTGAAAATTAGTTCCAACTAGAATTTGGAAAGTTAATTATCACTTTAACTGCCTGTATTCAGGATCATCAAGAGAGCTGGCCTTAGGAGATATGGCTAGTAAATAATTGAAATAAATTTCTCTCTACATTATTCCCTAGACTTTTTGTGTACCCTAACACAATTTCTTGTATATCTGGGTAGGTCACTTAGAGCAGTCAGCAGTGGGCAAAAGGAAATCACTAACCTCTACCAGGTCTTCCTAGTTTATAGAAAAATTTTCAAAACCTTTGTTTCATTTTACCCTCATTAAAACTATGTGGAATTGACACGGCAGTTTTCATTTATCTACAAAATTTACTAAAGTAAGATAGTTTTTTGTGTCTTAATTTTCCCAATCATTGAAAAGCAAAACCGTGGTTGTGTCATGTGACACCATCCTGCCAGCCATAGCTGCTTAGGTCAAGGATGGACAAATGACTTAGGAAGCCCATGACTTACTGTGACAAAGCCTCATATGGGGACTACGGAAAAGGAGATGAGCCAAAGCTTATTCAATTTCACTGCAGGAAAATTAGAGTTGGGAAACCATGACACTAAGTTCTGAGTAGCTGAGGCTGGAAGGTCACCTAGACTTGGGACTTGAGGCACCCATTATGGGAGTGTGAAATGGATAACTAGAGGATGGTGGTTTGTAAACAAAGGAGAAAAACAAGAGAGTAGAGAAAGCATGAGATAACAGCCTGGTGGTAATGTTTTCTGCTCGCCAGTTTCAGTGCCTGTAGGGCCTGGCTGTTCTTTGTCTTCAAACTTTGAATTTGGTAATAAACCCTCTTTACTTGAGCTAGTTCATATAGATTACTATTCCAGCCAGTAGAATCTGAATTGGAACAATCCATTTTACTGACAGCTTCTTCCTAACAGCACACAAAATAGAAGCCAAAATCTTTATCAGAGTTTGAAAGCACCCCTCACCTGACTCCCACTATGACTTCATCTTGAGCCACTCCAGAACCTTTCACGATATTCCAGCCACTTGGATCTCCTTTGGTTCCTCCAAGAAATTAACCTCTTTCCCATATAATGGAGCATAAGTTCCATAAAAGGAGGATCCATGTTGTCTTACACACTTCTGTATTTCCAGAGCTCATCACGGTGCTCTGGACAAATGTAGATGCTCAATGAATATTTGTTTACTAGCTAGTAAGTGATAATCAAGAGCTCAAATCCATACCTTGTCATGCTCTATTTGTTATTCCACATTGCTTGGTCAACCAACAGATGATTAATTTGTTTTTAATTTCTAAATTACTAAATCTATAGTTATCATGGACATCCATTAACCCATTGTGTTTATTGAGCCCAGAGAGGAGACAAAGAGCTATAGTTATTCTGCTGGTACCACCAAGACATGCTACCAGGTGATGCTGAAAACATTTCTGGAATCCAAAACAAGTAATAGGGAAAGAGAGCACTAAATGTATTTAGCAAAATGTGGGTAATGAGTATCCTCTTTTCTAAAGTCTTTGAAAATGTTAAACCACAAAATGAACAAATCAGCCACTTTTTAGGTAGAAAATAATATGCAGGTTAAAAGAATAGTTTTTTTTTTTAACCAAAGGCCAACGAGAATATTTTGGAAATGTTCCCCTGAACATTAATAATGGTCTAGTAACTTAAAATTACACCATATGCTTCTAAAGCTGAAGTCCTTGGATGAGGTTTTCTTTTTCCTTTTAAGTGCAAGAAACATATTCTTGGCCAAGGAGAAGTTGGCCATGGGCCAAGGGAAAAAATCCCAGGCATTCTAAGGATTAACTTGCCTCCTGTTGTCTCAGGAACATAAATGGCCTAAGCACCACAAGCCCTTATTTGAATGTCTGTGGGTGTTCAGGTACAAATTGGATTAAAAGGTCCACCAAGTGATGTCCTCCCAAACAGCAGGGCATGTACCTTTCTGGTGGCTTGCTGAGCATCCCATCATGCAATACATCTCACTAGCCTAGTATTTATCACAACATCCATTATGATTTTTGCCGGAATTCCCCACCCAATTTTGGGCTTCCCAAGACCAGGGTCTGAGACTTGGTTGTTTTGGCATCCCTAGCATCTTAGTCTCACGCTTGGCACAGAATTGAGTGCAACAAGACCCATGAGTTGTAAAACTGCATCATGGTTAAGAGTTCAAATTTGATCCTGGCTTTAAAACTTGCTATATGTGTGATTAACAAAGTTGCTTTGCTATACTGTGCTATGGTATTCATAGAAGGGGCAATTACCAGTACCTACTTTATAGGGTTATGGTGAGGATGAAGTGATAAGACTTAAGCACTCCATAGGGGCCAGCTATTATTATTATTATTATTAAATGATTGTGGAATGAATGAATACCCCTAGATATTTCCCAAGACTCTGGTTTCTTGCCTTGACCCCAGAATTCTCAGTAGCTATCTTCCACCCTATCTTCCAGTGCTACTGGAACCCAAGGGGGAGATCCTCAGCACCCCAAATGGGAAGTCTGGAGGTCATTGATAGGCTTGTGGTATGAGTAAGAGAGAAAAGCATGGGAAGTACTAAAAGGGAAAATCTTGTCCATTATCTGCTGGGTGGGCACTGCCCTATGTTCTCCACCCTGTAGGATATAAGCATTGTTCCGGGCACTGTTGCCACCAGGACAGATAGGGACAGGTGAATGGAGAAGAACATGGAGGAACCTGGAGTTTACCTTCCCCCCAAATGAGTCAACCTGCAATTATTGAGCATCACCTATGTGTTAGGTCTTCTGCCAGATGAATGAGACATCAGAGGCAGGCTCCATTCTCATGGAGCTTAAAATCTAGCAGGGAAAGCAAATACTAAATATTGAATAAGTGGATACAGCACTATGGGATGGCAGAACAAGGGCTCAGTGCAATAGCAGGATTTAATGGTGGAACCTGGCCTAGTGCAGCTCAAGAAGGAAGTGACATTTTAATTGATTCCTTAAAGATAGAAGAATTAGTTCTATAAAGAGGGGCGGGGAGAATGTTCAGGCAAAGGTAAAAGCAAATGCAAAGCCCAAACTAGGTAAAGTAATGTGTTAGAAGAACAAAAGGATGGCCTGTGTGGCTGAAGGGTGGAGACTGGGGGGAGCAGGGCAAGCACTGAGGCCATGAAGGGGACCGTCCATTTTTCCTGTCCCACGCCTCTCCCTTTCTTCATGCCTCTGCCACCCTCAGGGTACGTCCTGGAAATGCTCGACCTTCTCACCACCAACAATCCTCCCTTTTTTCTTTTTGCTCTGTCACTTTCATCTTGAAAGTTTTGTTTTGACACATCTCATCAAATACACAGCACTTATTAAGACATGAATTAATTATCCCATTTTAATTAAAATCCTCCTTAGTTGATAGTCACAGCTTATGATCAGAACAAGATAAACAGTGTTATTACACAAAGCTGAGGAAATTCCAGTGAACAATACACAGATGTGGCAGTCTGTTTAAGTGATATTAGTAATCACTAATGTTGGTTGAATACTTGCTGCAGATCGGATACTATAGTAGACAGTTGCTATGCATTTGATTTGAATTGAATCCTCCTACGACTCAAGGAATTAGCCCACTTTCTAAAGTTGGGGACTGAGATTTGGAGAAGCTAAATAACTTGTCCAAATTTCACAATAACAAAGGGTGAGTGTGGGATGCAAATCAAGGCACTGTGACCTCTGATTCTGCACTCTTAATCACTCCATATGCAGTTCATGGTCTTGCAGATGTATTACATCTAAGCCATCTGATTTTTATTTTTATTTTTATTTTTAAAGTTTATTTTGATATCATTAATCTACGATTAAATGAGTAATATTATGGTGATTACACTACCCCCTTCATCAGGTTCCCCCCCACCAACCCCATTACAGTCACTGTCCATCAGCGTAGCAAGATGCCACAGAGTCACTCAGTCCCTTTCCCTTTGGTAACTATTAGTCCGTTCTTGGGTTCTGTGAGTCTGCTGCTGTTTTGTTCCTTCAGTTTCCCATCTGATTTTAAAATAATATTAAAAATAGCCCTAACATTGCTCCTCCGCCCCCCCCCCCCACCACAACTTGATGCTTTTGAAGATAGGTCAAGGCCTCCTGAGAGTTTTCACGCCCGTAGGCTTATTCTTACCTCCAAGCTTGGGCTACTCAACTTGATTACAAGATTCACAAAGCAAGGACTGATTCTGGAATTGCCCTCTATCCATGAGCATGTGTAGAATAGCCCTTCAAATCCTTTGACTTGAACTTTTATAACATTAGAGAAGAATTTATTTTTGCTGCAAATTAAGGTAATTTGAAAAGTTTTCCAGTCTGTTGGGGATTCCCTGTGATTCTGTTGAGAAAAAGTCCCCACTTATTATTATTTTTTGCACATATATGTACTTAAAAATCACACAGAGCAGACATCTGACTACAACAAGATTTATGAGAAAGAAAATAAAACAGAAATGTTTGATGCACAGTTCTGATGATATGCTAATGAACTGAGTTTAAAATTTCCAAATATCTCTAAAAATAATGATAGATGGATTATGTGGTATCAAAATTATGTTATTTAAAATTGGTAGGAGAATTCTAGTCCTTCAATTTGACAAGTTTTCTAGTCTCAAATGAAAAACAATGCATCAAAGAAATTATTTGCACCATGCCTGGACAATTGTATTAATCTATTTGCTTCTATGGCAACAGAAGATGAAACAAGCTAAGCTTATGTGGTTAGGTATAAAATAAACTTGCTGAAAGCAATTATTTTAAATTAAAACTGAATATTAGGTTTACTTCCAAAACAATGATTGATAATAATAATAGTGTGAAAATGGCTTACATATTCCACAGCGTTCTGTTATTTCTACGTAGAATTAGGAGGGATGTGACTATTTTGAACTCAGGTTCCCATCCAAAGCTGAATCCAGACGTTGATGTCTAATGAATAGTTTGTCCAGACAAACTCTAAACAATTAATTTGATTGGGAATCAACTAAACTGAGTGAATTGACTATTTCTTTAGACAGAACTGGAAAGGAGATAATTTAGCTCAAGAGAAAATAGGCATTCTATTTTTTGAGTCATTGAGTCAATCAATTCATATGGCTGTGTTGCCTAAGGGAAAAAATGCTGCAAAGGAAATGAAAGAATTCAAGTAGGTAAATTTCACCAAGCAACCACAAGGTATTTGGCAGACTACAGCATCAGGCAAATAAATCATGCTTTATCTCTAACATCAAGGAACTTTTGTTTTTTGTGGGCTGTCATAAAAAGAACCTCCCCCTTCCTACCTCAGATTTTTTAAATACCAAAATATTTTTATTAAAAAACCTCTCATTTGTGGGAATGCAAAATGGTATAGCCACTTTGGAAGACAATCTGGCCATTTCTAACAAAACTAAACATACTCTTACCATACAATCCAGTAACCCTGCTCCTTGCTATTTACTCAAGAGAGTTGAAACCATGTTCACACAAAAATCTTCACATAGAGGTTTATAGCAGCTTTATCCAAAATTGCCAAAAATTGAAAGTAATGAAGTTGTCTTTCAGTAGGTGAATATATAAACAAACTGTGGTACATCCAGACAAGGAATATTATGCAATACTAAAAAGAAAAGAGCTATCAAGCCATGAAAAGATATGGAGCAAACTTAAGTGCATATTACTAAATTAAGGAAGTCAATCTGAAAAAGCTACATACCGTACAATTCCAACTATATGACATTCTGGAAAAGGCAAACTATAGACACAGTCAAAAGACCAGTTGTTGCTAGGGAACCACTGGGGGGAGGGAGGAATGAATGGGTGGAGCACAAGAGATCTATAGGACAGTGAAACTATTCTGTATGATACCATTATGATAGATTCATGTCATTCATTTGTCAAAACACAGAGAATATACACCAATAGTGAACCCTAATATAAACTATGGGCTTTGGGGCAATAATAATGTGTCAAAGTATGTTCATCAGTTATAACAAATGTACCAGTCAGGTGTAGGATGTTGAATGTGAGGAGGTGAGGAGGCTTGAGTGTGTGTGGGGAAGGGGTATATTGGAAGTGAAAGGGGGGTTCTTCAGCTACCCGATTCACTCATTCATGAAGACAGGACACGAGATCTCCAGCAGCGAAGTTTACTACCTGAAAGACAGAATGGCTGTCTCTAAAGGAGAGAGCAGCAATGGCAGCAAGGGGGAAGCTGCTTATAAAGGAAATTGAGCAGGAAGTTGGTCTCGTGACTTCTATGCATTACGAGGTTCAGGAAGAGGGGGTGCTGATTAGATGGTTTAAAACAAGTATGTCTTGTACACTTTCTATAGGTTGAGCTCAGTTGGCGCCGAGTTGCTGCCTGAAGTAATTTAGAAGGTATGTAGGTTAAGGGAAGTAGGTACCTTTTATGGTAAGGGCAGGTTACCTTTGCCCTTTCCGGTCAGGTGGCTGGTTGCTGCTAGGGAAACTGTCTAGAATGAGAGGCACTTGAACAATGGGTGGGTTTTCCAGTAACTAGAACACAGTTTTCTTAGAACTAGGTTGGGGTGAGGCCTTGGGGGGATTCAAGGCTGGGGTGCAGCTGCTGTAGGTGATACAAAAGGGGGGGGCTTACTATGCCCGGAGGTAGTTCTGGGTTCTAACAGGAAGTCTGTACTTCCCACTCAATTTTACTATGAACCTAAACTCTAATGAAAAACCTTATCATATATATATATATCATATATCATATACATATCATATATATGATATTTATACATACATTCAGAACTGGGTTTTCAGAGCAAGGATTTTCCATAAAACTGCGATAAAATGAAAATTATGGAAGTGAATAATAAACAAGAAAAATAGGAACCCATTTTAGAACTGTAGAAGAGAACTTTTGACTCAAAATCCTAACATGAGCAAACTTGTTTCACTTAAAGGTAGCTTTGCACTTTCAGTACAATGCAACTTCAGGGAAGACTGGGAGCAAGGTAACAAGAAATAGAACATGTGGACAAGGAAAAGGAGGAGGAGAAGAAGAATCGTGAAATTTCTGTCTGAGCTGAATAAATGACTAAGCTTTAATTTTCCACTACTCTTCATTCATTCAGCAAAAGTTTTGAGGGCCAGATGTTGGGGAAAACCAGAAATAAATTCTGTCCCCAGAGAACTCACATACCCATTGATAAACATGGTCATCGTTTTCTTTTAGGACATCAGAAGGTTCCCTGCCTGTCTTTCCCTGATGGTCCATTCCAACCTGTCTTCAGTAAGCCTCCACCCCTTCCTGGAGCACTTGATCTTCATTTAGGAAACACTGACCAAATTTCTTCTTATCTCTGGGTCTGGTGCGTCATCTCTCCCTTGTGGTGTTTATTGTCTCCCTTATGCCATTCCAAACTCATCTTCTTTCAAATTCCAGCCTACATTTCTCCTATTCTTAAAAACCTTTCTTAACTACTCTAGCCAACACTTACTTGGTATTTCCTCCCCTAGACTCATTCTTTACTGATGATTAGTGCCCTGAATTCTCAGTTGATAATTTTATATGTGTATTCTTTATCTCCAAACTCAGGCTGTGAGCAATGGAATGTACCTTGCTTTATGTACATTTCCCACAGATTGTCAGAATGCTGGGCATATAAGAGGCATTCACATGTTTATTAACTGATTTATATAAAATTTTATTTATGCTAATTAAAGTTTACCACTTGAAAGTGGTATTCCAAATGAAACCCATGTAACTTTTATTTCAGAAATACTGAAGTGATTTTAATAAAACTTTTGAAATTTTTTTCTCCCTGATCAGATTCCAAACAGTGATAGATGAGGCAATCCATGATGCTGAAATTAAAAACAAGAACCATTTGTGTTCAAGGCTGTCAGATGAAATATTTTATACCTAATTAGTGTCCAAGGAGTGATTTAAAACATTTTTTTTTCACATTGATTATTGTGAACAGGAATTTATTGATAACTACATTTGGTTCAGCAAAATTAAACAACTCTAAAATAACAAGAAATAGCCTTGTCACCAACAATGGCTAATCAAGAAAACTGTCTACATTTGAATGAAGTGATTAATGTATTTCATTCCTAGGGAAGAGAAAGACCCAGGAGCTTATACTCCTACTAGTGAAGCAGCAGATATATTTGACTGGAACCACTAAGAAGATATAACATTACCATATTCATTCCTAGGAAACCCTTATTCCCTTTTGCTTTACAAATTTCCTCTATTGATTATGTTTTTCCACACTTCAACTCCTCAATAGTTCATTATTGGATGCTCACCAAGGTACTCCCTCCAACTTTACAACCTATTACAGCAATAAATGTACATTAAAATATCGTGCAAATATACAAATATTTGTTCTCAAGCAATTCCAGTGTGAAAAAATGTATTGGAAAAGATCTCAAGTGTCAGTCTCCAGCTTAAGAATGTGGTATGGAGGACAGAATACTGACCATATGTACATGCTTCACCTACCATTCAAAATCAATGTAGATAGCAGGAAAGATAATTTTAAAAGAAAAAATACATTAATTCTTGTCTGGACAAAATAGCCTACACATGACTCTCCCTGCTCCTCTCCATTTGTGAGTATTGTGTTAAAAGATTCTAACTCCTGTTTAAATTTTCTATTTTAACAGGTTGTTACCCTGTTTAGATTGAGCATTTGTGATAGTTAATTTTATCTGTAAACTTGACTGGTGGAACTAAGACATCTCATCTCATCTTCTCCTACTCTCAGACTGGAGTTTACACCACTTACTTCTCTGGTTCCCAGATGTATATGTATATGTTATGTATATCTGTTTCCTATTGATCCTGTTTCTTTGGAAAGCCCTGAGTAATACAAAACTAAATGCAGCTCTAAATCCTGAAAATGATACAACAGACAACCACAGGAAAACTCAAAAAAGTGGGAAGAGGTATTCAGACTACTTCAGCACGGCAGAACTGGAGAAAGAACACCCCGCATACCCAACATAGCAGTAGAAGATATCCCAGGTATCTATCTCCCCTGGATCAAAGAGGAGTCCTGCTGACAATAACAGCTTGCTCCAGGGAAGTGCTCTCCATCCGTGACAGCTGGAGGCTCTTATCACTCATCTAAAGGTACATGTGTTCTGGCCAGGGGAAGGGTCTTTCATTTATGCATGGGAACCATCAGGAATTAGGAGAAGCTCCAGTGGCACTCAACAATTCAAGTAAACCAAATAGCACTACAAAACCTCTCAAAACTAAACTGTCATTGGAACTATAGCCCTCAAAGGGGGCTAGGACTTGCATGCTCAATCTAAACAAGGTAACAACCTGTTAAAATAGAAGATTTAAATAGGAGTTAGAATCTTCTAACAAAATACTCAGGATACAATGGACTATCACTTGTCTTATCAACAAACCAGATAATTCACAGCATGAATCACAAAAGGAGATCAACATATGTCACCACCAAGATGAATCAAATGCTGAAATATCTGACAACCACTTAAAAATAGCCAGCATAAATATGATTTAACAAGAAAATACAAATTCCTTTGATGCAAATAAAAAATAAAAGAAAATCTCATCAGAGAAATAAGAAGACATAAAAAGAACTAAATGGAAATTATGTAACTGAAAAGTATGACTGTAATTTAAAAAAGCTCACTGGAAAGATCAATAACAGAATGAATGACAGAGGAAAGAATCGGTGAACTTGAAGATAATATCATTGATTAAACTGTGTGCCCTCAAGATTCAAATGTTGAAGTCCTAACCCATAATAACTCAGAATGTAATGTTATTTTGAGATAGATCTTTACAGAGGTAATCAAGTTAAAATGAGGATTAGGGTGGGCTCTAATCCAATGTGACTAATGTCCTCAAAAAACAGGGAAATTTGAACACAGAGATAAGCATATGGGGAGAATGCCATAGGAACATGAAGATAGCCATCTACAAGTCAAGAAGAGAGAGGCCTGGAACAGATCCTTCTCATAGTCTTCAGAAGGAGCTAACTGTACCCACACTTTGATTTCAGACTTCCAGCCTCCTAAACTATAAGACTATAAATTTCTCTTGTTGAAGCCACCCATCCTGTGCTACTTTGTTATAGCAGTCCTAACAAACTAATACAATAAAACAACAGAAATTACCAAAAGGGAAAAAAGACTGCAAAAATATGAACAGTGCCTGGGAGATTTGTGAGACATTATCACAAATCCGACATTCATGTTACTGGATTCCCAGAAAGAAAATACAACTAAATGAAAATTATACAACAGAAAAATATGACTGAAATTAAAAAAAAGAAAACTCATAGAACAAAAATATTTGAGGCATAAATGGCTACCAAATTTAGTGAGACATGTAAACCTACAGACTCAAGAAGCTAAATGAACACCACACAGAATAAACCCAAAGAAATCTAAACCCATATACATTATAATTAAACTCTTGCAATTTAGACAAAGCAAAAAAACTTAGTAAAGAACAAACCTTAAAGGATTCTTCCTATAAGGCTATATCCTCTTGTTGGACTGATCTCTTTATCATTATGTGATGTTCTTCTTTGTCTCTTGTTATTTCTTTGTCTTTAAGGGAAATTCCATAAGGCTATCAGCAGATTTCTCAGCAGAAACTTTACAGGCCAGAAGTGATAGGCATGAAATATTCAAAGTAGTCAAAGAGAAGAACCTACAGGGAAGATTTCTCTATCCATCAAGGTTATCATTCAGAATTGAAGGAGAGATTAAAAGTTTCCCAGATAAACAAAGGTTAAAAGAATTCACCGCCACTGAACCAGTTTTACAGGATATGTTAAAGGGACTTCTTTATGTGGAAATATTCTTAAGTCTAAATAAATATTTTTTATCAGGGAAAATAAACCTACAGTAAAAGTACTAGAGCAATTACTTACAAAGCAAGTATGAAGTTCAAAAAACAAAAGTAGTAAAATCAACTGTACACAAAATTAGCCAAGGAATGCACAAAAGATGTAGATTATGACATCTTACACATAAAGTGTAGAGGAGGAAGAAGATAAAAAAGTGGTACTTAGAATGTGTTCAAAATTGAGGGTCCATCAACTCAATATAGACTGTCACATATTTAGGAAACTATCTATGAACTTTATGGTGACCACAATCTTAAAGCCAATAATAGATAAACAACAAAAAAAATTTTTTTTAAAGAAAACTAAGCATAACACTACAGAAAACATCAAATAACAAAAGAAGAGTATAGAAAGGAAGAAAGGAACAGAGGGGAACTACAAAAGCAATCAGAAAACAATTAATAAAATGGTAATAAGTACACACTTATTAATAATTACCTGAAATTAAGTGGACTAAATGCACCAATCAGAAGATAGAGTGACAGAAAGGAAAAAGAGACATGGCCCATCTATATGTTGCCTACAAGAGACTCATTTGACTTAAAGACATACATGGACTGGAAATAAAAGGATGGAAAATGATACTTAATACAAATAAAAGGGAGAAAAAGTAGGAGTAACAGTACTTTTACAGACAAAATAGACTTAAAGACAAAGAAAGCAACAAGAGACAAAGAAGAACATCACATAATGATAAAGAGATCAGTCCAACAAGAGGATATAGCAATTGTAAATATCTATGCACCCAACATAGGAGCACCTAAATGTAAAAAACAAACACTTACAGACCTACAGGAGAAATACACACAACATAATCATATCAGAGGATTTTAACACTCCACTCACATCAATGGATAGATCATCCAGATGGAAAATAAATGAGGAAAGAGAGTATTCGATGACATGTTGGAGAAGATGGACTTAACAGATATATACAAAACATTCCACCAAAAACAGCAGGATACATATTTTTCTCAAGTGCACATGGAATTTTTTCCAGAATAAATCATATATTAGACACAAAAAGAGACTCAATAAATTCAAAAAGATTGAAACTGTATCAAGCATATTTTCAGACCACAATGGTATAATACTAGAAGAAAACCAAAAACACTACAAACACATGGAGGTTAAACAACAAGCTTCTAAATTATCACTGGATCAATGAACAAATCAAAGAGAAAATCAAACAATACATGGAGACAAATGAAAAGAGAAACACAACAGCTCAAAATATGTGGGATCCATTAAAAGAGGTTCTAAGGGGTAAGTACATAGCAATATAGACCTACCTCAAGAAACTACAACATTCCCAAAATAAACAATCTAGCCTCACTAAAGGAACTACCAAAAGAAGAACAAACAAAGCCCCAAATTAGTAGAAAGAGAGACATAATAAAGATTAGAGCAGAAATAAAATAGAGAACAAGAAAACACTAGGAAAAAATAAATGAAACCAAGAGTTGGTTCTTCAAGAAGATAAACAAAATAGACAAACCTCTAGACAAAATTATCAAGAAAAAAAAAGAAAGAAGATGCAAATATACAGAATCAGAAATGAAAAAGAAGTTACAGCTGACACCACAGAAATTCAAAGAATTAAAGAGAAATCTATGAAAAATTCTATGCCAATAAATTGTAAAACCTAGAAGAAATGAACACATTCCTAGAAACATACAATCTTCCAAGACTAACCTAAGAAGAAAAAGAAAATCTGAACAGTCCAATTACCAGTAACAAAATTGAATTGTTAAAACACTCCCAACAAACAAAATTCAAGGACCAGATGGCTTCACAGGTGAATTCTACAAAACATTTAAAGAAGAGTTAATACCCATCCTTCTTAAAATATTCCAAAAAATGGAAGAGAGGGAATACTTCTAAACTCATTCTATGAGGCCAGCATCCCTCTAATAACAAAACAAAAGACAACACAAAAAAAAGAAACAGACCAACATCCTTAATGAACATAGATGAAAAAATTCTCAACAAAATATTAGCAAATCAAATTCAAAAATGGATCATCCATCAAGACCAGAGGGACTTATTCCATGGATGCAATGATGGTACAATATTTATAAATCAATCAATGTGATATGCTACATTAACAAAAGGAAGGACAAAATCCATATGACCATCTCAATAGATGCTGAAAAAGCATTTGACAAAATTCAACATCCATTCGTGATAAAAACTCTCAACAGGATGGGTATAGAGCAAACATACCTCAACATAAGAAAGGCCATATATGAAAACCCCACAGCTAACATCATACTCAATGGTGAAAAGTTGAAAGCTTTCCTCTAAGGTTAGGAACAAGACAAGGATGCCTACTCACACTACTTTTATTCAACACCATACAGGAACTCCTAGCCACAGCAATCAGACAAGAAAAAGAGATAAAAGGCATCATATTGGTAGGGAAGAAGTAAACTGTCACTATTTGCAGATAACATAATACTATATATAGAAAACCTTAAAGACTCTACCAAAAAACTATTAGAACTAATAACTGGATTTAGCAAAGTCACAGAATACAAAATCACTATACAGCAATTTGTTGCATTCCTGTATACTGACAGTGAATTGGCAGAAAGAGAAATCAAGAAAACAATAGCATTTGCAATTGAATAAAAAAAAAAACCTAGGAATAAACCTAACCAAGGAGGGGAAAACCCATACTCTGGAAACTATAATACACTAATGAAAGAAACTGAGGAAGTCACAAATACATGGAAATCTATTCCATGCTCATGGATAGGAAGAATTAATATTGTCAAAATGACCATCTGCCCAAAGCAATTTACAGATTCAAATTAATCCTTATCAAAACACCAATGTCATTTTTTTTTCAATGAACTACCACAAATAATCCTAAAATTTATGAGGGACCACAAAACACTCCGGATAGCCAAAGCAATCTAGAGAAAGAAGAACAAAGTTGTGGTTATCACACTCCATGACTTCAGGTTATACTACAAGCTACAGTAATCAAAACAGTATGGTACTGGCACAAGAACAAGGCACATAGATCAATGGAACAGAATAAAGTCCAGAAATAAACCCACACATATATGTTCAGTTTATATATGACAAAGGAGCCATGAATATATAATGATGAAAAGACAGTCTCTTCAATAAATGGTTTTGGGAAAACTGGAGATACAGATGCAAGAGAATGAAACTGGATTACTCCCTAACACCATACACAAAAGCAAACTTGAAATGGTTAAAGACCTTAATATGAGATATAAAATCATTGAATTCTTAGTAGAAAACAGACAAAAATCTCATGAACATAAGCATGAATAATTTTTTCTGGACACATCTCTATGGACAAGGGACACAACAGCAAAAGTAAACAAGTGGGACTACATCAAACTAAAAAGCTTCTGTACAGCAAAGGACACCATCAATAAAACAAAAAAGCAACCAACAGAATGGGAGAATATATTCATAAATGATATATCTGATAAGGGGTTAACATCCAAAATATATAAAGAACTCACATGACTCAACATCAAAAAGACAACCCAATTAAAAAATGGGCAGAGGACCTGAACTGACATTTTTCCAAAGACATATGGACAGCCACAGGCACATGAAAAGATGCTCCACATTGCTAACCATCTGGGAAATGCAAATCAAAACCACAATGAGGTATCCCCTCACACCAGTCAGAATGACCACTATCCAAAACCCAAGAAACAACAAGTGTTGGCAAGGATGTGGAGAGAAGAGAATCCTCTTACACTGTTGGTGGGAATGTAAATTGGGACAACCACTATAGAAAGCAGTAGGAGTTTCCTCAAAAAACTAAAGATATAAATACCATATAATCCAGTAATTCTACTTCTAGGAATTTATTTGAAGAAAAACAAATCTATGATTCAAAAAGATTTATCCATCTTTTATAAAAAGGTGTTTATTGCTGCATGATTTAAAATGGCCAAGATGTGGAAGCAACCAAAGTGTCCATCAATTCAGATGAATGGATAAAGAACAAGTGGTACATCTATAAAATAGAATATTATTCAGCCATAAAAAAGAAAGGAATCCTGTCATTTGCCACAACATGGATAGACTTAGAGGTTATTACACTAAGTGAAATAAGCCAGGCAGAGAAAGATAAATGCCATATGATTTCACTTGTATGTGGAATCTAAACAAAACAAAGCAAAATGAACAAAATAGCAATAGACTCATAGACATTGTGAAGTGACTGGTGGTTACCATGGGGGAGGGGTTGGTGTTGGGGGGGTGAAATAGGTGAAGGGAATAAAGAAGCACAAAAATCTCAATTGTAATATAAATGAGTCACGGGGATGAAAGTTCAGCTTGGAGAATATAGACAATAGTTCTGTAACATCTTTCTATGTTGACAGATGGTAACAAACTTGTTGTGGTAAGGATTCAATAACATAAAACTGTTGAATCCTTATGTTATACACTTGAAACCAATATAATATTGTATATCAACTATACTTCAAAAAAAAATAAAAAAAGAAGAAAACTTAAAAGTCAGAAAGAGATGACACATTACTGACAAAGGAATACCAGTTCAAATGACAACAGAGTTTTCACCTGAAACAATGGAGGCCAAAAGGAGATAGCACAATGTTTTTTCAAGTGCTGAAAGAACTTCCAAACTTGAATTCTAAATGTGATGAAACTGTTCCTCAGGAAGGAAAGAGAAATAAGGAGAAACAGAGATAATAAAAGAGTCTTTACCACCAGTGAATCTACCCTTAGGGAATGGCTAAACTTCCCTAACAGTAAGGAATAATAGAAGAAAGCTTGGAAGTCTGGATAGGAATGAAGGAATGAAGAATAATGGAATGGGCAAAATAAGGGTAAATAGATCATTCTCATCATGAGATCTTTAAGTCATGTCTGATAACTGAAGCAAAAATTATAACACCTGATGTGATGCAGTAATGAATGAAAGAGAAAATTGATTTTAAAACTGGGAAGATGGCGGCGTGAGCAAGGCGGTGGAAATCTCCTCCCAAAACCATATATATTTATGAAAATACCACACATACAACTAGCCCTAAAAGAGAGACTAGAAGATACAGGACAGGACTCAGCCTGCATCTACACCTGACAGGACTCGGCACCCTGCGAGGCGGGTAAGATACGGAGCGTGTCCTGCTAGGACCCAAGCACTCCCCCAACCCAGAGCACTGGTGTGAGGAGAGGATTCAGAGCCGGGAGGGAGTGGAAGTACACCCCGCAAAATAACCAGCCCCGGTGATCTGCGCCGGGAGCGCTGACACACATCGTGCAGTGTATTGGAAATTGGAGAGACAGAGGATGCAGGATCTGAGCCTGGGAACACACTGGGTCCTCGCAGCCAGCTCCCCGGGACAAAAGAAAAGAGCGCACTTTTTTTTTTAGCAGTCTAAAGAGATAGGGACCCAATAGAGGAACAGGATCGTTCCAGCACACTTGGCCCAGCAGGCTGGGAGTCCTGGGGAATTTCGGACCCCTTGGCTGGCGACTGGGAAAAAGTAGCCCTACTGAAACTTCCCACAAAGATCAACAGCCTCCCATTCATTCCTGCCACTGCCAGAGCTACCAAAGACCCTGCGGAGCGGCGCAGCCACGGCTGCGGACTAGTGGAACAACAGCGCCACCTACAGCATCCTCACAGAATCTACTCCTGGCAGAGGTCTTTTTGTTCATTTTTTTTATCTTTTCTTTTCTTTCTCTTCTTTCTTTTTTTTTTTTTTTTTTAAGTCTTAAAGAGCCCAGCTGACACACATGAAACCTACCAGCGACCACTTCTATCGCCATGAAAAGACAGAGGTATATGGTACACACAAAGCTTATCCAGACCCAGACACCAGAGAGGGAGTCTGAAGGGATGGAAATGCACAATCTTCCTGAAAAAGAATTCAGAATAAAAGTCATCACCATACTGATGGATCTACAGAGAAATATGCAAGAGCTGAGGGAGGAAGTGAGGGAAGTCAGGAAAGACAATGCAGAAATGAGACAAGCAATCGACGGGCTTAGCAGCAGACTGGACGGGATGCAAGAGACTGTTAATGGAATAAAAATCAGAGAACAGGAATACAGAGAACCTGAGGCAGAGAGAGATAAAAGGATCTCCAGGAAAGAAAGAATATTAAGAGAACTGTGTGACCAATTCAAAAAGAACAATATTCGCATTATAGGAGTACCAGAGGAAGAAGAGAGAGAAAAAAGAATAGAAAGTGTCTTTGAAGAAATAATTGCTGAAAACGTCCCCATGCTGGGGAAGGAAATAGTCTCGCAGTCCACGGAAGCCCACAGATCTCCCAACACAAGGGACCCAAGGAAGACAACACCAAGACACATAATAATTAAAATGGCAAAGATCAAAGATAAGGACAGAGTATTAAAGGCACCTAGAGAGAGAAAAAAGATCACCTACAAAGGAAAATCCATGAGACTATCATCAGACTTCTCAACAGAAACCTTACAGGCCAGAAGAGAATGGCATGATATATTTAACGTTATGAAACAGAAGGGCCTCGAACCAAGAATATTGTATCCAGCACGATTATCATTTAAATATGATGGAGGGATTAAACAATTTCCAGAGAAGCGAACATTGAGAGAGTTTGACTCTCATAAACCACCTCTACAGGATATCTTAAATGGGCTGCTCTAGAGGGAAGCACTCCTAAGGCTAAAAAGATGTCACCAGAGAAAATAAAATCATAGTAAAGAAAGCAGACGGTCCAAATACTAACTAAAGGCAAAGAATAAAACACCTAGTATATAAAGAATGGAAGAGGAAAAATAAGAAGGGAGAGAAATAAAGAAACATCAGACTGTGTTTACAATAACTTAACAAGAAAGTTAAGTTAGATTGTTAGATAGTAAAGAAGCAACCATTGAACCCTTGGTAACCACGAATCAAAAGCCAGCAATGGCAATAAGTACATACCTATCAATAATCACCCTAAATGTAAATGGACTGAATGCACCAATCAAAAGACACAGAGTAACAGAATGGATAAAAAAGCAAGACCCATCTATATGCTGCCTACAAGAAACTCACCTCAAATCCAAAGATATCCCCAGACTAAAAGTGAAGGGATGGAAAAAGATATTTCATGCAAACAACAAAGAGAAAAAAAGCAGGTGTTGCAGTACTTGTATCAGACAAAATAGACTTCAAAACGAAGAAAGTAGCAAGAGATAAAGAAGGACATTACATAATGATAAAGGGGTCAGTCCAACAAGAAGATATAACCATTATAAATATATATGCACCCAACACAGGAGCGCCAGCATATGTGAAACAAATACTAACAGAATTAAAGGAGGAAATAGATAGCAATGCATTCATTTTAGGAGACTTCAACACACCACTCACTCCAAAGGACAGATCAACCAGACAGAAAATAAGTAAAGACACAGAGGCACTGAACAACACACTAGAACAGATGGACCTAACAGACATCTACAGAACTCTACACCCCAAAGCAACAGGATACACATTCTTCTCAAGTGCACATGGAACATTTTCCAGAATAGACCACATACTAGGCCACAAAAAGAACCTCAGTAATTTCAAAAATATTGAAATCCTACCAACCAACTTCTCAGATCACCAAGGTATAAAACTAGAAATAAATTTTAGAAAGAAATCAAAAAGGCTCACAAATACATGGACACTTAACAACATTCTCCAAATTAATCAATGGGTTAACGACCAAATCAAAACAGAAATCAAAGAATATATGGAGACTAATGACAACAACAACACAAAGCCACAACTTCTGTGGGACGCAGCAAAGGCAGTTCTAAGAGGAAAGTATATTGCAATCCAGGCCTATTTAAAGAAGGAAGAACATTCCCAAATGAATAGTCTAAAGACACAATTACTGAAATTGGAAAAAGAAGAACAAATGAGACCCAAAGTCACCAGAAGGAGGAACATAATAAAGATCAGAGAATAAATAAATAAAATTGAGAAGAATAAAACAATAGAAAAAAATCAATGAAACCAAGAGCTGGTTCTTTGAAAAAATAAACAAAATAGATAACCCCGTAGACAGACTCATTAAGAGAAAGAGAGAATCTACACACATAAACAGAATTGAGAAAGGAAAAATAACGACAGACCCCATAGAAATACAAAGAATTATAAGAGAATATTATGAGAATCTATATGCTAACAAGCTGGAAAACATAGAAGAAATGGACAACTTCTTAGAAAAATACAACCTTCCAAGACTGACCGAACAAGAAACAGAAAAACTAAACAGACCAATCACCAGCAATGAAATTGAAGCAGTAATCAAAAAACTACCCAAGAACAAAACCCCCGGACCAGATGGATTCACCTCTGAATTCTACCAGGCATGTAGAGAAGAAATAACACCTATTCTCCTTAAAGTTTTCCAAAAAATAGAAGAGGAGTGAATACTTCCAAACTCATTCTATGAAGCCAGCATCACTCTAATACCAAAACCAGGCAAAGACCTCACCAAAAATGAAAATTACAGATCAGTATCCCTGATGAACATAGATGCAAAAATACTCAACAAAATATTAGCAAACCGAATTCAAAAATTCATCAAGAGGATTATACACCATGATCAAGTGGGATTCATCCCAGGGATGCAAGGATGGTACAACATTCGAAAATCCATCAACATCATCCACCACATCAACAAAAAGAAGAACAAAAACCACATGATCATCTCCACAGATGCTGAAAAAGCATTTGATAAAACTCAGCATCCATTCATGATAAAAGCTCTCAACAAAATGGGTATAGACGGCAAGTACCTCAACATCATAAAGGCCATATGTAACAAACCCACAGCTAACATCATACTTAACAGCGAGAAGCTGAAAGCTTTTCATCTAAGATCGGGAACAAGACAGGGATGCCCACGTTCTCCATTGTTATTCAACATGATACTGGAGGTCCTAGCCACGGCAATCAGACAAAACAAAGAAATACAAGGCATCCAGACTGGTAAAGAAGAAGTCAAATTGTCACCATTTGCAGATGACATGATATTGTACATAAAAAACCCTAAAGTCTCCACTCCAAAACTACTAGAACTAATATCTGAATTCAGCTATGTTGTAAGATACAAAATGAACACACAAAAGTCTATTGCTTTCCTATACACTAACCATGAACTAACAGAAAGAGAAATCAGAAAAACAATTCCATTCACAATTGCATCCAAAAGAATAAAATACCTAGGAATAAACCTAATGAAGGAAGTGAAAGACCTGTACCCTGAAAACTACAAGACACTCCTAAGAGAAATTAAAGAGGACACTAACAAATGGAAATGCATCCCATGCTCTTGGCTAGGAAGAATAAATACTGTCAAAATTTCTATACTACCTAAAGCAATCTACAGATGCAACGCAATCCCTATCAAACTACCAACAGCTTTCTTCAATGAACTGGAAAAAATAATTCTAAAATTCATATGGAACCACAAAAGACCCCGAATAGCCAAAGCAATCCTGAGAAGGAGGAATAAAACAGGGGGAATTACGCTCCCTGACTTCAAGCTCTACTACAAAGCCACAGTAATTAAGACAATTTGGTATTGGCACAAAAACAGACCCACAGACCAGTGGAACAGAATAGAAAATCCAAACATTAACCCAAACATATACAGTCAATTAATATTTGATAAAGGAGCCTTGGATATACAATGGGGAGATGACAGCCTCTTCAGCAGCTGGTGTTGGAAAAACCGGACAGCTACATGTAAGAGAATGAAACTGGACTACTGTCTAACCCCATACACAAAGGTAAACTCAAGGTGGATCAAAGACCTGAATGTAAGTCATGAAACCATAAAACTCTTAGAAAAAATATAGGCAAAAATCTCTTGGACATAAACATGAGTGACTTCTTCATGAACATATCTCCCCGGGCAAGGGAAACAAAAGCAAAAATGAACAAGTGGGACTATATGAAGCTGAAAAGCTTCTGTACAGCGAAGGACACCAACAGCAGAACAAAAAGACTTCCTACAGTATGGGAGAATATATTCATAAATGATGTATCCAATAAGGGGTTGACATCCAAAATATATAAAGAACTCATGCACCTCGACAAACAAAAACAAAAAGTCCAATTAAGAAATGGGCAGAGAACATGAATAGACACTTCTCCAAAGAAGAAATTCAGATGGCCAATAGGCACATGAAAAGATGCTCCACATCGCTAATCATCTGAGAAATGCAAATTAAAACCACAATGAGATATCATGTCACACCAGTGAGGATGGGCAACATCCAAAACACAAACAACAGGAAATGTTGGCCAGGATGTGGAGAAAGGGGAACCCTCCTACACTGCTGGTGGGAATGTAAACTAGTTCAACCATTGTGGAAAGCAGTATGGAGGTTCCTCAAAAATCTCAAAATAGAAATACCTTTTGACCCAGGAATCCTACTCCTAGGAATGTACCCTAAGAATGCAGTAGCCCAATTTGCAAAGGACAGATGCTCCCCTATGTTTATCACAGCACTATTTACAATAGCCAAGAAATGGAAGCAACCTAAGTGTCCATCAGTAGATGAATGGATAAAGAAGAAGTGGTACATATACACAATGGAATATTATTCAGCCATAAGAAGAAAACAAATCCTACCATTTGCAACAACATGGATGGAGCTAGAGGGTATTATGCTCAGTGAAATAAGCCAAGCAAAAAAGACAAGTATCAAATGATTTCACTCATATGTGGAGTATAAGAACAAAGAAAAAAACTGAAGGAACAAAACAGCAGCAGACTCACAGAACCCAAGAACGGACTAATAGTTACCAAAGGGAAAGGGACTGGGGAAAATGGGCGGGAAGGGAGGGATAAGAGGGAAAAAGGGGCATTACGATTAGCAGATGTAATGTTGGGGGGGCACGGGGAGGGCAGTACAACTCAGAGAAGACAAGTAGTGATTCTATAGCATCTCACTATGCTGAAGGACAGTGACTGTAATAGGGTTGGTGGGGGGGACCTGATGAAGGGGGTAGTTTAATAATCATAATATTGCACATGTAACTGTAGATTAATGATACCAAAATAAATTAAAAAAACATTAAAAAATGGGGAGAGTTAAACAACACACAGTAATGAGATTTCTGCAGTTTATTTGAAGGTGTAGAACATGGATATTAGGAATATGGATGATCTATGTATTGCTATACCCAGAACAATTACTAAGAAAATTGTACAAAGTGATATACTCTACAATATCATAAATAAAAATGGAACCCTAAAAGATAGCTGGTTCCAAGAGAAGGCAAGAAAAGATAAACACAGGAAGATATTAAAAAGAAAACTCAAATGAACTCTGGCCAAGAAAACTACAATGTCTGAGATGAAAAATACATTGGATGGGATTAATGGCATACAGACATTGTAAAAAAAAAGATTAGTGAACATGAAGATAGAGCAATAAAGATTATGTATAATGAAACACACAGAGACATAAAGCTGGAAAAACAAATGAGTAAGAGAATCAGTGAGCAGACGGGCAATTTAAGGCACCCTAATATACATGCAATTGGGAGCCCCAAAAAGGAAAGGGAAAAAGTAAAATATTTCAAGAAATATTTAGAAAAACTTTCTAAACACAGCTAAGAGTAGAGTCCTGAAATCTAGGACAGAATATGTTTAAGAAGGTGGGAAGGGCCAGCCATGTAAATGATGCTGAGAGGTTAAGTGAGACAAAATTAGAGACTTGACTATTAATTTTGTCAACATATAGAAAACAGTTACAATTGAACTAGAGACATTTTGTGGATAGTAGGAACAAAAAGCACTGGGAGAGGGTGTAAAGAAAATGGTTAAGAATGGAATGAATGATTGAGGTAATGAACAGTTAGTTGTTCATTTTCTCTGGAATTCCAGCTTTAACATGACAGTTTTTAAAGTAGTTGGTCAACTCAATTACAAATGAAAATGTGCGTGATAAAAAAGACAGTTTTAACACTAAATTTGTAAACTCTAAGATAAAATACTTCAAGTATCCAGTTTACTCTGTTCCTGAATGTATTAAAGGTTAACAAAAGTACAGTTAGTTAAATAAGTAAAGCATCATAGCATTTTCCTCTAAGGTATTTTCAGAATCATAGGTACAGAGCAACATAAACATAGATCATACATAGAGATAGACATTTTCTTTCATTCTAAAGTCATTACTTTCCCCTACCACACAATATAACTATACTTAATTTAGTTACTGCAAACACTTCACAGGCATTATCTGTTCACGTAATTATTCACGAGAATTCTATAAAACAAAGTATATCATTATCCAAAAAGAGCAATAAGCGTGAAATGCTAAAAACACACCAATGTGATATTGCTTTAGTGACTTATGTCTAGTTTATAGTCACAGAAAGATGTAACACAACAAATGGTCTGGAAGGCAGAAGCAAGGCAAATCAATAAGGTACAAGGAACAATGAAATAAAGAGCTAAAACCGTGGTCAGGAGCAGCAACACACACCAATAGCATAAATGCTGCAGCTCCCCTTGAATACATACTTTGCTCTATGATAAATTAGAATACTGTCAGGGTAAAAGCAAGACACATGTTAGGGATGCAATATTTACAACCTGTATATAGAAACCTATAACCGCTAGAATCTCCAAGGCATATCTTAAGGCCTAAAGTTGACTTGAAGACAAGGATTGATAGTAGTAATGGTAAGTCAGGTTAACTTCCTGACCAACTTTAAAAGAATCTGGACCCTGGGTATATCATAAAAACCAAGTGTTGTTATGTGCAGGCACTGAATAAATAGTTTATCCATATCACTTCATTTATTTTTCATAACAATCTTATGAAGCAAGAGCTGTTATCACTTCCATTTCCTAGTTCAAGAAACCAGGATGTTTATGGGATTTGATCAAGCTCATACAGTTAGAGATTAGTCTATATTTGATCCCTAGCAGTCATTACATCTTCTCTTAACACCTAACTCATTGACTAACTTCTATAATTGTTGGAATTTCCACATATGGCCACCCTGGCAGAGTGGTCCAAAAATCAAGAGACTTATATTCTAGTTGAGTCCTGTCATTAGCTCTCTGAGTAGTAACTTTGGAAAAGTTATTTAATCTCAATGAACCTCAGTTTCTCCACTAGTAAAATGGGTTTAATACTAGCAGATTATATTTAATGGCAAACAAATCAGAAAACAATATGAAGAACTATTACTGCTATTATTTTGCCTGTCTTCACCCATCCTTAAAAAGTTTCAGTAGATTGCAGCTATAAAATGTAGAGCTCAAAATATCGAGAATGACACCTTCATCCTAGAATCCTGACTGCAAGTGAAAGCATTCCATCCTAGCAGGATATATAAGAAAGCAGGTTTGTTTTTTCCTATTATTCTTTTCCAGGAGAATTTGAACACACATACCAAATCACAGCAACATTTCTAACTTTTTACCTGGAACTTCCTCCCTTCCTAAAAATCTATTTCAAAAAAATCATTCAAAGGAGGGAAAAGCAATAGATACATAGTAAGGATTTTTTTTAAAGAAAGAAACAACAATAACAAAAATGTCCATGTGCAGCAAAGGACTGAGGGTTAAGTAAATTATAGGTTAAAAGGCTGAAATACTATGACACTTATTAAATAAAAATTGGGTTTTAAAATATTAAGGGAGTTTAATGGAATAATATTAAATGGGAAAAGTAGCATAGAAAATAATATACATAAAAAATTATAGCCATATGTGAAAAAACTTAGAAAAGAACTCACAAAAATACAAAACATATTATAGTTTTGGGGATTGTTCCCTTCATTTAAATAGTCTCTTAAATTTTTTATATTTATTTAAGAATGTTCTAAATTTTTAAAGACAAGGGCGACTAAAACAATATCCCTTTCATACCTACCTCACAAAAGAAAAAGTAAACACTTGACCTCTAACTGTTTCTTTATTTCAAATCCCTATGTTGGGAAAGTGTTGCCTTCTCTTTCTGGTAGATCCACCTTGACAAGGTCAAGTAGCTGTCCATCCTGAAGATGCTCAAGTTCAATCAGTTTCCATTAACTGCCTCTGATTTAACCCAGGAGCCCGGTTTTGACCCACCTGACACTTTGTTAAGATGCCGTCAGCAAGTCTTTCAGAACACCTCAGAACAATGCCCATTTTTCATTCATTTGATAAATATTTATTCATTCTTTACATGTGCCAGGCCCATCCTGGAAATTCAATAGTGAGCAAAACCTCATTCTTGTATTTACTGAAGTTACTGATACTGTCCCTCTGTTTAATTTTTTTTAATTTAAAATGAGAAGATATTAAACATTTTTGAAAAAGACAACAAAAATCAGCCATATTCCACCATCTCCTAAAACAATGTTCTTTTTAGTATATTTCCCTCCTCTCTTTGTCTTCATGCATACATATTTTATAAACTTATAATTACAGTTTAAGTGGTAAAGTATGTTTTTGTGTTCTGGATTTTTTCACCAGAATCATAAAGACTTTTCCAGTTTTCTACAAAGTCTTCACAATGAATGAAACTTCGCTTTTTAATACTTGCCTATCATCAACCATATATCCCATTCTTTATTTGTCCTTCTTCAATTTCTGGATATTTAGGTTATTTTTCAGATGTTTTCTTTTTACTTTATAATATAGATGATACTCTCAAAATGAAATGAATCTGGCTCCCGGCAGCCTGGCCTCTGCTTATCTCTTCAGCCACTTCTCTTGCCTCTGCTAAGCTAAAAGTCTATGCTCAGACCATGCTAATGGTTGGGAATCCCAGTTGCTTAGGTGTTGACCATTCTCTGTCCCTTTACAGATGTTCATACTCCTGCCCCTTATTTCTCAATCCTCATCTTATTTGCCAAGCGAACTCTTCCTCATCCTCCAGGGAGCATTTTTGAAATCCTCAAATTGGAGGTTGGGTGACAGGCCTATAGTTACCTATTCATCAGCCCACCAATCATGGCACTCAGTATGTAACACTCCAAATGCCTAAATGACTCCCTTATATCTCACATTAGATAGTCAGTTCTGTGAGGGATGTCTTTCTTTCCATTCATGTTTCCTTCCTGTCTGTGCTCTCCTTTCTTTATAAGGCACTTGAATTCATTTTCTTAATTAAATCTTCTGCACATTCAAAATAATATATGTGACATAGATGTAAATGATACAGGATAAGAATAAAATGAGCATCCATGTACTCACTCCCTAGTTCAGTCTTGCCTTTCTGCACTAAGATCTACAGCAATACTTTGAACAGCAATAGTGAGAGCAAGGATCCTTTTCTTGTTCCTGATTTTCAAAGGAATGCTTTTAAAGTTTCACCATTAAATGTGAAGCTTGCAGTAGCTTTTTGACAGATAACACTCATTGGATTAAGGAATTTTCCATTTCATTCTAGTTTTCCTTAAGAATTTTTATCATCAATTGATATTGAATTCATGAAATGCTTTTGCTTTATCTACTCAGGTCGGTATATGTGCTTCCTCTTTTCATCTGTTAATTTGGAGATTCACATTTTAATAGATTTGCTAATATTAAAATAACCTTGTATTTCTAGGAGTTAACTAATGTGATTTAACATTTGTTATTTTTTAAAATACCCTGCTGGGTTTAAGATGCTAGTATTTTGTTTGGAATATTTAATGCAGGTTCATGAGTGAGTTGAGCCTGTAATTTTCCTTTCCTACCATCCTTGCCTGGTTTTGGTATGGAGGTCATATTCACCTTGTAGGAAAAGAATGAATCCTCTCTAACTCATTCTATTCTTTGGAAAAAGTTACATAAGATTATCATGACAGTCCTTCAAATGTTTTGCAGAATTCATCTGCAAAGCCCTTGGCACTAATATTTTCTCTGAGAGAAGAACTTAATTACTAATTCAATCATAAGATATCTTTCTAGGTATTTTGTTCATTTTATGTGGTGTTTTAAATTTATCTGTGTCACATTGTTCACAGTGCTTCCATCATCTTTTTAAATTATTGCTTTATCTCTAGCTATGTCTTCATTTTCATTCCTAACAGTGTGTCTTTTTTTTTATCTTGGCCAGTCTTGTTACATGTGTTCATTTCATTAGCTTTAAATAAAAAAAAAAAAACTGTTGGCTTTATTAATACTATTTGTTTCTTATTTTATAAATTTGTTCATTTTTCTTTTTCACTTTTATAAGCTTATTTTGGATGCTTAGCACATTAATCTTCAGCCTTTTTATTTTCTAGCACAAACACATCCCCCAGAAAGTCTTCCCTGAATCCTCATTGGGTTTTTACATCATTTGAGTTCTTATTTGCATTATGATTACTTGCTTTGGCCCATGAGTCTTTCTAGAAGAACTTTTTTTTTTTAATTTACAAATGATGCTCCTTTATTTTTGGTTTTTGGTATTGTTAATTTATAAATGAATTTTATTGCATTAAGAATGCAAGGTCTATATGATAGCCAGTTTTTGGAATTTGCTGTCAATTTTTATAAACCTTTCCTGTGTGCTCAAACAACATTGTAGTTTCTGATTGCTGGGAATCTATTCCACATGCTCATGAGATCAACCTTTGTAACTGCATAGTTTAAATCTCCCATATCCTTTCTAATTTTTAATATTTGATGCATCAATTATAGGAAGAGAGGGTGAGGGAAAGAGAGAGAGAGAGGGAGGGAGAAAAGGGATGGGAGGAAGGAAGATTGGAGGGAGGGAGAGAGAGAAAATGAATTAAAATCCCTCACCTTTCTTTGGAGTTCTAGTAATTTTTTATTTATATATCCTGAAGCTATGTTGTTAGCTTGTTTTACCTCTGGGCAAATTGACATTGCTGATATCATATGGTGACTGTGTTTATCTGTGGTAATGCTTTCTGCCTTGCAGTCCACTTTGTTAGTAACAGACACCAGTAACATTTTGGGAACATTTGCCTGCTATCTCTCTCTACATTCTCTGGTGCTCAACCTATCTACACACTTATGTTTATCGTGTGTCTCTTGTAAAAAACATGTAGTTGATTTCTATTTTTTTAAATCTTCTCTGATAGTCTCTGTGCCTTACTTGAAGAGTTCAATTTATATTCACTTATGACAATAAGTCTTACATTTAGATTTTTTTCCACCATCTTATTTTGTGTTATTCTCCCTGCTGTAATGCAATTTTATTTTTTCTTCTCTTGCTCCCTTTTGCTGTGTGTGTGAATTCGTGGATTTGTTCTGAGAAATTTCATTTTTGTCCTGCAAACTTTTGAAAGTTTAAAGTTACAATCTTCCCTTACTGTTGAACAATGGAAGGATTTTGGGATACTTAAATCCAACTGTCTGTCACCTAATCCCCACTACCATACTCAACTTTTGCTCATAATATAAGTGATATCTTGTTTTACTCAACTCTTAGGATTAATTTACTCAACTTTAGAATTAATGAATTTAATCATTAATATTTTCTTTATCCACTCTCTGCTCTCTACTTTACTCTCTACTTTGGTCAACATTCCTTGTATCTTAGACCTTCCTTCTGTGGTCATTTCCTTCTTCCTGAAGTACATGTGCTAGAAGTTCTTTTTGGCAGAATTCTGTTACTTGTGAACTCAGCTTTAGTTTTTCTATAAATGTCTCAATTTTATTCTTGTTTTTTACAGTATAGAATTATAAATTGTTACTCATGTTTTTCTCAGTACTTTGAAGCCAGTTGTCAGTGGAATAGTCATTTCTTTAATCTTTTTTTTTCTTGAGCAACTTTTATAAAGCTTTTGTAGTGAAATTGCAAAAAACTCAAAGGCGATGTGCTTATGTGTGGTTGCAGTTTTAATTATTCTGCTTGGGATCCACTAGGATTTCTGAATTTGAGTATTTATGTCTTCAAACAATTCAGGGAAACTCTAAGCCATTATGTCTTCAAATATTGCCTCTCTAATCTCCTTCTAGAATCATTAGTGAATGAATATTAAAGGTATTCCCTCTACTCTCCTTAATTCTTAATCTCTTTTTCTTAGTTTATGTCTCTTGGTCTCTCTCTGTTCTAGTGTATGTGGTTTTTCTTATCTTTTTGCAGTTGATTTTCTTTTCAGCTTTGCATAATCTGATGTTTAACCATTCCATATTAGTTGTCACATATTTATTTCTGGAAGTCCTATTTAATTTTTTTCTCAGTCTCTCTGATCATTCTAAGGTAATTTCTAGCCCTAGTCAAGTTTTCTTCATTTACTCTTTTAGAAAAAAAATTTTAGTGTAGGTTAAACACACTTACTTTGTGTTCTGTATCAGATAATCACATTTCAATGTCTGCCTCTAGTTCTTTTCTTTTTTCTGTGCCCTGTTGCTTTCCATTCATGTACCCTGTTTCCTTTTGTGTAGGAACTATTATTGTCTCATTATTATTATTATTAGCTCATATTCTTGAAATTCTACTTTCAGGAATTCTTTAAGAATCTCATGGTTCCTCTAAAAACTATTTACATTTATTTTTATCAGATACCTGGGATCAGTACTATCTTTGTCCATTTTTGCGTAAAATCTCAGGTTATGGTTTTCAGGCCCCAGGTGTGTGAATTCATTCCCGGTCCCTCATAAGGATGGACCTGAGGCCATAGAGTCTCAAACGTGACATTTTCTTCACCCTCTCCACAAAAGCCAATGCTGAACTGAAAACACTGTGGCTCCTTTCTGCCTCTGTGGTGGTAGGTTTTCCATGCATTCTTCATGATTTCATATTTCATTCATGGAGGGGGTTATCCAGTCTGACTCCTTGCCCTTCATTGGGTAAGGTTTTTTTTGTCACCTGCCTCTTACTGATGAGATTGTCAAAAACAAAAATATAAGCCAATCACATGGATTGTACATACCCCAGGGCAGTCTGTAGCCTCACTGTGTTCTCACTTCTACTGAGTGATGGTCCCATCCTCTCCCTGACTTTTCTGCCAAGCTCATTCATTTATTTAAATGGTCCTCTTAAAATTTCATTTTATGTGGCATTTTTAGTTTCCTTATAAGAGGGGAGTTTCTGGCACTCTATAACTGTCTTATTTCCAGAATGAAAGCCATTCATATTATCTTTCTTGTTCACTATTGAATCCTAGCACCTAGTGCAGTGCCTGACATGGAGCAGACACAAAATAAAATTTGTAGACTAAATGAACTAATTAAAATGTACGATATTGTATATGCAAGTTTTTGCTTTTGAATCATTAATTCAGGATAAATCGGATTGCTCAGTTCAAGGTATGAACAATTTAGTCTCTTATTATACACATTGCTGTATTATGTTGTAGAAAATATGTATAATACACATAGTAGGTTTATAGATCAGTACACGTATTGGTATATTGTAACGTTTTGCCAAATGTTAATAATAGATTTCCTTTCACTTCTGAGGTACATACACATCATCATTCAGCTTTGTCTATGTAATGTGTACTCCCTAATGACCTCTAAAACACTGCATAGAACGCTTTGGAGGCCAAAAAATTTACTTGGCTGCCAGTCCTGAATATTACAGGACACACAACTTTCATTTGGCATTTACTTTGTGATGCAGGAGTTTCAAAGAGAGATTAATCAGTATGAATAAACCATACTTCTCCCTCATAAGACATGACTTCATTGCCTAGCTAGGGTGACATGCTAGTCTCAATTTCTCTTCCACTGAAATCTATACTTACAGAATTTAGATGGAGAAAAACACAGTCACCTAACGTTCCCTGTAACAATTTTGACCATGAAAGGTTAAGTACTTCCTGGGGAACTTGACCTTATGTGACTAGAATTTACACACACAATGAACCAAGATGACTATTTTTATCTGCACTAATGGGCTGATATTTTTCCTAAAGAGAAAAGGCTCTCCTGTGTATTAATTAGCTTTGGTATTGGCTGATATAGCCAAGAATGTCTCCAGGGCCTGATGTGTTCTTTATTATATGACTAGAGTCTTGAAAATCAACTTCAGAATAACTACACTCTGGGAATGTCTTCCCTGGGGTTTTAGAAAGCTTTAACTGGAGCTCTGAGAAAGTGTGTGTCTGTGTGTGTGTGTGTGTGTGTGTGTGTGTGTGTGTGTGTGTGTGTGTGTGTGCCTGCAGGTGTGTGCATTCAGGAGAGGGCATGATAGAGAAGGGGTGCTTGTTGAATTTTGCTGAATGGAATGGAAATAATATACAGACAAAGGGATCTTTTTTCTGCTTGGCATAGAGGAGATTGATGGTTCAGAGACCATGCCATCTCCTTCAAAGTTGCAGGTTTCTTGGGAGAAGGTGAACTACTACAAAAAAGATCACCCTCCTTCCTTTCTGCTATGATAATCCACAGAGCAGACAGTGTAGAAAGCCCTGTTTTCAGCATGTTTTCAACTTTCATCCAAGAGTCTGAATCCAAGCTTAATATTCAGTTTTAAGGCTCTTCTTCAAGTTTGGCTCATTAATCACAGAGAGTGCTTGAATTTGAATCCTTTAAAGAAATTGTTGATAAGTTATTTGTCAAAGGCTAGTATACTAGCACAATTATCACCAGCTGCTAAAACAATCGGAACATCTCAGTGGCTTAACAAAGGGAAATTGTCATAATCCCACTCAGATCAGGCAATTATACTTGGTGGCTCTCCTCTGAAAAATAGGAAACTAAGTCCCCCACCTTCTTGTGGCTTTGCCATCTCCTGAGCACTTCCTCAGAGTCCTTGGTTGTATTTCCTGTATTCAACCAATATGCAAGTGAGGAGGGTAAGGCTTTTATAACCAGGCCTGGAAATGGCCCATATCAATTACATGTGCCCACATTCCATTGGCTAGAATGAGTCACATGGCCTCAACAAACTACAAATAGGCTAAGATATTTACATAGGAGGAGGAAATGATATTAATGAATGTCCATTCCTCTCTGACATAGCTAATTTTTATGTCAAGTATACTCCTCAAAATATATAAGGTCCCAGTATAGAAAATACACAATCATAAAGAAGGTAGAGAGTTGCTTTTTGTCTATATTATTATAATTTAACATTATATTTTAATATTCAAAACAATGGAATTAACTGAAATTACCAGCATTCCACTCTACCAGGAATAACCAAATTCAAGAATATGTAAGAGAAGTAAAGATATAATATCATTAAAAAAGACTATAAGATTATTAGAAATAAATCAAGGAAAAAATTAGAAACTCTATGGAAAAATTTATTGAACTTTGCTGAAGGACAGAAAAAAAACTTTAAATACAATGGGTGATACACTCTGTTACTAGAGATAAAGGCTCTACTTGTTAACCATGTCCTTTAATCCCCAATTAATCTTTGAAGTCAGTATAAAACAAAACATGGCAGGCACATTCTAAACTTCATCTGAACAGACAACCAAATTAGCTAAAACAATTTTGTAAAAGAATGACAAGGAGGATTTGTCCTATCAGATTTCAAGTTTTGTTATAATACCATAATAATTAAAAGTGTGTGAAGCTGATGCAAAAATAGACAAAATATGAATGGAATAGAACAGAGAACTCAGGAACAAACTTATACATATATGAGATTGACTGTATAATAGAGGTGCTATCACAAATCAATGTAGTGAGGAATGGATAGACTACTCAATTGCTTTCTATTAAAAAAAAAGACTCCCACATTAGAACAAACACAAAAAATAATTTATAGATACATTTTAATAAATAACATGAAAAATAATTCTTTAAAATTCTGATAGGGGACAGTATAGACTATATAATTTCTAGTAGTTGTAAATTTCTTAAAATACGTTGAGCACTTATCAGAAAAGAAATCATAAATAAAAATGACTACATCAAAAATAAAATTCTCAGTATGGAAAAGTACACCTCTAACCAGGTTAAGTGCTAAGCAACCAAGCCATAGAAAAAATTTCAATGTATATACAAGAAAAAAATATGCAGAATTGCTAAGGAAATCTTAGACATTAGTAAGAATAAAATCAAATAACTCGAAATAAATATGGGCAAGGAATATGAACAAAAAATTCACAGGAAAGGAAATATGAGTATCCAATAAGCATATGAAAAGGTATAAACTTCACCAATAACCAGGGAAATGCAAATTAAAAGAAAAATGGTGTATTACTTTTCACTCATCAGAATGTTAATATGGATGTGGATGTGAGAAATGGTTCTCTGATATCCTACTAACTGAAGGTCAAATTGATAGGATTATACTGGAGATAAACTTGGCAATATCTATGAAACTGAGAACGGAATAATCTATTGCTTAATATTCACTTTTAGATATATATCCTAAGAAAAATTTGAGAATGATTACAGGGAAAAACTGAATGAATGAACATTCATCGAAATGTTGTTTGTAAACAAATGAAAACACCCTAAATATTTACAAATAATGGAAAGATGGAACAAAATAATGTATTCATAGAACAGAAAAGTCTACAACCAAGATGATCTAGATCTGCATATGTCAATGAATAGACATTAAAAGTATAAACAGTGAATAAAGCAAGAACCAGGATGAGATCTACAGTGTAATAGTACTTAGGTAAACTTAAGAAGTCCTAAAATAAATCCCACATATAGTTCATGGATGTGTATGTATTTATACTTTAAAATTACTTTAAAATATAAAAAGTGAACATATTAAGCTAAGTAGTTATTGCCTCTGGGGAAAAGGGAAGAGGAATAAAACTGAAAGTGGTAACTAAAGAGCCAAACTATTTTCATTTAAATTTTATTTTTTAATGAACAAAATGTGGTTTACTAATATATCCCTTCAATAGAATGATGATTGAGTAAAGAATATGTCACATATAAAAAATATATAATATATATGTGTGTGTATATAAAGAATATCAAGTTCTCCTTTTAAAAGGGAAAAAAATGAAGCTAAACATGCTCTAGAAGATAATAGAAGGTATTTCATGTTATAATATTAAAACATGTTGCATTGGCACAAAAATAAAATAACAAAATCAATGTAACAAAACAGATAGTCCAGGGAAAGTTTTACAGTATATCAGAATTTAATAAATTATGAAGACAGCATCATAAGTCAATAGAGAAAAGAAATATTATTCATTAGAGTAGTGACATGAGTTAGCAATATTTTCCCCAGAATTAGTTATTTGCTTTATACCAAATAAGAAAATGCTATCTACATGGATTAATGAAAGGATATTACATATTGAAGAAAATACACAGAAATCAAATCTAATTTTGAGATATGGATAGATTTCCAAACATAAAGACAAGTAGAATAAAAATCACAAAGGACAGAATAGACTGGATCACTTAAAAGCAAAACTTTCCTTGCCTCAAAAATTCTCAGAAAACATTTACAAAGAAATATTCAGATTGCATATGATAAATATTTAAAAACTTTAATACAGAAAAATAACTTCTAAATTAATAAGATTAAAAATTGGACAAAAGTCATAATTTACAAAAGAAAATATTAATAGCCAATAAACAATAAACATAGAAAAATATTTAAATTAATCAGTAACTAAAAATGCAAATATTTAACAACTAAAGACACTTTAGCCTCTCAAAATGGCAAATTTTAAAAATTAAAATATTCATCATTGTTAGTAATGCAGAGATATATGTACATATGCATCTGTGGATAGGAATAGGTGAAACTTTCTGGAAGGCTTTTTGTCAAGAAAGAGTAAAAGTGTTAGATTATCCCTTACACTTTCACCCAATTCAGAACTTTACACTAGTAAAACAATATGAATATGCACAATATGGGTGTTCTTTAAAGCAGCAAGGAGGGTGAGTAGAAGAAATAAGAGAAAAAGGAATAATAAGAGAGAAAAAGGCAGAAACTAGGATGAAACAACATAAATGACAACAAAACAAGAAATGGTTAAATAAGTTGTGATAAACTATTTTGAATATTTTAATTAATATTTATGAACATGGAAAAGTACTGACAAACTTCTTGGCTTAGAAAGGATCTTCCCTACTTCTTCTAGTCAAAATGTAGTAACAGACACACCTAACAACGGCAGAATTACACATTCTTTTCAAATGTACATGGAACATTCACCACAACAGACCATGTGCTAGGCCATAAAATAAATCTCAATAATTTCAAAAGATTGACATCTTAGAGAGTCACTTCTCTGACTGCATCAAAATTAAGTTAGAAACCAATAACAATGAGGTATCTAGAAAATCCTCACATGTTTAGAAATTAAGTAACATACTTCTAAAGAAACACATAGGCCAAAAAAGAAATAAGAGAAATTAGAAAATATTTCAAACTAAATGATAATGAAACATGGGATGCACAATATTGTGCAATGCTGAGTGGGAAATGTATAACTTTAAATGACTATATTAGGGGGAAAGAAATGCTTAAATCACGTATGTGAGTTTCATCTTTAAGACTCTAGAAAAAAGTAGAGCAAACCCAAAATAAGTAGGAGGAAAGAAACAATGAAGATAAAAGCAAAAATCAATAAAATAAAAAATAGACAAGAAGTAGAGAAAATTAACAAAGTAAAATGTTCATTCTTGAAAATACTTAAAAAATTGAGAAACCTCTAGAAAAAAGAATACTAACAATAAAAAGAGTGAAAAACACAAATTGCTAACATCAGAAATGAAATTGGGCATACCAGAACAGACCCTGCATATTAAAAGATAGTAATAGAAAATTATGAGCAACTAGATGCCAATACATTCAACAACTTAAATGAAAAGGAAAAATTCATTGAAGGACACAATTTACAAAATCTGATTCAAAAAATTAAAAAAATAATGTAGCCAAGCTTGAAATCAAGAGGAAGAGAGTTATGGGATCCGGATCTATGTCCCAACACTGTGGATTAAGTATTGAACATGGAAGGAGAAATAGGCCTCATATTCTCAGGAGGCTGATGATGAACTCCTTGCGTAAAGCCTGGAGTCATGAAGATGACTGAAACAGGAATTAGAAATAGGTCAGCAGCAGATTCAGGAAGGATTAAGAAACATTGTACACAACCTGGGGCTACATATCCTAATATTTGTCTCATGTTCCTCCTACACTCACTTTTGTCCTGGTTCTTATTGCTGTTTTTAACAAAGATATATGGTAAAGTATTAAGTAGAATCACTCAAAATACCTGCCACCCTCCTCACCACCCACAGCCCCAAACCCTGCAAAGAAGACCTGTAAGAAGCCTTTAGGAGCTTAAAGCGGCTATGAACTCATCAAAGAACAATGAAACTTCTTTTGTATCTACATCACAGCATTCAGCCCAAGAATGAGAGGTAGTCATTTTATTTCTAAAAGGTCTGATCATTCCTTCCTCTCTAAGCAAACCTAAAACTAATTTTCACACGCATTCTCTCCTCCCTCTGCCTCTCTCTCACACAGACACATCCCTGAAGAAGCAAATGGGTGTTTTTGTTTGTTTCAAGGTCACTGAAAGGGAAAGGTTGGAATGAGTCAGGCAGGGAAGAGAGATGAAGAAAAGAATGGAGAGCTGGAAGATTCCTGAGAATGGCAGAGACCCAGGGCCAACCGGCAGTTTCCCAAATAGACTGTAAATGTGCTGTGTCTTTAGGTGATAGCCTTTGAATGCCTATTCTTGAAAGCAATAGCAAGAGAGAGGGTCTCTATGGCAAGGACTCACAACAGGCATGTAAGCATAATGGGGTCACCTGACTGTATTGCACTGATGGTCACTGTAAACCAAGGTCCAGGCTTTTCATCTCTTTTTTGTGCGTCATATAAGCCCCTTAAAATTGTCATGGCTCCAAAACATTGACAACTTCCCAACACATAGCAGAGAACCAAAACACAGCAGAGATAGAAACTCTTCAGTGTTCAAATGAATGGGAGCTGAGACTAGCTTTTATTTTATTAAGAAAAATAAAGGTATGTGATAGTTCTTAAACAAGTGTTATGCAGGGAAATTCACACCCACTACAGAAACAAATGATGTATCTAGCCCATATGGAAAGGCAGAAATCACCAATACCCATCCCCCTGCAGTTTTCTCCCCCTTATAGTAAACCTAGAGACAATTAGAATAACAATCTTGAGCATTCAAGTTCCTAAGAAGAAAGGGCAGCATTCAAGTTAAGAGGCAATTTCTCTGGCCGCCTCAGAACTCTGACACATGGAGGTCACATCTACAGAAACCAGAAAGTGTAAAAATGAAGCCGTTATCTAGGTGACTCAAGTAAACAACCCCAAATCAAACCAAACTAAGAGGTTAAAAACCATACACTCACCATTTTTCATTAACAATTGGTGTTTGTCAAGTGAATGTGAGCCTTGTAGTTAAGATTTTTTGTATAATTGCCCTAATTCTTCACTCTGTATGCATATGCACAATCTGAGAAGCCTCAGGAATGCAACACCTTCCCACACATAGGTTCCCTAAAGGTGGTGAAATCATTTACATCGGCTGCCTCCGCATCATCAAACATCCAGAAAGTACAGGAAATTGGGACTTTATGCCTCTGAACAGTGGTGTTTGGGGAATGTGGGTGTAAGCAGATTGATCATCTAAAAGCATAGTTTTGGTCACCTTGTTCCTTTGCTGGAAAAGTTCCACCTTCCCATTATCTAATGATGCCCCTGCTCCTTCACCATCCAAGTCTCACCTTTTGTACCTGTTTGTAAACCAATCTCCAAACTGTTCTGTCTCCAAAAAACTAGCCCACCTCCAACCACCACACTTTGCCTATATACCCCTTTGCTTATGCTGATCTGGCTCCTAAAATCCCTTTTCCCACCCTAGCTTTTACCCTGTTCAGGCCAGTTGAAAATAATATTTCTTTCTTTTGATCTCCTAAAATGTTTTGCTCTTCTGCTCTCGATATTTGTCAATTTTTATTTGCTTAGTTGATAATAAGGGTTTGAACATGCATGTTAGCTCCTCTACTAAATATTTAAGCCCCTTGGGGCTCTCCTAATAATCCTGAAATGATCTAAAATGTCTAGCATCCTACTTTTTCTGGTTGTACACCTTCAGGGGAACTACCTGTTTATAAAAATTTCCACTTCTCTACAATGGGTGCTCAATAGCTCAGCAGGTGACTTGTGATATCTTCTGACCACAACTGGTTATTTTTGGAGTTGACATATACACTGTGTATTTGATCTTGTGGACTTAGGATTTTTGACCAAGAGATACAAAAATCAGATGCTGAGGATGCCTTAGTGTATTAATGGTAGTCCTTTAAAGAAAAGGTCCATAAAGTTTGGCACTTAAAGTTGCAAAGCTATCCTGGCTTTTGTCCATTCTGATAATCCATTGTCCAGCTCTTGTTTGAGTGCTGTAAGACATGCTCAGATCCTTCTAAAATTTTTCCTTTGCCACTTCAGCTAGCTCAGATTAGTTTCTCTAACAAAAAATTCACTTGCACATTTCTCTATTAGATGGGCAAACTCTGGTGAGTAAAGCATTACAGAATGGAATAGAATAGAGGCTGGTGGTAGTGGTGAAATAAGAAAATGTGTCAGGAGCTGTGAAAATATTTAAATTTTGGAGTGAGGGAGAAATAAAGGCATTTTGGTTTATGGATATGTTATTGGGGTCTCACCCTAATCCAAAGGTAGACCACAGTATATTTGAATTCATTGTTGATAGTATTTGGCCTTTTAATATCTGATTTTTCACATATTTATGCAATATTAGTTGTTACTTCAGCTTAATATTTGAGGATCTAAAATGGGCAAAGGAACGTACTAGACCCTAGAGGGATTATAAGGATGGGAAGAGAGAGACCTCACTTTTAAGCTACTCACAAACTATTCCAAGAGACTGAAAGATATACAAGTCATTATGATAAAATTATTTCTCCTGCCTTAGATCTAAAAGCAGAGCCTGATACAAGGATTTGGGGATGTGACTAATGGAGTGCTCCCAAGGAAAAACCTATGGGGAGGAGGAAAAGAAGATAAATGAACGGGAAGAGCCAAGCAAGGCTGTGGTTTCAGTAAAGACTGGTCCTGGTCTGATCTACTGGGGGACAAGAGTGGTGTTGGTGAGGCTCTGGAGCATAATACCTCACATAACACCTACCATAAGCATATTCTCTCAGGCAAGGGGGCTGTCTTTTTTCCCTTATCAGTCAGTCATTGTGAGTGGCCCCAGGGGGCATTAGGTCTCTTCTCCCAGAGTAGGAGTCTCCCCCATTAGCAGAGGGCAATTCTCTGGAGAGGTGGGCCATTATGAGCCCTTAGCTGACCATACCAAGGGCAGCTAGGGTGTGGGTGCAGCGACCTAGTTAAAGAGAATAAAGGGAATCTGGGCCAGGAAACAGCAGTACCATTACCTGTCACTTAGCATTCACTTGGTGCCCTCAGAGTAAGGGTCAAGATCTCTTATGGAGCAACTTCAGTATGTAAGATTGCAAGCCAAGATAATTGTATGAGAAACAGCATATTGGATAATAATTCCATTTGTTTCCTGATTATAGACTGTATCAGTTATGAAATTCCTGTCCACTCAGGAGATCCGTGAGTTTTGGTATTAATCTTGAGTAAGGCATGTCTTGCTGCGAACACAAGGAGGCTGAAAGGGGAGTTCAGCTAAACACTGTGGTTGCAGTGCTGGGAGTGGAAAAGAGAAGTTCCATTTGGACCCTACCAGCTGGATTGTCTTATGCCATGGACCCTAAAAATGCATGTTTTCTACTTTGGGTCAAAGACTTTACATGTCTTGCCTTGCATTAGGCTTTTATTCTGTAGCTATCTTGTCTTCTCAGAAGGAGGTAGGATACAATCTCAAATCAAAACCAACAGAGCTGAAATTTGCCTCCTCTGTCACTTTGTTCCTTGATGTTCTTTTTCCTATTTTGTTCCTTTCCCACTTGTCAATCTTGTCCTCCAGGGATCACCGTTAAGGAGTCCTGATACACACAAGTGTGTCCTAATTGTCTTTTTAAATTCAAAGTGACACTCAGCTTTTGCAGGTAGCAGTCTCCCAGGGTTGATTTTTTCCTCCCCTTCTCCTCTGTAGTGTCTCCATCCCCCCCCCTGATGTAAAACTGCAGCCAAATCATTTTGCTGGTTTTCTGTTTGGCAACCGCCATACATTCCCCAGTGGTTTATTAAGCTCTGGCCTCAAGGAACTCTCCTTATTCATCTGCAATAAGCCAATTACTGAGATACACTGAAGAAAGAATAATTTATAGACATGACCAATCAGAATAATGTCTGCTTTATGATTTATGAGTTTCATCACTTAATACCTTTGGCTTGTCTCAGCTAATTTGGCTTATGAATTTAGTTTGCCCCAGACCCAGCCTGAGGAGCTAGCTAGCAATATGAAGACAGCTCTTGGAAAATTCCACCTGTTTAAGGTAAACTTTTGCTTTGAAATCAACAAATATTTTCCTACATGGACCTGTTGACTGGTGAGGGAAAATGAGAAGCCAGTGATTGCCCCTTCCCCTGTGTAATAGACAGAAAGGTGGGCATCTGCATTTAACTTCCCTAAGCTAGTTGATAATGATCTCTTTAAGAATTCTTTTTCTTCCATCAGTAGATGAATGGATAAAGAAGAGGTGGTACATATACACAATGGAATATTATTCAGCCATAAGAAGAAAATAAATCCTACTATTTGCAACAACATGGATGGAGCTAGAGGGTATTATGCTCAGTGAAATAAACCAGGCGGAGAAAGACAAGTATCAGATGATTTCACTCATCTGTGGAATATAAAAACAAAGAAAAAACTGAAGGAACAAAACAGCAGCAGACTCACAGAACCCAAGAATGGACTAACAGTTACCAAACAGAAAGGGACTGGGGAGGATGAGTGGGAAGGGAGGGATAAGGGGGAAAAAGGGGCATTACAATTAGCACCCATAATGTAGGCGGCAGGGGGGGGGCATGGGGAAGGCCGTAGAACACAGAGAAGACGAGTAGTGATTCTATAGCATCTTACTACACTGATGGACAGTGACTGTAATGGGGTATGTGGTGGGGACTTGATAATGGGGGGAGTCTAGTAACCATAATGTTGTTCATGTAATTGTACATTAATGATTCCAAAAAAGAAAATAATTCTTTTTCTAGGATTCTTTTCTCCGATCTAAAATCTCTGGTACATACCACTATACTCAGATAATTTCTTTAGAAAAGCTGCTTCTTTTGTTCTGGGAAAACTAAGCAGTCTTACACAAGCTGGTGAGACTGTAAATTAATACAATTTGGAAAGCAATTTGGCCAACCTTAAAAGTCCTCAATCCCTTTGTGCCAGAGCTTGAGCACTTCTAAGAGTACAACCTGAAAAAAAAAATCAGAAATACAGGTAAAATATTTCCAAAGATATTCACAGCAGGCTTACTTAAAATAGTGAAAAAAAAAAACAACAAACAACAAAAAAAGAATATCCAACAATGAAAGCTGGTTTTAAAAAATGACCCATAAGTGGAAAACTCTACATCCATTCAAAGATTGTCAAAGAATTTTTTAATGGAGTGGGGAAATGCTCATGTAATAATGCTAAGAAAAATGAAAGGGCACAAAACATTGAGCTAAAACATTTATAATCACCTGTATTAAAAGAAGACATGAAATATTAAAAAATGTTAAATTCCAACCACAGTTACTGGTAAGCTATGAGATTATGGGTGTTTTTTTTTCCTGCTTTTTTACCCTTTTCAGCATTTTTGATTATTTTGAAAATGAGTGTGTACAGTTCCGTCTTCAAATTTTAAAAAATAAAACACTGTAAGAAGAGAAAGAATTTACAAAGGTACAGTCCAAAGTTGTGTCTCTTTAAAGCTCATAGGAATTTGCAAAGTTTCCTTAAGAGAACAGAAGGATGGGGCACGATGCTGTGAAAGATAGACAAGGAAGAGAGGACTAATGGAAATAAGAGCAAGACCCTTGCCCGAACCTGCCCCGAGGTAAGGCACCAGTCCAGGTATTTATGCATTCTCTAGAACTGGAGTCTAAACCATTTATCTTCAACTGGAAAAGATATGCTTTTCCTTTAGGTATGCTGTCATTAGGTGTATTGCTTAACTTTTAAAAGTAAAACTATTTTAAATATTTCTTAGAAAGTTTCCTCCTAAAAATGTGTCCTTGGTTATTATTATTCTACACTTATTTAAAGTGATGACAAGGGGATAGCAATGACACAGAGGCAAAGTTCAGTTTCACAGCACCTTGCTGAGATTATTATTGATTCATTTTATGATAGCAATGCCAGAGCAACATTAGAAATGATCTAATCCAATACTGATGGATTTATAGTGGTGAAGCTGATGCCCAAGGATATGAGACAGCTTTGCATTTGACTTGGAAATTGAAATTCTGGTTCTTGTCTACAAGTTTGAAATGCCTTTCCATAATACCATAACAACTCTACCATTCTCCCATCTATTGGGAAAATCTAGATGACAGATTCTACAAAAACTACACAGGGAGGTTAAGCTTATCCATCACTTTGTATTGTAAAGTACCCAATCCCTTCTTTCACCCGTAACCCATATACTTCACTCAATCATGTTGTCATTGACTGTTATGGACTGAATTGTGTCCCCAACCCCAGCCACAAATTCATATTTTGAAGCCCTAATTCCTGATGTGATGATATTTGGAGGTGGGGCCTTCTGATGTTATTAGGCTCAGATGAGGTCATGAGGGTGAGGTCATCATTACAGTAGCCCTTATAAGAAGACACCTGAGAGTGAGTTTTTTCTCTATCCTCCAGATGAGGACAAAGCAAGAAGGCCGCCATCTGCAAATCAGGAGAATTGTGAGTGAGCAGAACCTGAGCACTTGAGAGAGAACATGCATAAATAAGAAGAAAGAAACAGGAGAGAAAAATAGTGTTTTCGGTGGTTGGGATAGAGAGATAGAGGGTGGTCCACAGTGATGCCATCTACCAATTGAAAGCACTATTGCTAGGCAAGAGTTTCTCAACCTAGGCACTATTGACATTCTGGTCTGGAAAATTCTTTGGTGTAAGTTGCTGGCTTGAATACTGTAGGATAAGGGGCACCATTCCCTTCCTCTAGTTATTAGATGACAGTAGCACTTGTACCCCCAGTTGTGACAACCGAAAAAACATCTCCAGCATTGGCACATATCCTCTGAGGGTCAAAATCACACAGGTTGAATACTACTGCCAAAAGGAATTAGTCTGGTGTAACTTTATTTTTTCTCACTGAAGAACTTTCTCTAAGCCAGTCAAGTCAAAGGTTTGCTTGTATATGTTCTAAAGAAAAACAGAAAAGGTCCTCAGAAAACAAAGTTTTACGGAAAGACAATGTCATGTAGTGAAAATGGCAGTAGAGTAGAAAAATAAAGGTTGGGCTGTAAGACCAAGCATTACTACTTACTGACTATATAACTTTGAACAAATCACTTCTCTGAGCTTCATGCTCCATCTGCAAAACAGGTATTTACAAACATCTATAGAAAGAACTATTATAAACCAAATGACAGAAGTGTTAAGAGCATGAGTTTTGCAGCTTGGCAGTCCTGGGTATGAATCTTGAATGAGTCATGCAGAATCAGGAACTTTCTGTCCCGTGACTTGTGACAAGTTGCTTTACATGTCCACACCTCCCCATCCTCACCTGTGTGCTAGAGAAACTGATAACTCTGCCACGGCTCCCTCTTTCCTCATACTCTCTCTAACTGCCCACTTATGGCTCTGCCTCAGGTCTTGGGATACTTCAAACTCATTCTTGGTTACCTAAAGACCTTAAACCAGACCCATCACAGTAGTCCTTGACCAAGGTCATTCTTCCTTAGCTCCTGATTCCAGTTAATTGCAAAGTTCTATCTATTCTATGGTTTTCTCTCCTATGTATATACAATAATGGGGACCTTTGTTCTCCATTGATATCAGGATGAAGACCAAACTCCTTACCATGACCTGTAAGACCTGTAAAAACTAAAATTTACAAAATCCAGCCTCAGTCTTATTTCCCAGTTTCATATCCATGGCACCCTCCCCCCCGGCCCCACGTCCCACTAGGTGCTCCTCAGCCACTGAACTTCTCACTGCCCTCTCTCTAATCTCATCAGGCTCTTTATCCTTCTTTGGCTTTGAACCTATTTCCTTTGCTTGGAATACTACCCCTTCTGTACCTAACTCTCACTCATCTTTCCAGGTTCAGTTTATATGTTAGTCCTCCAAGAAAGTGACCTTAAACCATCCCAGTCAGATTTGTTCATTCTTCCATTGTGTTTCTACATTTTCCAAAATATTGTTTGATATCCTTAGAATAACATTTATCATGCTATCTTGCACCTCTGATTGGACCTGTCTCCCCAACTTCACAGGTTCATGTTATTTGTGAAGATTATTGCAGTGGAAGGCTCTAGTTGCCTTCCTAGAATCCATTTCCCATTGTTGAAAAGCACCAATTCCTAATCTCTACCCTGCCTCTGGATTTTTTTAGTTACATGAGTTTATAAATGCCCTTTAATGTTTGTGCATGTCTGGGTTGAATTTTCTGTTACTCGAGGCCAAAGCATCATAACTACAACTTAGACTTGTATCTCAACCCCACCACCATGTTCCATATTTGTGCCATAGTCAGTACCCAATAGATAACTTAGTAAATGACCAACTCAGTAGTTACTGTCACATGATGTAAGTCATTTATATCTCAAAGTTGGTCCTAAGGCTTTTGATTGCTTTATGAATTTCCTGGTATTGCTGTCACAAATTACCCAGACTTGGTAGCTTAAAACAACACACATTTATTCTCTTAGAGCTCTGGAGGCCAGAAGTTTGAAATCAGTTTCACCAGGTTAAAGTCAAGGTGTCACCAGGATGGAGTCCTTCTGGAGGTTTTAGGGGAGAACCTGGTTCCTTGCCTTTTCTAGCTTCTGGAAGCTGCCTGCATTCTTTCATTTAGGACCCCTGTAAACTCTTGCTTCTTTTACCACATTTCCTACTTTTCTGCAGTCAAGTACCCCATTTCAATGAGGTGACTTATTCAAAGTCACATAATCATAACTAAAAATAAGGCCTCTGAGTCAAGTAATGTACAGTTGGTAGTCTGCCATGTTCCTGTTGTGATTTAAAGTGTAATCCATAACTCAAGGTATAAATATTTATAATTGGAACATAAGAAACTTACAAAAATTTATCAAAATAAGCCCAAAAAATCTCAAATCAAAAACTCATTTAAATCCTTCCTAACATCTTTAGAAATCTGACCCAAATTAGCTTTTGGATTGCTATATTCTATACTGATAATTTCTCCAGTAATATTGTATTCATTTTCTAGCTTTCACCTACTCAGTCAGTAATAGCCTGAGAATGACATTACACAATATATTGAATAGGACTGAAGTAATTTCATCATTCTATATTCTTCCTGCTTTGTTTATCTCATCTTGAATGTCCACTGGGTATAATGATGTTCTCTATGGCAGCTCATCTGTTTTTACTGAACTGAACCACTCTGGATCCTTCAGGCAAGTCAGATATATCATCTTTTCAAATATACTTATCTACCGTTGCACTTTAGAAAATTTTTTGTTTAGAATGGCTCATGAAGAGGGCTGTGATTTTCTCCATAATTACACCATTAGACTTCATTTCTACAAATGTATATCCACATACATAGCAAATCATTATATTCATAGCAAATCATTTGTACCATATTTTGGCTTCAGTCAGCATCAAGGTATGTGAGAGGTGATGTTTTCTGTCTCAAAAACGAATAAGCTGTTTACCCCAATTATGTTCTAAGTTTGTTATATGCCTTTAAAACTAGTATCATAACATACAAATACCTCCCCACCCCTATGAGCAAGTTCTGAGAAACTTGTTTGTCCTTCTTTCATGGGGGAGCTCTGAGTCTGTCCTGAGACAGACAAAAACAATATATTCTGAATGGCTCAGTGGCTGTTCCAGGGCCATTCTGTGTTAAATTAGTCACTCAGAGACTCTTTGCCAGGCCTCAGTCTCTTCTGAATTCACCATGTATCACTTTCTTTCATGCCCTAGCAGATATGGACTTGGGAGAGGTAACAACACTTTGTTGGGGCTCACCTGTCCCTGCAGGGATTACTTCTACTCATCACAGGGTGCCGCAAAGTTAGGCCAAAGAGAAGCCATGTACTCTGCACTTGGCCTCTGATTTCAAGAAAAATGGTAGGGTTCAGATGGGACAACAGGACACCTCAGGGAGCCCTTCACCGAGGAGAGTAGAAAGGAGTGCAGGGAAATCCTTTGGAACCACACACTCGGTCAACTAGCTAGGGATGCTGAAGCTGTTAGAAACCTTAGAGGTGCTGTATTAGGGGATCAGGCTAACTAGAAGGTAATGACTTGCTTGTAGACACAGGGATCTCTAGTCCTACACATTGCAAATTGATCCTTTTGGAGGCTTCCTTCCAGAACCTCCTCAACATAGTTTTTGGAATAAAAATAAGCCGGTACTTGGTAATTGGCAATATATTAAGTATACTGGGGAATATAATTATTGTTCCCATTTTATGGATAAAGAAATAGGTTCAGTGTGACTAAGAAAGCAAGCCCAGTTACAGTAGCTGGTAAAAAACAGTATCAGATTCCAACCCGGGCAGCCTGACTGCAAACAACAATCTTAACATTAGGTCCATAGAGGAGAGCTGCACTTGCCCCAGGGGTTTTTGGTTCATTCTTTGAAACATTCATTGAGGAACCCATGCATCTGAAAAGTATTTACTGCTCATCCGCAATGTGCCAAGTTTCCACATTAAGAGAATAATAAGACAGAGATGGACTTTACTCTCATGGGTCTTACACTCTACAGAGGGAAGACATAAAGCCAAAACATTAGGAAAAATAAAATTTAACTTCAGATAGTGAAAAATGCTAAGAGAAATGTGGTACGTAGTTCAGTTTTTTTTTCCATTTTATAATTTTTTCCTCTGCATTCTCAGACAAATAATGCATTGAAATGCCCCCCCAAAATGCCTCTAGCTGTTGGTATTGGGTTTTCAGGGCTTCCCACCCTTACTCACTTGCATTCTACTTCTGAGACTAGTACAGACATATCTACAGAGGTATGGCATATCTACAGCTTATCTACAGAGAAAGCCAACTGGAAGACTGAACAAATTATCCAGATAATTTGGGCAGAAGTATATCCTGCTGGGGAATGATATTTGGCTAAAGTACTTATTGTGACAAAAGATTTTGGTAATCATTCAAGCTTTGGTTTTGCTTTGGAAATTTTCTATTCTTGAGGTAAGGTAAGGGCATATTTGTCAGTTTCTGTTATGAGTTGGTCCATGGGATAGATACTGAAAGTGGATTTGTGAGTGAGCCTCCTAGCCTTCTCATATGCTTAGACATGGTTAAAATCAAGATAATGTATTTATTCATCCAACCAATATTTTTCTAATATCTACTGCATCCAAGACAATATGTAGGTGCCAAGGAAAAACACTAATTGACAGAATTAATTGATAGGACAAATATATAACGAAAGAAGAGAAGAAGAAGAAAGAGGGAGCAAGATAGTATAACATTTTAAACCTTAGGACGAACAATAGATTGACTAAGAATTGAGACAGGGACAATGGGCTTAGACAGAATAGGGTGAGGGCCTCCAGAAAAAGCAAGGCAGAATATTTACAGTCAGAGCAATGTAACTACATGCAAGGAAACCCCCTACCAAAACTCTGTGTTAAACATTAAGCTCTAGGGTCATTCTTCAGTAAGATCAGTTAATGTTCCCCAGGCAAAGAAGAGTAGCACATGTTTTATTATGCTAATCATTTGTAAGATTCACTTTAGCATGCTAAAAGGCCCAGGCCTATGGTGCTGTCTTTCCTCTTTCAGATCTGATGGGGTGATTTTACAAACTGGGCAACTAATTTAGAATGCAGACCCAGCTGTAAACAACATATTAAAAGGCAAGAAAGATTCTACCTTAATAAGATTGCATTTTAACACCCAGGAAGTTTAAGAAGCAAGATTCTTAACTTACTCTTTAGCAAACAGACAACCTCAGCCCATCTTGGGGGCTGGGCAGGCTGCCTTTTGATATGCTCCTAGACCAAGATGCCAGTATCCCAGAGAGAGATCAGGGTGGGAAATTCCTTGTGTTAAATTAATTCCGGGGGTTCAGACACCACTTAGCAGGTCTACACCCCTAAGCCTTTTTTTTTCATGTTCTCGAAAAATCCTTATCTGCCTATAAAATCCCCTAGACAACGCACCACACCAGGCTCTCTTGTCCCTTCCTGGTGTGAGCCAGGAGCTCTGTCCTTTCACTTTGTCTCTAAATAAAAGCCTGTACCTTGCTCTCCTACCTTGGGTGTTTGCTAAGCTCATTCTTCGGCTTTGTGAACAGGAACCCGGCATCAGAATGAGCGGTGGGGTGAGGAAGGGGTAATGTGTCAGTTAACAATTAAGTTCATGTGCTTAAAAAAAGTCATGGCTTAAACAAAGTAAAGGTTTAAAACTTTTCTCATTTAATGAGAAATCTAGGATTATAGTGATTCCACGGAGTTTTCAGGGATCCAGGCTCCTCAATTTCTGTTCTGCCATTCTTGAAATATGGCCCTTTTCCTCATGCTGGCAAGATGGCTGCCAGAATTTGGGAATCAATTTCACTATTTTCTCTCCTTTCATATATGTTTCAAAGTGTATATTGAAAAACAGAAAAAAGAAAAAAAAGTCATTTAGTTTTGATGCTGGGGTTCTTGTTTGCAGAGTTGAAGAACTTAGCAAACAGTCAAGGTAGGAGAGCCAGGGAGGACAGAGAGAGCTCCTGGCTCACACCAGGAGGGGACAAGAGAGCCCATAATAGTGCATTGTCTAGGGGTTTTATAGGCAGTTGAGGATTTTTGGGAACGTGAAAAAAGCTTGGGGGTGTGGACTTGTTAAGTGGTCTCTGAATATTAAAATTTAACTTAACACAAGAAATTTATTGATCTGATTTCTCCCTGGGATACTGGCGTCTTGGTCTAGGAGCATATGAAAAGGCCTCCTGCCCAGCTCCCAAGGTGGGCTGAGGTATTGTCTGTCAAAGAGTAAATTTAATTTAGGAATCTTACTTCTTAACTTCCTGGGTATTAAAATGCAATCTTATCTTTAAGGTGGAATCCTTCCTGCCTTTTATTATGTTGTTTACAGCTGGGTCTGCATGCTAAATTAGTTGCCCGTTTGCAAAATCACCGCATCAGATCTGAAGGAGGAAAGACAGCACATAGGCCTGGGCCTTTATCATGCTAAAGTGAATCTTACATATGATTAAATATGATTAGCATAATAAAACATGTGCTACTCTTCTTTATCTGGGGAATATTAACTGATCTCACTGAAGAATGACCCTAGAGCTTAATGTTTAACACAGAGTTTTGGTAGGGGGTTTCCTTGCATGTAGTTACATTGCTCTGACTGCAAATATTCTGCTTTGCTTTTTCTGGAGGCCCTCACCCTATTCTGTCTAAGCTCACGATCCCTTTCTCAGTTTTAGCTCCAACATATGAAGAGTTTGGCTGTCATTCATATTCTTAAAATAAGGAAAAGCCAAACAAACTGCAAATCAATTATTTTTCTCTGGCTCATTATGCCTTCACCAGGCTAATTGCCACTCTGAAATTTGGAGAGGTGGATGAATCCAGAAAGTCACAGCTGAGATCAACTCACCTAGAACAGAAGTGGCTGGGGTCATAAATGTGGAGGAACAAATGGCTGGATGCTGAGTGTGGCCTCGCTTGAGAGTGAGGAAACATTTGAGGTTGCAGTCTTGGGGGTGGGGGGTACACTCTGTGGCTTTTACCTCTAGATACCCCATTATGAAAAAATTAAAGCCCCTTAAGCCTCTGTCAGAGGGAGGGAAAAAATACCCAGGAGGAGGGAAGCTAAGAAATACTTGTGCAGGTCACAGCCCAAAGACAGATTTAAAGAAAGATTATAGAATATTCTCCTTCCCATTCTGCACCACATCAGCAGGACTCCAGTATAGTAACGGTAAGGCCAGAAGAGCTGAAAGGCCCAGACGTTATCTCAGAGGTTCTTAAGGCAACCCGAAGACAATGGAGGAGACAAAAACAAGTGCATTAGAGGAAGTGGAAACTTCTGGTACCTCCTGCTGCAGCAAACATTAAACACAGCCCAGCTCCTAGTCAGGTTAACGTAAATGCTTGGCTAAAGGTCCATTTATCTCAGTTCCTATTACATGATGCATCACATTCAGCTTTCAACAAAAAATTATAGGGCATGTTAAAACACAGGAAAACACACTCTGAAGATACAATGCAAACATCAGAACCAAACTCAAATATAACAAAGATTTTAAAATGCTCAGACAAGAAATTCAGAATCAAAATGAAAATGTATTAAAGGCCTAAATGTAATATCTGAAACCATGAGACTTTTAAAAGAAAACATAGGCAGTTGACTCTTGGACACTGGTCTTAGCAATATTTTTTTTGGCTCTGTCTCTTCAGGCAAGAGCAACAAAAGCAAAAATAAACACTTTGACTACGTCAAGCTAAAACCTTTTGCACAGCAAAGGAAATCATCAACAAAACAAAAAGGCAACTTACTGAAGGGGAATGCAGGTATCTGCAAATACTATATCTGATAAGGGATTAATATCCAAGATATATAAGGAAATCATACAATTCAATGCCAAAAAAATATCTGATTTAAATATGGGGAGAGGACCTGAACAGCTATTTTTCCAAACAAGACATACAGAGGGCAAATAGACACATGAGAAGATGCTTAACATCACTAATCATCAAGGAAATGCAAGTCAAAAATTACAATGAAATACCACCTCACACCAGTCAGTGTCTACTATCAACAAGATAAGAAATCATTAAGTGTTGGTGAGGATGTGGAGGAAAGGAAACCCTCACTGTTTGTGGGACTGTAAACTGGTGCAGCCGCTATGGAAAACAGTATGAAGGTTTCTCAAAATATTAAAAATAGGAATACCAAATGATCCAGAAATTCTCCTTCTGATTATTTACTCAGAGAAAATGAAAACCCTAATTCTAACAGATATGTACATCCCTATGTTCATTGTATTTTTAACTAATCTAAGTTCTCCATAGTCTCATCCAGAAAACAGAAGCAGAAGAAAAACTTCCCAACTTACTCTTTGAGGCCAGCATTACTCTAATACCAAAACCAAATAAAGACATTACAAGAAAAGAAAACTATGGCCAAAACTTTTGATGAACATGGATACAAAAATCCTTAACAAAATATTAGCAAATCAAACCCAACAATGTATAAAAAGACATATATCATGACAAACTGGGACTTATTCTGACTAGGCAAGATTGATCCAACATTCAAAAATTAGCTCAGTTAATCCACCACATTAACAGACTTGAGAAGAGAAACCCTATGATTGTGTCAATTGGTGCAGAAAAATTATTTGACAAAATCCAACACAATTTATGAGAAAATGTTCAGCAAAGTAGGAAGAGAGAGAAACTTCCTCTACTTGATGAAAAATACCTACAAAAACCTATACAAATACCATCACACCTAATGGTAATAAAACGGATGCTTTTCTCCTAAGACTGGGAACAAGGCAAGGTTGTAACCTCTTACCACTCCTACTGGAAGTCCTGGTTAGTACAATAAGAGAAATAAGAAACTAAAATGTATACAGATTGAGAAGGAAGAAATAAAACTGTCTTTGTTTGCAGATAACTTATGGTCTATGTAAAAAGACTGAACTGATTTAAAACAAACAAAAAACCCCTTCTGGGACTAATAACCAAGTACAGCAAGGAAACAGGATAAAAGGTTAACATAAAAAAGTCAATTGTTTTCCTATATCCCAGAAGCAAGCAATCTGAATTTGAAGTTAAAAAAAAATACCCTTAACAATAGCACCCAAATATAATAATTATAAATACAACAAAATATGTAAGGATCAAATGCAAAAGCTATAAAACTATGATGTAAGAAATCAAAAAGATCTTAAAAAATGGGACATATTCCAAGTTCATGGATTAGAAAACTCAATGTTCCTAAAATGTCAGTTTTTTCCAACTTGAACTCTACAATCAAAAGAATCCCAATCAACATCTCAGCAAGTTATTTCATAGATATCAACAAACTTTATATCAACAAAGATTATATGGAAAGGCAATAGACCCCAAATAGCCAACACAATACTGAAAAACAAAGTTATAGGACATACACCATTAGATTATAAGACTTACTATGGAGCTACAATAATCAAGATAGCATGTTATTGGCAAAAAAATAAATGCATAGATTAATGGAACAGAAAATGAATTTAAAAACCTACCCACACAGATACAGTAACTGATCTTAACAAAAGATCAAGGCAATTTCATGGAAAAAAGATATTCTTTTCAACAAAGTGTTGGAACACTGGATATCCATATGAAAAAAAATGAACCTAGACACAGACCTTATGCCTTTCATGAAAATTAACTCAAAATGGATCACAGACTTATTTGTAAAATGCAAAACCTTAAAACTACTAGAAGATAGGATGATATATAGGTGACCTTGAGCTTAGCAGTGAATTTTTAGATATAACACAAAAAGCATAGTCTGCAATAGAAAAACTAGATAATTTATTAAAATTAAAACTTCTGCTCCACAAAAGACATTGTTAAGATATAGAAAAGACAAGCCACAGTCTTGGAGAAAATATCTGCAAAATATATACCTGAAAAAGGACTTGTATTTAAAATATATAAAGAACTCTTATAACACAACCATAAGAAAACAGTCCAGTAAAAAAATAGAAAATAGACCTGAATAGACATTTCAACAAAGAAGATATATTGATGGCAAATAAGCATATTAAAAATGATCAACATCATTTTGTCAGCAAATTGCAGTTAAAACAATAATGAGATATCTTACACACCAATTAGAATGGCTAAAAAAAAAAAACTGACATGGAAGTGAACTCTCATTCATTTATAGTGGAAGTGACAAATAGAACTGTCACTTTGGAAAATGGCTGGCAGTTTTTAACAGAGCTAAACATAATCTTACATGTGATCCAGCAATCACATCCCTACTATTTAGCTAACTGATTTGAAAACATGTCCACACAAAAGCTGGGACTCAAATATTTATAGCAGCTTTATTCATCATCACCAAAAACTGGAAGCAACTATGGATTAATAGATGAATAGATAAACTAACTCTGGTATATCCATTCAATGATTAAAAAGAAATGAGCTATGAAGATATGGATGAAATTTAAATATATAGTGTGAAAGAAGCCAGGCTAAAAAGAATTCATCCTATATGCTTTCAATTATATGATCTTCTGGAGACAAGAAAACTAGCAATAGTAAAATGATCAGTGGTTAACAGGGATTTGAAGGAAGGGGCAGGTTTGCAGTGGTGAAACCCAGCAGATAGTTTAGGAAGGTGAAATTTCCACAGTAGAGAGTGAGAGACTGAATATACAAATGGACAATGGCCAGACTATGCATAAAATTGAACTCTGATCTACAACCTGCAGCAGCCAGACTAGGAAACCAACCCATTATTCATAGTCCCTAGCCCAGGAAGCCAGCCTGCTATTCTAAATCAGACTTATAGGAAGTCAGACTGCTATCTCTGGTAACCAGTCCAAGTCCAGGAAGCAAACAATAATCTGGGTAACAATCTGCCCAAAATGACCAAGACTTGATGAATAACTGACAGCTTCCCTAATTTTTGTCCCGACTTCCAATTTAGGACCAACCAGAGAAGGCCACATATACTCTCCTAATCAATTTCATAGGATGCCTGCCTCTAGTTAGCCTTATATCTTTCCCATGCCAACAGCCTCCAATCAAAATACTCAAAGCTTCATTTTTTCCACCATCATGCTTTCGTACTCCTCTGTCTGCCTTCAAACCTCTACCAAAATACCAAATAGTGGGGGCTGAATCCCTTGCTATAGCCAGTTCTGAATAAATAGACTTTGCTGTTCTCACATGGTTGGTCTTTGCTTATTTCTACAGTAGAGAAGAAAAGAGAAAGGCCAAAGGTTCTCTCTCTCTCAAAGCCATCCTAGGCCCTGACTCAATCTTGGTGTGCAGAGGAATTAGGAGCAAAATCAGATGCTCTTCCAACAGGCTGCTCTGTATTCTTTCAGCCAGGTGAAGATACATAAAGGGGATCACCATAATTTGATTTACCATACACTCGAAGAGCATGGTGTTGTATAGCTGAAAAATAAAACCTGCTTAGATTTTTGCAAGATAGCTATTTGCAGGTCAGGGGAAGGAGAAGCTGGGTAGTCTGCAGTACATCTTTGGTGCTCTGGTCTCTGACTTTCTAATGACTCAGTGGTCTCTGAGAATGTCCTGCGTACCAAATCTTTGTCCATCTGGTGGGGTAAGATTAGTAGGGTGGGTGTGTCACAGCACACATGACAGAAGATCAGTAATATATGCAAGAAATAGAGAATGAAAACTGGAGAAAAGTTTGCTGAAAAGAGAATAATGATAGGTAAAAGTGGAATGATTCTTTCTTATAAAGCTTTATTACATATTTTTTTGCTATTATTAATGTACAGTTACATGAGCAACATTATGGTTACTAGACTCCCCCTATTATCAAGTCCCCACCACATACCTCATTACAGTCACTGTCCATCAGTGAGGTAAGATGCTATAGAATCACTACTTGTCTTCTCTGTGTTATACGGCCTTCCCCGTATCCCCCCCACTGCTGTATTATGTGTGCTAATTATAATAGCCCTTTTTCCCCCTTATCCCTCCCTTCCCACCCATCATCCCCAGTCCCTTTCCCCTTGGTAACTGTTAGTCCATTCTTGGGTTCTGTGAGTCTGCTACTGTTTTGTTCCTTCAGTTTTTGCTTTGTTCTTATACTCCACAGATGAGTGAGATTATTTGATACTTGTCTCTCTCCACTGGTTTATTTCATGGAGCATAATACCCTCTAGCTCCATCCTTGTTGTTGCAAATGGTAGGATTTGTTTTCTTCTTATGGCAGAATAATATTCCATTGTGTATATGTACCACTTCTTCTTTATCCATTCATCTACTGATGGACACTGAGGTTGCTTCCATTTCTTGGCTATTGCAAATAGTGCTGCAATAAACATAGAGGTGCATATGTTTTTTTCAAACTCGGCTGCTGCATTCTTAGGAAAATTCCTAGGAGTGGAATTCCTGGGTCAAATGGTATTTCTATTTTGAGTTTTTTGAGGAATCTCCATACTGCTTTCCACAATGGTTGAACTAATTTACATTCCTACCAGCAGTGTAGGAGGGTGCCCCTTTCACCACATCCTCCCCAACATTTGCTGTTGTTTGTCTTTTGGATAGCAGCCATCCTAACTGGTGTGAGGTGATATCTCATTGTGGTTTTAATTTGCATTTCTCTGATGATTAGTGATGTGGAGCATCTTTTCGTGTGCCTGTTGGCCATATGAATTTCTTCTTAGGAGAAGTGTCTGTTCAGCAACTCTGCCCATTTTTTAATGGGATTATTTGCTTTTTGTTTGTTGAGGTGCATGAGCTCTTTATATAATTTGGATATCAACCTCTTATTGGATATGTCATTTATTAATATATTCTCCCATACCATAGGGTGTCTTCTTGTTCTATTGATGGTGTCCTTTGCTGTAAAGAAGCTTTTTAGTTTGATATAGTCCCACTTGTTCATTTTTGCTTTTGTTTCCCTTGCCCAGGGAGATATGTTCATGAAGAAGTTGCTCATATTTATATCCAAGAGATTTTCGCCTATGTTTTTTCCTAAGAGTTTTATGGTTTCATGATGTACATTCAGGTCTTTGATCCATTTCGAGTTTACTTTTGTGTATGGGGTTAGACAATAATCCATTTTCATTCTCTTACATGTAGCTGTCCAGTTTTGCCAACACCAGCCGTTGAAGAGGCTGTCATTTCCCCATTGTATATCCATGGCTCCTTTATCATATGTTAATTGACCATATGTGCTTGGGTTTATATCTGGGCTCTCTAGACTGTTCCATTGGTCTATAGGTCTGTTCGTGTGCCAGTACCAAATTGTCTTGATTATTGTGGCTTTGTAGTAGAACTTGAAGTCAGTGAGCATAATTCCCCCCACTTTATTCTTCCTTCTCAGGAGTGCTTTGGCTATTCGAGGTCTTTTGTGGTTCCATATGAATTTTAGAATAATTTGCTCTAGTTCATTGAAGAATGCTGTAGGTATTTTGATAGGAATTGCATTGAATCTGTAGATTGCTTTGGGCAGGATGGCCATTTTGACAATATTCTTCCTATCCATGAGCACAGGATGTGTTTCCATTTATTAGTATCTTCTTTAATTTTTCTCATGAGTGTCTTGTAGTTTTCAGAGTATAATAAGTCTTTCACTTCCTTGGTTAGGTTTATTCCTAGGTATTTTATTCTTTTGGATGCAATTGTAAATGGAACTGTTTTCCTGATTTCTCTTTCTGCTAGTTCACTGTTAGTGTATAGAAATGCAACAGATTTCTGTGTATTAATTTTGTATCCTGCAACTTTACTGAATTCAGATATTAGTTCTAGTAGTTTTGGAGTGGATTCTTTAGGGTTTTTATGTACAATATCATATCATCTGCAAACAGGGACAGTTTGACTTCTTCCTTACCAATCTGGATGCCTTTTTTGTGTGTGTGTTGTTTGATTGCTGTGCATAGGACCTCTAGAACTATGTTGAGTAAAAGTTGGGAGAGTGGGCATCCTTGTCTTGTTCCCGATCTTAAAGGAAAAGCTTTCAGCTTCTCGCTGTTAAGTATAATGTTGGCTGTGGGTTTGCCATATATGGCCTTTATTATGTTGAGGTACTTGCCCTCTATATCCATTTTGTTGATAGGTTTAATCATAAATGGATGTTGGAATTTTGTCAAATGCTTTTTCAGCATCTATGGAGATAATCATGTGGTTTTTGTCCTTCTTTTTGTTCATGTAGTAGATTGATATTGATGGATTTTAGAATGTTGTAGCATCCTTGCATCCCTGGTATGAATCCCACTTGATCATGAGGGATGATCTTTTTGATGTATTTTTTAATTCGGTTTGTTAATATTTTGTGGAGTATTTTTTCATCTGTGTTCATCAGGGATATTGGTATGTAATTTTCCTTTTTTGTGGTGTCTTTGCCTGCTTTGGGTATTAGAGTGATGTTGGCCTCATAGAATGAGTTTGGGAGTATTCCCTCCTCTTCTACTTTTTGGAAAACTTTAAGGAGGATTGTTGTTAGGTATTCACTAAATGTTTGATAAAATTCAGTAGTGAAACTATCTGGTCCGGGTGTTTTCTTCTTAGGTAGTTTTTTGATTACCAATTCAATTTCTTTGCTGATAATTCGTCTATTCAGATTTTCTGTTTCTTCCTGGGTCAGCCTTGGAAGGTTGTATTTTTCTAGAAAGTTGTCCATTTCTTCTAGGTTATCCAGTTTGTTAGCATATAATTTTTCATAGTATTCACTCATAATTATTTGTATTTCTGTGGTGTCCATAGTGATTTTTCCTTTCTCATTTCTGATTCTTTTTATGTGTGTAGACTCTCTTTTTTTCTTGATGTGTCTGGCTAGGGGTTTATCTATTTTGTTTATTTTCTCAAAGAACCAGGTTCTGCTTTCATTGATTCTTTCTATTGGTTTGTTTTTCTCAAATTTATTTATTTCTGCTTTAATCTTTATTATGTCCCTCTTTCTATTAACTTTGGGCCTCATTTGTTCTTCCTTTTCTAGTTTCATTAATTGTGAGTTTAGACTCTTCATTTGGGATTGTTCTTTCCTGAGGTGTGCATGTATTGCAATATATTTCCCTGTTATGATAGCCTTCACTGCATCCCACAGATTTTGCAGTGTTGAATTATTGTTGTCATTTGTCTCCATATATCGCTTGATCTCTGTTTTTATTTGGTCATTGATCCATTGATTATTTAGGAGCATGTTATTGAGCCTCCATGTGTTTGTGAGCTTTTTCATTTTCTTTGAGTAATTTATTTCTAGTTTCATACCTTTGTGATATGAAAAGATGATTGGTAAAACTTCAATCTTTTAAAATTTACTGAGGCTCTTTTTGTGGCCTAGTAATGATCTATTCTTGAAAATGTTCCATGTGCACTTGGGAAGAATGTGTATTCTGTTGCTTTTGGATGGAGTGTTCTGTAGATGTCCGTTAGGTCCATCGGTTCTAATATGTTGTTCAGTACCTCTGTCTCTTTATTTATTTTCTGTCTTGTTGATCTGTCCTTTGGAGTGACTGTTCTCCCAAAATGAAATGCATTGCATTCTATTTCCCCATTTAATTCTGTTAATATTTGTTTCACATATGTAGGTGATCCTGTGTTGGGTGCATAGATGTTTATAATAGTTATATCCTCTTGATGGACTGATCGCTTTATCATTATGTAATGCCCTTCTTTGTCTCTTGTGACTTTCTCTGTTTTGAAGTCTATTTTGTCTGATACAAGTACTGCAACTCCTGCTTTTTTCTCCCTATTAGCTGCATGAAATATCTTTTTCCATCCCTTTACTTTCAGTCTGTGTATGTCTTTGGGTTTGAAATGAGTCTCTTGTAGACAGCATATAGATGGTTCTTGTTTTTTTATCCATTCAGTGACTCTACGTCTTTTGATTGGTCCATTCAGACCATTTACATTGAGGTGATTATTGATAGGCATGTACTTATTGCCATTACAGGCTTTAGATTTGTGGTTACTAAAGGTTCAAGGGTAATTCCCTTACTATCTAACAGTCTAATTTAACTCACTTCATATGCTATTACGAACACAACTTAAAGCTTCTTTTTCTTTCCTCCTTTTTCTTCCTCCTCAATTCTTTGTATGTTATGAATCATATTCTCTACTCTTTGTCTATTCCTTGGGTGACATCTATTTAGTTTTAGGAATACTTCTGTCTATAGCAGTACCTCCAAAATTCACTGTAGAGGTGGTTTGTGGGAGGTAAATTCTCTCAGCTTTTGCTTATTTGAAAATTGTTTAATCCCTCCTTCAAATTTAAATGATAACCTTGCCGGGTAGAGTATTCTTGGTTCAAGGCCCTTCTGCTTCGTTGCATTAAATATATCATGCCACTCCCTTCTGGCCTGTAAGGTTTCTGTTGAGAAATCTGATGATAGCCTGATGGGTTTTCCTTTGTATGTGATCTTTTTCTGTCTCTAGCTGCCTTTAAAAGTCTGTCTTTATACTTGATCTTTACCACTTTAATTATATGTCTTGATGTTGTCTTCCTTGGGTCCCTTGTGTTGGGAGATCTGTGCATCTTCATGGCTTGAGAGATTATCTCCTTCCCCAGATTGGGGCAGTTTTCAGCAATTACCTCCTCAAAGACACTTTCTATCCCTTTTTCTCTCTCTTCTTCTTCTGGTACCCCTATTATGCGAATATTGTTCCTTTTGGATTGGTCACACAGTTCTCTCATATTCTTTCATTCTTAGAGATTCTTTTTTCTCTCTGTGCCTCAGCTTCTTTGTATTCCTGTTCTCTAATTTCTATTCCATTTACCATCTTTTCTACTACATCTAATCTGCTTTTAAATCCCTCTATTGTATGTTTCATTTCAGATATGGGATTTCTTAATGATTGAATCTCCATCTTAAATTCATTCCTGAGTTCTTGAATATTTTTCTGTACCTCCATAATCATGTTTATGACTTTTATTTTGAACTCTCTTTCAGGAAGATTGGTGAGTTCAGTTTCATTTGGCCCTTTATCTGGGGTTTGTGAGATTTTGGTCTGTACCTTGTTCTTTTGACATTTCATATTTCTGTGTGGTGCCCTCTATTGCCCAGAACCTCCCGTTTCTGGAGCTGCTCAGCCCCTAGAGTGTGGTTGGGGTCATAGGGGAGCAGAACTGGTGCCTGGGGGGAGGAAAGATCTGTTTCCTAACTCCTGTCTGCCCTGCCTTTCTCCAGATGCCTTTGTGCTTGGCATCTCTACTTGTTGTAGGTCAGGCCTCTCTCTGGCTGGCCTGACACCAGAGCAGTGACTGCCAGTTTGCAAGCCAGTGCTGTCAGGCCAGGAGGAAGGCTCAGCAGGCTGCCAATCACAGTGGGGGCCTCGGAGCTGAGCAGCCAGCCGGGGGGATGGAGCGCCTGGAGCTCCCCAAAGTTCCCAATCTGCTGGGCAGAGCACACCCAGACAACCTTGTCCCCCTATCCCTTTTCCCTCGCAGCAAGCTCCAGGAAAACTCCTTGCCTTCAGCGGCCCTCTTGCTGCTAGGAAGCCTCTCAGACCACCTGCCTTTCCCTTGTCTCAGAGTGGCCGGGTGTGGATCCTGTCCACAAACAGCCTGAATCTGTCTCTCAAGCACTCTGCCTGTCCCAGCTCCCCATCCTCCAGAGCACCACACAATGTAGATTTCTGCTTGCAAAGGAGATCTCCTGGCTAGGTGTTCAGCATTCCCAGGCTTCCACTCCCTCCCCCACTCCATTTCTCTTCCTCCCGCCGGTGAGCTGGGGTGAGGGAAGGGCTTGTGTCCGCCGGATCAAGGCTTTTGTATGTTATCCTGTTTTGTGAGGTCTGCTCTGTTCATGAGGTCTGTATACAGTCTGGGGCAGCCTTCTTTCCTGTTGCTGTTTTAGGGTTAGTTGTATTAACTATATTTTCACACTATCTGTGATTTTGGGAGAAGTTCTCTGTCTCACTTCTCATGCTGCCGTCTTGAATCTCCCCTCCTTTATGTCATTTTTAATTCTCATCAAGCTCAAGGGTATCCCCTCTCTCAGCAGACTCAGAAGAGCTTCTGTGTTTTCACCTTGCTTTGTCACTCCCCCACTGCCTGCTTTCAGTGACAGAACTGGAAAGATGCTGGTGAGATGCACAGATCTTCTGAGCATCAGGCGGAGAGCCATCCAGGGAGTCTAAAGTAAGGACTGGGGGCCTCCCAAAGGCTCAGAGACAGCATCTCAGACAGCACTTACTCCTGAGTCTATTATGATCCCAATCCCAACTAACTAGCTGAGAATATGGAGGGGGAGCGGAGTTGAGGAGACAGAACTGGTAGTAGAAGGAGGAGGGTTTGATGGAAAGAACAGAAGCCCTGGTGTCTGCCAAATCTCAGGCCAAATCCCAGTTTCATCACTTATAGCAGGGAACTTTTTCTCCATGGTAAAATTAAGGTGACACAAGGTATGTCACAGAGTGGCTCTAAGTTTCTCATTATGTTTTAAATGAGAGGATGTGTAAGTGTCCAGCACAGTGCCCCATATGTTAGTTCTGTCCTTCTCTTCAGTCCCCAGTAGTGCCTTTATGAGCCCGCAGCCTGAGTCTGGGCACCAGGGCAGTCTTACACATTCAGCACCCAAAACATAACAACAAGCCTGTGCCCAGCGCTAGCTTATGGGGTGAGCAAAACACACAATCCCTGTCCTTTGGGAACATGCAGTAAGGAGATGAACAGGCCTCACATAATCACAGCAATATATGAGCATAAAATATGATACATTCAATAAGAAGAAAGCACAGGTGCTTTCCTGGCCCATGCAGAGCATAGGAGGGCTTCTGCTTCCAAGGGATGGGTTTGCAGGGGCAGGAAAGGGCCACATGCCCCCAAGCATTTTCACCAACTCTTGCTAACTGGATCCCCTTCCCAGGACGCAAATCTCTTCTTCCTCAGTCAGCTTTAAAGTACAGTTTGTCCAGGAGAGGTGAAGCACTTATGTATAATCTCAACTGGAAGAATTTCCTTCCTGGAATCATCGATAAATAGGGTTAGAAGAAGAAAGGCAAAAAAAAAAAGGCAATCCAAAAAAACACTGCAGCAGTTTCAAAATGCTTGTACTGGTTCTTGACAGACTTTCATTTCACACATTTACAGGTTAACAGGTGAGGTCCAATTAATATGCCAACCAACAGTCTAAACTAGCTCTGGAAGCCAGTCCTGCCTTTACAGAGCATACAGAAAAGCATACAAAGTATAAATTGCAATTCAGCATAGTAAGAGTTAAAACAGAGGTATGGGGACCATGTCATGGAAGTCTGGAGGACTCCTGGGAGGAACATCTGAACAGAGCAAGGTGCTGGCCACATTGTCCTCTTAATCAAAAAGTTATATATGGTAAATTAGGATACACTATACCATGCTGCAGTAACAAATAAACCCAACTCGCTGTGGCTTAACCACATTCAGAAACTCAGGTTCCCTTCAGTTGGTGGTACCTGCATATTCAAAATGTGTCTTCTAAAGTCACCATGGAAGGAGAAAAGAGAATAGAGCATTGAGTAGGGGCAGTTTTTATGGGCCAAGAGTGGTTCACATTACTTCTGACCTCATTTCATCTGATCAAGACAGTCTCAGGCTTCCACGTATCTCAAGAGTCTGGAAAGTAAAATTTAGCTGTATAACCAGGATGAAAATAAAATGAATTTTGCAGACACATAACAGTATCTCTGACAGAGGATGTTCTCATACAACGACATTCCAGGGACTGCCCCATGTGCTGAGGAGGCCATGTGTTGTCATGTTTTGAGAATCCTTAGGTAGATTCAGATAGGCTGATCTGAGTTTGAATCAGAGTTCCACCTCTCAGTATCTTTATAAATCCAGATAGTTTCCTTGCCTATAATGTACAGATTAATACAGTGTCTAGTTCATAACATTGTCACAAGATTTAACTGGATTGTTTCTGCCATGTGGTACATGCTTAATAAGTGATAGTCATTATTTCACTGTGTGGATTTCCTGCCATGCCCTACCTGCACCTACATCAAATGGCTTCTCAGTGCAAATACCAGTGCTTTGTGATTTTAATGTAAGCCCCAATTTATCTACGGGGCATGTTCCAAGACCCTCAGTGGATGCCTGAAACCATGGACTGTATCAAACTCTTGTATATGTTATGTTTTTTCCTACACATGATACCTATAATAAAGTTTAATTTATAAACTGAGCATAGTTTATATTAAATATATAATTTGCTAGTAAATTTATTAAATTTTTATTAAATTGAGAATAACTAAAATGAAATAGAATAATTATGACAATATATTGTAATAAAAGTTATGCAAATGTGGTCTCAAAAGATCTTATTGTATGGTACTCACCCTTCTTGCGATGATGTGAGGTAAGATGCTGACATGATGAGTGGAAGTGAGGTAATAACACAGGCATCATGATGTGTTGTAAGGCTATTATTGACTTTCTGACCACACATGAGAAGGAGGATCATCTGCTTGTGGACCATGGTTAACTATGAGTAATTGAAACTGTGACTAATTAAAACCATGGCTGACCGAAACCGCAGATAATTGGGGATTACTATGGTAACCTGGCTTTAGGGTGAATGCCTACTACCTTCTCACATGCTAAAACTCCACCCCCACCCAGATATAGCAAGGGCTGTGTTGAAGTGAGCTATTTCCCTCCCAAGAATCTCTGAAAGTTCCTGAAACACTTTATGGCAATATGTGATAGGGAACTTCATATATTGAAAATTTAGATTCTGAATTTTTGTAGTATTAAGTGAAACATGAAAACTTATAAGAACAGTTAGTTTAGAAAGCAGCAAATTTTCTGCTAGCAGAAGATCCTATGGCTCTGTGGAGACCTTATCGAAGTGGGAGACAAGAAGTAGTTATGTTGGCCTTTCCTTTCCCAGAGAAAAGAGAAGCGTCAGTGAGCCAACCATGTATACCAGTTTTGCTCCATGCCAGCCTCTGTGTTCAGGCAGGCAGTTGAGAACATGACACAATGGTATACTAGAGTATCACATAAAGGCTCACAAAAATCAACTGTGAATATATCTTCTCAAACACTCTTTCAATCACATGATGCAGGGTCTTTTGCTAGAATGACATTTGCTCTTCTAAGTCTTAAATAACTGTTCTTGTAAAGTTTCTGTATTTGTTTTATGATATGAAGATGCCAAATTCTGGATTTTTCCATTCATGAGGTACCATGTTCAGTGACATGGTAGTAGTAGCTTGAAATTGGCCATGGAGGCTGTATTTACACCATGGAAGCTGGCAAAGACTAAAAATCAAGCCTCCCCCACTTTTTGTTTCTTTGATGGGGTAGCAGGCTACAGAGTCATTGTTAAATATGTACTGGGACATCACCAGTGTGATCCTCTACTAAACTGCACACATGCAATATACAATAGGTTGCAGCCCAATAGTCAAGGGGATTTCAAGCCTTTTGGTGAGAACAAGCTGATATTTCTGTGTGTAACTGGATTTGTTATTATATTTTAAATCAAGCATTATTGTTTGTATCTTCTTTTTGCAAAAATGACATGCTTATTGTATAAAAAGAAGAAAATAAGAATCACCCATAAGTCCACCACCCAGAGATAACCTCTGTTAATATTTTGGTTCCTTTCATTTATAAATAATAGCATCAAAAAATAGTATCATGCCACATACAGCTTTCCCACTTTACAATATATTTTGCTCACCCTTCTAGATAATGATGTATTCTTTTGTAATAACACCTCTAGTTGTTTGGCATCATTAGGGCATGAGTTAAGTATAAGCATTATACACAGTGCCATCCTTTTCACTGGAAAGAGAAGGGTCTCTATTAAGTACTGAGTGGTGCAAAATTTCCCAGGAGCTTCTGCCACCTGCACCTGGACAGGTCAGAATAACAAGCACAAGGGTGCTATTTTAGCCACCTGGCCAAGCTCTCACCTCTTATCTTTAGCAGATGATTTCGAGGTTTTTCACAGCTGCTTTCAACCCACTCTGTTCCCCAGGAAAGAATAAATCAGAGGATATTTCTAGGTAAAGAGAACTGCTCACGATTACTGGAAGAGCACCTTGCATCCAGAAAAAGACTTGAATGGGAAATCCATTTAAATAAGTGAAGTTGAATATCTCTGAGCACAAACATGCCTTCCCATCCCACCAGCGAGCTCATTGCCTCTCTCACAGTCAAACATCAATTATAATAATTATTCTTAAATTTTTATTTCAATCCACTTTTCACACAAAGCAGCATTAAACATCTGCAGATTCAGCTTAGAGCTATTATCTATGAGGTAATATTAATTATGATGATGGGTGGGTAAAGCTCTGAAAACCAATTTAAAAGCTGTCACAATCTACACCAAAACCCATGCTCCCAATCCCTTATCCTAATCTCTTTTCTTCTTTTTGCCATAACACTTTGATCATTTTCTCACATGCTATATAATTTACTTGTTTATTCTATTTATTGTCTTTCCCTGTGCTGGAGAGTAATCTCCATGAGTGTAGGAATTTTTGTTGGTTTACTTATGTGACCTCACACTTAGGAGAACCTGGCGCATAGTAGGTACTCTCAAATATGCTCTTTAATGGAGTTCATGGCCCTGGTGTAAAGTTGGAGGCCTTTTACCGTGGCTATTTTTTTCCATCTACATCACTGTGGACATCTGTGAGTTAAAAATCAACACCAGTCATTACATAGGAAGGCAGGAGAACTGGGTCAAGTTTACCTTTCCTTCTGTCAGGAACAACCATGCCCTTTGTCTGCTTCAAGTGGATTAAAGGCAGGGAAGCAGTAGATGAGGCCCGAGCCTTCAAAGATGGGTCTGATGAGCCCATTCAGGCCAATAGTATTTTCCTGAAACCATATCCAGATCCAGTTATTTCCAATGCACTCTTGTCAACTGACCTATTTCGACATTGTATTGTGGTATATGGCCTCATAGGTGCCATTTAATGCAACCAGCTAAGTGCCAGGAACTGATTTGAACCTTTAATACACAGTAAGTATTTTATTTTAATACTGAAAAACCTAAAAGGTAGGTGATGTTCTCCCCATTTCATAGATGAGAACAGTGAGAGGTGCTGAGTAGCTTATTCAAGGTGGTACTGGCCAGGATATATTTGAGCAGAGCTGAGCTGAGTCCAAGCCTATGGTCTAGTACTGAGTGGCTCTGCTGCTTGCCCCAAGACTTTGGGCACTACATTCCATGCTCCTTGGCTCCCTAATCTGTAAAATGAAGATAAAATCAGGTGCTTTGAAGGTTTAGGGTAAAGATGAAATGAGGTAGCATGTGTAGAATTTGCTTATTACAATGCCTGACACTCAATAAGTGGAAGTGTCTTTCCATCTTTCTCATTTGATTACTGGAAAAACCAAGACTTAGAGTGATTAAGCAACATAGCTTAAAGTACCATTTACAATGACATCTGAACTGGATATGAATCCAGGTCTCCACGCTCTCCACCTGTACTGCTTCCTGGCCCATCCATATCCAAATTCTAATGAATCCTCAGAAATAGAGCTCCCTTTCACAGCCATGCATCCTTACAAATTCAACCAGAATCTTCACTATGAGCATCCTTTCAGATTTATGATGAGGGAGGAAAAACACAAACACAGTAACAATGCAATAGTAAAATGAACAAGTTTAAAAACACTTGGTTCATTTTTCTAGGGTGGATTAAAGTTAAGAAATAGGAATAGCTATCATATATTATGTCCTTACTCCTGGATAAGCTCTGCTAAAGCCTCATACATACACACATATTTATCATCCTACTTTACAGAGTTAGAAATTGAGGCAAAAGGAAGTTAAAGTCATTCAAGCTCACACAGCAAGTGATGGAAGTGGAAATCGAACCTAGACCTGTCTGATCTGAACACTTCATTTTTTATTAAGGTATCATTGATATACAATCTTATGAAGGTTTCACATGAGCAACATGTGGTTACAACATTCACCCATATTATCAAGTCCCCCCTCCACACCCCATTGCAGTCACTGCCCATCAGCGTAGTAAGATGCTAAGAGTCATTACTTGTCTTCTCCGTGCTGTACTGCCTTCCTTCCCCGTAACTCACCTACATCATGTGTGCTAATCATAATACCCCTTAATCCCCTTCTCCCTCCCTCCCCACCTGCCCTCCCCAACCCCTCCCTTTTGGAAACCGCTAATCCCTTCTTGGAGTCTGTGAGTCTGCTGCTGTTTTCTGAACACTTCATTTTTCATCCGTACATTGAGTTGTGTGTGGGATGACTTCTGGACTCATGACATTGATTCCTCAATGGTACTCTGCTTCCTGGTAAGGTTAGCCATCTCAGCCAGAAGATTATTGTGCAGATTATGCCCCTACTAAAGCATAAGCCTTTTAAAAACAAGACTGAGACATATTATTACATCTGGCACAAGCCTTTATTGTTTATGGATATTAAATAGTTTTGTTGATGCATCCATAAAAGACCTCCACGTGAATTCCTTGGGGAAACCGTGATCTCCAGAGCTAGCTCCACAGCAAATAAGACCCTCTACTATGAGATGAATAAAGATGAAAAGTTTTGGGATCACAAATGAAAAGTGATGTATTTTGGAGTTCTCGGTGAAAATAGTCTCTCATTTTGTACAGTCTGTTCTAACACTTCCCCACTCATTTACTTTCTCCCAGGCCAGTATAGCTCTGCTGTATATGTAAAGACCCAAACTGAACTATATGCCCCTTGATCACTGCAGGAACATGCTATGGTGTCATTTGTATCCACAACTTGGGTATTTCTGTTATGGCAATGACTTCTGGCTTCAGCCAGAAATTCACCTGTCTTTGTTCTGCACCTCTATCTAATAAGCAATTCTTCTTAATCATGTTAGGGAGAAGACAGACAAGGTTTAATCACACCATTCATCACGATGGTACACAATGTGTTAAGAAGGGCACTTTACTGCATTGTCCAAACTGAGTTTTAATACAAATAATTTTGACAACTAGAAAATCCAATCAGGACATTACTACAGGTACAAATCTTTTCTAAATTCTGAACTGAGAATAACAGAATGAGTCTACATAGTTTCAATATGGCTTTGTTGAGCCTTTGAAAGGTTCTTAGTTTTGACAGCGAGGACTGTATATGAATCCTTTGCTTATATTTTGAGCTCATCCTAGATGGAGAAGTGAGCACACAGCTGCACCTATATTCTCACACAGGGATTGGGTTGGCAGGCAGCACTGTTGCTATATCATGAATCATCTCTTTTTCACCTTTGTTATCACACAAGAGATAGAGAGATACCAGGGAAATCCTTCCCCAATCCTCCAGTCCTTCCCCAACCCTTGCCTTCAATCCTGGGCTGTATATCCCAGTAATTCATTCTTTGGAGGAACTAGTATGTACCCTGCTCTTTCCTCTCTCTCCAAATCCGGGGACATTAAGAGAAAGGCACCTTATCGACGGGCCCCAGTCACTACAATTAGAGGGTTTTGAGGTTCTACTGAACTCAGTAGTCACTTCCTGATTACATAGAGTTTAAGCAGGGGAAGAATCATGAGCAGAATAATTCTGGAATAACAAAGAACAGCCTGGAAATAGCCTACTAGTTTTTGGGTTTTATGCAATTTTAATTGATCATAATGATGATGAGGATGAGGATGACAGCATTGCATATATGCTGAGATGTATAAAAGAATTAGAGTTGCAGAGACCAAATACTACACTTTAGGGGATTATACTTGTTCCCTGTTCTTCAAGTTTCTTAGAGTGGAAGGAATTTGCCTTCCCCTTCCTCTTCTCCTCCCCTGGCTTGTTCACAACTTTCCAAGGTATTGGAAGGGATGTACCCAATTATGTAAAATTAGGAAGCAGGATTGGGTAGCCTGGCAGAAATTGTCCTCTTCAAAATCTACATTTTGGAGACTCAGAATATAAGTCACAAAACAATGTTGGGGTTGTGTAAATAAAGAGGTCTTTCCTATCCCTCTTCTCAAAGAACCTAGAAACAAAGGAATCATGCCACTTTGAAGACAAATTTTCCCTTTGATATGGTTTAATGATGCTACTTTTACATATTTGGTGTGGTTTTCAGGGAGTATTAGGAGGGTGACACTTTATCTTCTGTTCTCTTCTGGCTCTTACTTGTTGGTTTCAGGGGTTCCTTATGCCTCTATCTTGAAAGAAATAATTAGTGTCTGATTAAGGGTCTGCCGACACTCCTGAACTCAACTTAAAAGAGTCCTATTTCCTCCTGTATTACTTGGAAGAAACAAAAGAAAAATTCTGTGAGTTAATAAAACACAATTGCCATGGACTCACTCACATTCTCCCAGGGGAATTTGAAAAACAACACTGGCTCTCTTCCCAGCTCATTTAAAAGTGAGAAGTCAATGGAATGAAGCTGTTTGTGCCAAGCAATAATAGTGATAAATAATGCATAGGCATTTGTTATTTTCACAGTCCATCCCCTCTGACTTGATTAAGGTCCTGAGCAAACTTTCTCCTCCTCATCATTCTCTTCCTGCTGAAAGGCCAGGTAAGAAATGAGGAATCACCCAGCCTCATCTGGAACGGAATCTGGGAGTCATCTGTGCTCTGTAGGAACATGCAGAAGGGTGATGCTCCCTGCCAGGATCTGTCCCAAATCGCCATTTAACCAAGGAAGCTCCTCCTCATAGCATCTCAGAACAGGCCTACCTTTCAGGGAATCAGCCTGCCAGGAGGACAGATTGAGTTTTCTCAAAGTGGCAGGATGTGACCGCTAGGAAAGAGGGAGAAGGTAGTATTTTATGTCTGTACAGAAGAAAGGGCAGCCAGAATGTGAACCGTCACCCAGTTTGCAACCCCTGGTTCCATTCTGGTTGAGCCTCCTTAGAAGAGCAAACTCCAGGTTCTTCCCTTGAAGCACTAAAAGGACAGGTTGAGTCCATTTGGTCCCGACTTTCCAGCCATAGGTCCAAGAAACCAGTCCTTTCATATGCTAAAGGAAAAGATAGAGTATTCCGTGGGCAAATAAGTTTAGGAATTAGTTGGGTTTCCTTAGCACAAGGCTTCTAAGGGCGATAAATATGTAATTCTAAAGTGTGAGTCTCCAAAAGGGGGGATACAGGAAATGGTGGCTCTTGAACACAACTGATTGTAGAATTGTCTCACTTGTTCTTTTATGAGTCACTTACTAGTTGTGTGACCTTGGGCAAGTTACTTAACTGTTTCCTTTATTTTCAAAATGAGGAAATTAAAAGACTACATGAGTTTATATATTAAAATACTAAGAGGAACGCCTGGCCCCTAGGAAATTCTACATAAGTGATAAATGATTAGTGCTGTTGTTTTGATAATTATTGCAGAATCTAAGATTGCCATGGATTAAGAGTGTAAGAGTTTATGACTCATATTTTAAGCATAACGGAAAGAATACAGACTTTGAAGTCAGACAACTATGGTTTCAAATAGCAGTCATCATTTCCTAGCTTTTCTAGCTGTGTGCTGTTGGGAAACTTCACCCCTGTTCACAGTTTCTCCTCTATAAAATGGGACTATTTTAGGACTTGTAGAAATATTTTGAGAATTGAATGAGATGGGGTTATGTATGTAAGTTATTAGCACTGTATCTGCTTGTATATTGTAAGCTCTCAAATGTCTTCATCATCATCACCATCATTTTATCACCATAGCATCACGTCAATTAATTTTCACAACAACCTCGCAAGTTGAGAATTATTAGAGATGGAAAACTAAGACACAGAGTGGTTAAGTAATTTGTCTGAGGCCACATACCTAGTAAGAGAAAATTTCAGATTTGAACCCAATTCTGTCTGGTTTGAAACTCTCCATATGGCTGAGACATTAAGTGTTTTTTAAAAATCCACATGTTCCCTATATTCTCCAAGCTCTCTTGCCACTGGGTTGGAGCAAATGAATGAGTGTGGCAAATGGGAAATGATGAGTCATTTCTGGACCAGGACACTTATGATTTGGTGAGACTTTTTCATCCCTCTCTTCCCTGTCATGGCATACTTGGAAAGTGTATGCAGATATGATGTGTCACAGACTGGGGGAGGCTGAATCCCTGAGTCACTGAGTGGCATAGTGCTCTTTACTGTGTTGAGCCACTAGAATTTGGTGATTTGTTGTGGCATCTAGCAATGGTCATCACAATACACCACACTTCCTATTATGCTTAAGAGACTGTCTCTCTTGTCAAAGAATTTACCGACTAGTATAGGATAGAAGACATGAAAATACACTTTTAACACTGAAGAATATGTGAGGAGCTGTATCATTTATGATCCAATCAGGAAAACAGAAATTACTTGAGGTATACTAAACAGAAGATATTTAATACAGGAATTGATTACAAGGGTACTGCAAGAGCTGAGGTTATTAAAAGAAGGGAAAAAAAACTACTCATAGTATTTGTAGGAAAACTAGTACTGTTTCTGGATCCTCAGGGCAAAAATCTACATGAAGTTCCCTGTGCTGTGCTGTTAAAGCTTCTTCTGTTAGAGCCCAGCTGCCTGAGTGTGACCCAGAAGCCTGTACTCCCAGGTCACTGCTTCTTCTGCTACACTGAGAGTGATGGATCCATTGCTGCCATTGTCACTGCCACCAACATAGCTCCTACAACCATTGTGTTTCCTGATGCTGCTGGGAGACCCTGCCAGGAGCTACCTTCCAATGTCCAGGCAACATCCCCATCAGCAGAATCTAAGCAAGTCAAAGTGGGGCCAGGGATATGTTGTTTACTCTTCACAAAAATGCAGCACAGAGGGTGGGAATGAGGGTTGAGAGCAAATGGTTGGCATGGATTCAAATCACACAGTATGGATAACACTTGACAAAGGAGCATAGAGACACAATTAGGATTGGCTCTCTGGTCAAAAAGAAATGTATTAGTTTCTTGCTGCTGCTGCAACAAATTACCATAAACTTAGTGTATTCTTTTACAGTTCTGGAGGTCAGAAGTCTAAAAATGGGTAGCAGGCTGCCTTCCTTCTTGCACCTCTAAGGAAGAATCTGTTTCCTTGTCTTTTTTAGCTTCTAGAAGCCACCCTCATTCCTTGGTTTGTGGTCTCATGTCACTTTGGCCTCTGATTCTGTCATCACATCTCCCTTTTCTGATTCTCACCCAACTGCCTTGTTCTTATAGGAACCATTGTTTGGACCCACCTAGACAACCCAGGAAAATCTCCCCATCTCAAGATCCTTAATCTTAACCATATTTGCAAAGTCCATTTTGCCATGTAAAGTCACATATTCACAGGTTTCAGGAATTAGGATGTAGACTTATTTGGGGGCCATTATTCTCTGCCACAAGATATGGGGTGGACTCTCAACATCTGCATAGGATTGAGAGAAGAGCGTGGAGAATAAGGAGTCCGGGCAAGGGAATTGGCAAATGGAAAGGCACAGGGCAAAAAAGCATTCATACTGGTGAAGGACAGTGTTTAAACAGTTTTGACTGGCAGATGGCTCATGTAGGGCTATTCTGAAACATAAATCTCAAAAGAAGGTGTGGGCCACATGCTAGAAATCATTGGCTCTGTAGTTTACATAGTAGTTAAATGGAAAACATGAATGGGGATTAATAGAACAAATTGATAGAACAGAAGGTCTGTCTAATAATGTTAATAATTCAATAGCTAAGATTTATTGAGACTTTCAACTGCCAGACACTGGGTTAAGTATATTTCCCATTCAGTAGCTCATTTTAACCTACATGACAATCTGGAGAGATGAGAATTATTAAATCTCCACTTTACAGATGAGAAAACTGAGACCAGAAAAGGTTTAGAAATTTTAACAAGATCATATGTTTGGTAAGTTGGCCAGCTACAATTTAAGTTAACTAATCTGACTCCAGAAAAGTTATTAACCCCTATCTTTGTCTGTTCAGGCTGCCATACATACCCTAGATGGGGTGGTTTAAACAATGGAAATTTATTTTCTCACAGTCTGGAAGCTAGAAAACCTAAGAACAAGGTTCTGGCTGATTTGGTTACTGGTGAGCACTCTCTTTCTGACTTGCACATGTGTCTTTTCTCTGTGTCCTCATACGGCGAAAGAGAAAGCTCTTGTGTGTGTCCATCATGAGGGTCCCACCCTCATGACCTCATCTAAAACCTAATTGTCTCCCAAAGGCCCCATCTCCAAATACCATCACATTAGAGATTAGAGTTTTAACATATGGATTTGCAAGGGGACACAATTCAGTCTCTAGCACCCCCTAAGGGAATGCACAGAGCAGGGTCAGAGGGATGACAGTCTAGAGACAGGGGAGCAAATCTAACAGCTTCTACTGTGCAACAGGAGGCAGGTGATGAAGCTCAGCTTCTGGCTGTGGTTTTGAGAAGAAAAAGTAACTCTGAACCTTCAGAATGATGTGAGCTAGGGTTTTCCTAGGCTCTATTTTCCCAGGCTTTACCGGATCTGTAGAAGACCTAGGTTAGACCAGAACTGGACTTTTCAAATGCTTTCATTTTCTGGAATCCCCATAGAAAAACTGAAGCAGTTAATTTTGAATTTTTGTGATTAGGAAAAAAAAGAGGAATTAAAACAACAATGAAGTGTCATTTCATGTATATCAGATGGATTTTAAATGTTGACAACCCCAAGTGTGGGCACAGATATGGTGTATGGGAATGCATACCCTGGTGACAGGTGAGTGGTTGCTATATTTTGGAGAGCAAATTGGCAACACCTCAACAAGGTGAAGATGTTCATACTCTATAAGCTGGCAGTTCCATTTCTTAATATAGTAAAGGAGGAACTAGGTCACAATTATTTAGGAAGACACTTACCAGTATGTTTATTGTAAACGTATTTTGCTATGTGTGACAACAAAATAGTGAAAACAAGCCTTGTGTTATTATGGTGATAAACAATTGATGGTTTATTCCAACTTGAGGACAGCATACAACAGCTAAAATGAACAAACAAATGAGCTTAAGCTCATCTATCAACATGGATAAATCTCAAAAACATAATGTTTAGAGAAAAATGTGGAAGAAGGTATGTGATGTTGGCTAAAATGCATGTAAATTTTTAAAACACAAAATTTAGTATGCATTTTTTATGGACACATATGCACATGGTAAAATTACAAAAACATCCACGGGAAGAATGCATAGGAAGTGTAGCGACATAAAGAAGGTGAGGAGAAATGAGGGTAGGGCTTTAGTTGTATCCATAACATTTTATTTCTTAGGAGGAAAAAAAGATATCTGAAGAGTATTTGTAAAATGTTAACCTCTGCAAATCTGGGTGGGGAAGATGCTTGTGTTATATTATTTTCTGAACTACTGTCTTTTCTTGTTATAAAATATTCAAATTATTTCATAATTTAAAGTAATTAGGAAAAAAACTTAGGGGACCTAATAATAATAATAGTCAGCTTCCTGGACTGGTGTGAGGATTAAATGAGATACTGTAGCTAAACTATTTGGCTCAGTATCTGGCTCCCCAGGCTAGACTAGGACTTCCGAAAAGGAAGACTCTCTTCCTCCCACATTTCCTGCCCTACATTGACATTTATGTAATGATTTATGGTTCACAAAAGGCTTTTACATCCATTATTTAATTTTATCATCATAACCAGTCAATGAATACAGCAGATATCTGCATTCTCATTTTAAGACAGTGGATGTAAGAAATGAACATAGATGGTTTAGGGCAGAATGATGGAGGGAGGAGGCAATTCTCCTCATATTCTGACCGTGGATTTTTCCCACTGTCTCTACAAGATGGAGCAGTAGTGGCATATAAAGGGCCAGGGAAAGCTCTTGTCCCTGCAGCAGGACAGTAACACTGATAGCCTAAATTAGCAGGCTCTAAGAGAGAGTGAGTTGGATTGGAGGGAATAGGGCTCCCCAAGCAGTCCCTCCACTGGTGGCCAACAAATCCCCTAAGCTTTCTTCCTGAAGGCTTGTGTTCATAAAATGAAGATAAAATACCAGCATCTCCCTATCACACAGCCTTGTGTCCTGTAAATGCTTTAGAAATCTATGGAGATCAAATGAAATCACATTTGTAGTCATGCGTTGGAAATAACGTGATAATAAATGTAAAATACTATTGTTATTGCATAAATAGGCTGTTGGACTGAATTAATAGTTCAGCATTTCCATCTAGTTCAGATCCTTCCTAAAATTCTAAGAAAAAGGGAACGATGTGGGGAACCTTAGCCCTTTTAGAACATCAGTCTGATGAAAAGCCCAGGAGAGGATTTCTAATTGCAAAGAACCAATTCAACTGAGCTTAAAAAACACAAAGCCACGTTTAAGTATGTGTGACATGTGGGTACTATGATGTCTTCTTCAATAAGTAGCTTCAATTCATTCACATTGTTTTCTGTGCTGTAAAAGTAATTTCTAATTTACAATACCTGATATGATTCATTCATCTAGAAAATTAGATTTCTGGGGGAACATGTTTTGTGTGTCCAAAAATTAAAATCCAACCCTCTGTGCTCTTTTGTCTTTCTTCAAAGAAACTTTTAGGTTTGCAAAAGGAGAACAAATTAAGTTAGCAAAATGCTTGCCCCATTATTTATGAAAATGCATGTTGACTTAGCTGTTATAGAGCCATAGGAAGCATGGGAGGGCAAGAGGCAAGCAGGCAGATAAAAATGGAAGAACATTAACAGTGAAGGCAGGCAGGGGCATCTCAATGTTGGAGAAGGCATTCTGAGTACAAGTAAAATCTACTATCTGCCTAGGGACTTGAAAGCTGACATTGGGATGAATAATTTCTATTAGCACTGAAGGGCTTGTCAAACTTTCAAACCAGTATCTTAGTGGAGAACTGAGAACTGAGAGGAGGTCTCCAGCCATTGTACAGTCTGAGGCAGCTGGCTCTGTTTGGAACAACTAAGAGCCTGCATACCTGGTCTAAATGTTTTCATCTGCACAGAGGGGATCGTACCTACCTTCCCAGGACAGAACTGAAGTTTCAATTGTTGACATATGAAAGTGCTTTGAAATGCCTAATGTATATATTACTGTATAGTATTTTCCCTGAAAAATACTTTGGGGACAGGATACAACTCCACTTTTACCACAGGCTGGACACCATTCTTTCAACTACAGGTTTTATCTTTCTGAGTCTATGCAAAACACTTTAATAAAAACATTTTGAAGTGGTCCTTTGGGAATAAGACAAGGAGTTGGGCATGTAGTAAATTATTTCTCATTGATGACAGTAACAGAAAACAAAGCTCAGGAGAAATTCATATTAATAATTCCTGTTTTACTGGGTAGTGGATTTCATTTGGATTGATCTACACTGATCATAATTCACCCACTCTATTACATGCCTCATATCTAAAACAATTCTTTGCAAGTTATACATCATAAGCATTAATTCAAACTAATGAGGTATTGCTTGTATTTTTACAAAAATATTATTCAGTTCTCTGAGTCTCCTACATCTAGTGTACCATGTGCCTTTAGAACCACTTTAATTTAATAATAGAGAAATTAGATATGCTTATAATCAAACTCCATTGTTCATACACTCTAAGCATCCACACTTTTCAATGCTTTTATTTCACATTCAGGTTTCTTTTGTTTTTTTTTTAGAGGCCAGTTAACTTGATTAGGCATTCTTGTTCAATGTAATCTTTGCCTTTCATTTCAGTCTCCTTCCTGGTAGAGCGTCTCTCTATTTATGTGCATTTTTATAAATTTACATTGGTTATATTCACATTAGATCTCCAGTTTAATGCCTGGATGCTCAAAAGACTAAAGTTTTATGACATTTTTGTCTTCTGGCCCATTAGTAGTAAAGAAGCTTTAGCTGTGTAACAAACCACCCCAAAATTTAGTACCTTAACATAACAGCCATTTCATTAGCTCAAGATTAAGTGGGTTGACATTTTGGGCTGGGTGCTCTCAGGTGTTCTGATCATCTCAGCTGGGCGCACCCAGGCATCTTCCATCAGTTAGAGGTTGGCCTCATTCCTGCGTTTGCCAGTTACTTGGCTGATGGTTGGCTGGCTGTTAGGATAGCTGGGCCAAATGTCACTCATCATCCAGTAGGCTAGATCAGTCTTGTTCACATTGTTGTGGTCTCAGAGTTCCCCAGAGCAGCCAGAAAAAGCAAGCCTAAATGTGCCCGCATTTTTCAAGTGTCTCCTTGCTTGGCCAAAGCAAGCCACATGACCACAATCAGAGTCAGTGTAGGAGGACACTACTCAAGGGCAGTGTGAGTAAGCCGGGGGCTGTTACTGCAAGCACTTACCACAAGCAGCAAGGCCAGTCATTATCCCATTGGTCCTGCATTGTTCTCACTTCCTGACTGCACTGCTTTCCTATTCCTTCCTTGGGGAGGTTTCAAAGGGAAGTCCTTATACACACCCTTCCATTCTGTCCCAAACCCAAGATAGAAGGCCTTTTTCTCATCAGTTCAGCCTAAACCCAGAGGTCTTGACACCTTGACGGAAGAATGACCACAGAGCCACAGAGACATACTAGCATTGACATTTCAAACTCAGAACCAAGACTTCAAGATGCATTTTTGAAGATTAATATTGGCCAGTTTTTGATTTCTTATGAATGTCTACTTAATCTTCAAAAAAATGAGCTTTCTCAGATCACTAATTCTAGTGCAACACTCATGAGCTATAGATCTTCATTGATCAAAGGAGAACCATCACATGAATAAATGTACCATTTTTATTCTTCGGAAATATAGATCACAAGTTCACTTTGTTTTTATGATGGATTAAACCACCTACATCTTGAGACATGATTTGCTTATTTCTGTGGAATTGCTGGGTCAAATGGTGTGCATATTTTTTAGATATTTCCAGGTTGCTTTCTCCAAAACACATAACAATTCAGATTATCTGCCAGCAATGTATGGAGGTATACTTAAATTCTCCCTCAGGAATAAGTAATAGACGCTTTTACAATTTTTGTCAGTTTGATAGGTATGTGATATTTCATTTTTACTTTAATTTGTATTTTTCTGACCTCTAGTGAGTTGCAGAACTTTTAAATATGTATGTTAGTCATTTGGATTTCTTTTTCTCTGAATTGCTTATTCATGTTTTTTGGCCAATTGTGTGTTTTTCTTATCAGTTTGTCAGGCCTCTTTGCATAAATTAAGGCTGTTCATATTTTGTTGGCTGCACTGAAAAACCCACCCCACAACATGTAGTTTATTGATCGATTTATTTTTTTATGGAGGAAACATTTTAAAAATTGTTTCTATACAAGCAAGGATGCTTATTTGTTTCTTAATTGGTTTCTGGTCTCCTTGTCTTGGTTACCAAAGTTTCTCCTGGCTTTAGATTGCTTATATAATCTCCTTGACTGTAAGACTTTTTTTACATTTTTGTTATTTACATTTAAGTCTTTCATCCATCTGGAATTTAGTTTTGCAGATGATGTAATATAAAAGTCCAGTGTTATTTTCTTCACGTTGGATGAGCAGTTACACTATCACTATTTGTTTAATACTTCATTCTTTCCCCACAGAACTGAAATAGCATCTTTAACATCAATTACATTTTAATGTACCGTGGGAATTTTTTTCTGGATTCTCTACTGTTTTACCTGTATTTCTCTGGTATCTCCATTTTAATTTGATTGTGGTATACTCTAATATCTAGTATGGCAATCCCCCCACTGTTGTTTTTGCAGATTAATATTGGGGAATTTTTTGTTTCATATAAATGTCTATTTAATTTTTAGAAAATGAATTTGGGGGGCTACTAATTCTGAGAGAATCAACACTTTTATGCTATTAAATCTTATCCAAGATATCTTTTCATGTGCTTTTTAATTTGTTCATTTTTAATGCCTTTCAATGGAATTTTTATAGTTTTTGTCATGTAAAACCTATGTCTGCCATGTTAAATCTATGCCTAATAACTTATAGTTTCCTAAAATAGTGCAGATCATTTTTTTTCTATTTCCATTTCTTGGCACTTATTCCTAGGATAGATAAAAGCTTTATGATAAAGTCGAGTGTAGCATAATGATTAAGGCCGTGGATTCTGGAACAAGGTTGCCTAGGTTCAAATCCTGCATGTACTACTACTACCTATGTAAGCCTTGGACAAACTACTTAATGCTTCTGTGCCTCAGTTTTCTTATCTGTAAAATGGAGATAATAGTGCCCTGCCCACTTACAGCCTGAAAGCAAGTCATCCACCAAAACCTTTTTTCTCCCTCCATAGTGAAGTTGTTCCAGGGAAAAGGCTGTCTAGTACCCCTAAGGACTATATATCCCAGATTTCCTTACATCTACCTGGTTCTAGATGACTGAATTTAGGCCCACAGAATTGTGGCAAATGTGTTGTGCATAGTTTTAGGTCTGACTCAAAAATATCCAAGGCTTTTTCTCTTTCTCCATTCATTATTTGGATATTGATACCTAGGGTAATACTAGGAACCCTGAAATTAAGATCCTTTATCAGCCTAGGTTCCTTGAATGACTCCACGGAATGAACTTCCTTCCAGTGCAAACTGCCACTACTTATTCATGAAGGGAACAATAACTTCAGCTATGATGGACCACTGAGTTCCAGGGTTTACCTGTTATATCAGCTAGTGTTGCTCTACAAAATACATCATTGTGTTATGAATACACACACATAAGTCCTTATATATGTATGTGTCAGTTTGTTTTAGGCGTATGTTTGTTATTATAAATATAATTATCTTGTAAATGCTCTTAATTATTTTAGTTGGAGTTTTCTCTACAGTGTCTGGAGTTTTCTGGGTTACAATCATAGTACCAACAAAAAGTAAATAGCTATATCTCTCCCAATGTTTATACCAATTATATTATTTTCTTACCTTACTTTATTTACTTAAACTGCCAAGACAAGGTTGATGAATAACCTTGATAAGCAGGCATTCTATTTATTTCTTATTATTATAGTCTGTTGTGTTACTCTTTAAACTATTATGTGCTATTGGGTTTGGGAAAATACTGTATTTGAGTAACTTCATTAAGTAGTTTCTGTTATACTTGGTAATTTTTTAGAAATGACTGTATATTTTATCAAATGCCTGTCTGCTTCTGATGCTGATAAGTATATTTTCTCATTTATTAGTTGATATATTGGAATATATTAAGATACTCTTCTGGACTGAATTATCCACACATTTCCTCAAATAAACATTTCTAGTTATATGGTAGTATTCTTTAGATATATGTTGGATCCTATTTGCTAATGGCTTATTTAGAATTATTATATTTTAAAACATCATTGAAATTAGCCCATAGTTCTCTCTTTTATACTGTACCTGTCAGGCTGGGTATGAATATAATGTTGGTTTCATAAAGTGAAATGGGGAAATTTCCACATTTTTATAAAAGAATAGCATAAATAACTTCAGAGTTATTTCTTCTTTTAACTTAGAGAGCGCTCCCTTTTGAGACCATCTGGTCTTGGCACCTTTTCAATGGTAGATCTTTGCATACTTTACCTATCTCTGTGGCTACTTCTTTGGTCACTGGTGCTAATTCAATTCATATCTTGGAATTTTTAGTTTACATATCATGATTTCATCATGTTTTTCTGTGCTGTACCTGCAGCTCCTCAAATACTTTAATTTTGTTTTTTGTTCTTGCTTTTGTCTGGAGACTGTACTGCTGCTGGACACCTACTCTATCTAATTTTTAGCTCTCTGGCCCCTGTGTCCCATCTAACAATAGATAAGTTATTGTTAATTTACTAAGTCTTCAGTTGTGGTAGCAATCTTGAAAGGTATAGGAAGTAAAATAGTTGTGCTCTGTGGGCTGTTGTGTTTTCTACCTCCTTAAACTTCCCTAGCCTCAGAAATATTGAAGCCTCCTCCAACTGTTCAACTTTTCTTTAGCTTCTTAAGGACTAAGAACACCAGAGATACTTGTGTGTTGTCCCCAGGTTCATATTTTCTTGGGCCAAAGTTTTCCAAGAATCCACAGCATTTCAATTCTCTGGGTATCTCTGACGCTCCTGTGTAGACTCTCACCTAGATTCATGTTGTGGAGAACAGAACTCATCACCTTAATAACTCATGTCCATTGACAGGCAGCTTGAGATTTCCTAGTAATAGAGCTCTGAATTCTTTCATAATCCCACATAAGAACATCCAGAGAATCTTATATGGTGGCCCATATTTGTCTTTTCCATATACTGAGACTTCACATATTACATTATTTTAATAAGATGCTCCATAAAAATTTTTAAAAAGGCTTGCAAACCATCTTCTGAATTAATGTAGAGAATTCATGTCCTTTCTGCATCTTATTTCTTGATATTGGATATGAGAGATGTCCAGACAATACCTTGATATTGTTAACAAGTCATGTCTTCATTGCGGGCTTCTGGAGACTTCCTCAAACTGTTTAGAGCCCTATGACCACAGCATGAAAACTAGAAGAAAACAATAAAGGTAAAAGAACTGAACCTGTTTAATAGGTAAGAATTTTGGGAACTGAAACAGTAGAAGGGGAGAAACTCTTTAAAAACATTTGATTTCACACTATTGTACTTCAGCAAGGTGTCCCATGGAGTTAGCCTGATTCTGACTGAACTTTTCTCTTTACCTTGAGTGCCTATTGTAGTCAAAACATGTGCCTTTCCTTGCAGGGCACAAGAAATCAATCAGATTCAGCTTTGCCTTCAAGGATCTAGGAGATACGGGGGAAAATGGGGGAAGAAGGGGTATGAAAATGCAGAGGAGAAGGATGAATCCGAAAAGAGCTTGACTGGGAGAAGCACCTTCCTAAAGAAGAAACATCAACAAAAATATGTCCAAGTGTATGTGGCATGTGTTATGCTTGACTGTAATGTGCATAGATGGTGAGAATGAAGAAATCAGTAATAAAACAAGAAAGGTACCTTGGAATCAGATCATGAAGATCCCTGAATGCTATGGAAAATTTAGCCCAATATGAGGATAAGAAGACAAGGTCAGTAAGTCTGCTCAAAACTGGCCAAGCCCTTATGCAATCTTCTGATACGAAAATGTCCTGATGAAGCCATTGGTCCCTGGGAAATGCCTCCTTGCTTTCTGGGACACCCTTTCTTCATGGTCCTACCTTCCAGTAAAGGTGATTCTAATAAAGGAGGATCCAATGATCAGGGCTATAATCATTAGACGCTCCTTGCTTATACCAGAACTGTAGGTACTCTAAGCCAGAGCTCGGCTCTTGATCTTGTGTTTCATTACTATCTCATCCCACCCTGTACATCTATCTGGTTTTCCCCCTCCTGCCTCTGACTCTGCATAGTGAGGATGACTTAAGGTAATGCTCCCTGCTCCTTACCTAGTCTACCTAGATCTTAAAATTCAACCGCAGAAGCTGAACCTAGAAAATTCCCTGAGAGGGGAGGCCATATGCAGTCCTTCCCAGAAGATATGCTGGACTTTTCATTCCAATATTTTTCTAGTCATAGTGTATTATGAAGAAGTGTTTAAAACGTTTTAAAAGGCAGGAAAACAAAGTATATTTTCCATATGTCACAGGGAGGGAAAAAACAGAATGCAGACAAGTGAAAAGATTCCTCACGTTTTTGTCTTTTTTTTTGGTTATATGGTTTTTTAGGGAGGGGCCATTCAAAGCTTTTGCTGTTCTACACATTCCTTCAGGCAGCCAGTCTGCAGAAATTCTTACAACTGTTCCCCATAGGTGGCTGCTATGGAAAAGTATTCTTTAAATGCAATGACACCTGGACATAACTAAAGTTACATTTTCATTTTCTAGCAAGATGACATTATTTTGAAAGATTGAGAACCTGTGCTTTGAAAACACATTTTCTCCCAACAGAAAAGATAGTATGAGTAATAACATCCCACAGAAACTGATTATTTCAGCTGCAAAATACAAGATCCTTGGAGAGTGATGATTTTGAGAATAAGATGGGATTTTCAGAAATAGTCTGTATTTTCAGTCCAACTTTTTCCACCATGTAACAAAAGACCCTGTTACCTGAATCGTGTTTAGCAACTTACTTTTCCTTGCAGTAGACAAGACCATTTGTTTTGAATGAGCATTTGGAAGTCTTCTCAACTACGACTATAATTACCAGCTAAAATAGCAACTACCCACTTTTCACTATTCAACTAATTAAATTTGTTTATTCAATGGATGGTTAAAAATTTTATGGTATGAAAAGTGAAAATAATGAGATGTAATTTCTACTTCTAGAAGACTGTTGTTTAATTATAGAGATAAGACATATAGACTAATAACTACAAGTCAGAAGAATATATGATAACAGCTTTATGAGTGATTTAGTTAGTTAAATACTGTGGTTTAGATCAGGCTAGGGGATTCAGAAGGAAATAAGGATCGGTTAAGCTGGACCGGGAAAGGAGCAACAGGATTATTGGGGGTTGTGGCAAACTTACTCTACCTAAACAGGGCAGCTTCTAACTCATTTGAGTTGTATATTGTCAGGCAACAATATGGGCCATCTGCTGCCAGGCTTCTTAAACTTCAGAAGAATCCAATAATCTGGATTATCAAAATATATAAATTCAAAATTCAAAATATCTAAAATAAATGCCTAAAATCTGAAATATCTAAAAAAAAATTAACCCTATGTGAGTCTGCAATGTACAGGTCAAATGAAACATGTTTGTATGTTACACCAAGCCCATAGGCCACCAGTTTTCACTCTTCTCATAGTCACTTAGAAAAGGAAATAATTACATGGTAAAAAATAAGTGCCTGGGCTTTGGAAGCAGGCAGCCATTACCTAAAGCACACCACTTAACTTTTCAGGACACCATGTGTAAAATAGTAGGTAATTCATAGGGTTGTTACAAAGATTAAATGAAAAAATGTACACAAAATGTTTATTGGGGTTCCTGGAAAAAAATTGCAAGTTTTTATTCAATAGTATTTCTTTGTCTCTCTCTCCCCCCTTCCTTCTTCCCTCTTTCATATGCACACACACATGCACACACACACATACACATTTTGGAAATTTTGATGGCAGGAAGGTCTAAGGCTTCTGTATTTATCCTCCAATTATGTGGTAATGACACTTCCAGTCTAGAGGTTGAATTAAAATGATGACTAAACTTGGTGGAACAATCTCTGTGTTGTTGTTCTAACTTTCTATTAATTGGTAGTTAGACCTAAAGGTTTGATCAGATTCAAGTTTGATTTTTGTTGCTTTTGTGGTTCTAAGTGTACTTTACAAGTGAATTTTCACCAGGAAGTACATAATATATGGTTATTTCTCTTTCTGTGATGTGAGCAATTGATGATCAATGCATGGAACCATTAGTTCACTAGGGGTTGTAAAATGGTGACAGTGTAATTCTATTATTCCTTCTTCATTTGTTAACTGAAATCTTTGAAGAATTAAAATTTTTTCATTAACTGTTTTGTCATCCTTAAGTAAAAATCTTCATGGAAAGACAAGATAAGCTTGATTCTTTAATTACCACTTTGCAAAATAATGAATTGTTCTTTACCATCTCGAAAAGGTCAACAACTAGTTTATTGATTTCATCACTGTCATCTTTGTTAATATTATCATTATGAACTCATGGATTCAAATATTTAATGTCACTTAGTGCACAGTTATTACTCTTACTGAGGGATAAATTTCCTTCTTTTGTCAGTAGCAACTTTTTCATGGCCTTTTGTCATGACCCTGCTTGAGTTTGATAGCTTCTCTGCTTTCTGTGTGATAAAATATTCCAGGATCATCTTAAACACTTTCTCCTGTGAGTCTAGAAACAGCCACTTCTTAGAGGACTCTTGGTCCTTTTAATAGACATGATGTTTAGAAATCACAATCTGGGCATTTGTGGTGCTTATTCCTACTGAGTGGGTCATGATTTCTAGTAATTTTATTTGATAGAACTAAAAAATATATATGATTTTCAAGATACACTGTATCAATGCGATCACACTGATTTTCCCAACCCAAATTCAGAACTAAAGAGTTGCACTTAATCGGGTGTTTTTACTTATATCAAAATCACTAAAAGTCTTGGTTCTCAAAGACATTAACAAAAACACTCTTTGAAATTATTCCTTGAGACACATGAAACCTATCTCAGAGCATCACCAATGTTGTTGTTGATATGATATTAAAGAATTTTGGGTTTTGGCCATTCATTCTGTCCTTATCCACCTGCCCACCCCCACACAGGGATATGTATAGTCAAATAATCATATTTTAAAATCACTTTGAATACTTTCTGTCTGTGTGATAATGCCATGAATGTTGTTCATTTTACTTTTGATTTTTAGGTGTTGCTTTTTAAAAGTGAAATTTTGTTTTACAATTATGTAAAATGTCTATGAAATCTACAAATAAAGTATTTCAAAGAAGTCTAACTTTTATCCATGCCCCTCATTTTCACTATATATAAAATTTTTAAGTAGTTTTTATGGTTCATCTTTCCATTTCCTTAATGTAAGTGTTTGTGTTTACCCCTTCCTTTCTTAGATAACCCACAGCATATTATTATTGTACATCCAGTACAATGTTGAATAGAAGTGATTATAGTGGACACCTTTGATTTGTGTATAATCTCTTACAGAGAAAGTCGTCAGTCTTATACCACTAACTGTAATATTAACTGTAGGTTCTTGACAATGCCCTTCATCATCCTAAGGAAGTTCCTTTCTATTCCTATGTTGCTGAGAGTTGATTTTTCAACTCTCTATCGTTACTGACTGTTGATTTTTTAAACTGCTTTTTCTGCATCTACTGAGATGATTGTATGGCTTTTTTTCTTTAATTTATGAATGTAGCAAATTATAGTGATTGGATTTTTTAATGCCAAACTGACATTGCATTCCTCATGTAAATCACATTTAGCATGATATAATATCATTTTTCATACTATTGTTTGATTTGTGAATATTTTACTGAGTATTTCTGCATCAACATTCATGAAGTGTATTGTCCTGCAACTTTCTTTTATTTTAATATCTTGCTTTGTTTTGGTATGAGGGTAACTGTGACCTCATAAAATGAATTTGGAAGTGGTCTCTCTTCTATCTTCTGTTCTCTGTGACACTTTGTGTAGAATTTGAATTATTTCTTCCTTTCAACATTCTGTAGAATTTCCAATGAAGCCATCTAGTCCTAAAGTTTTCCCTTTGGAAAGGATTTTAACCACAAATTTAATTTCTTTATTAGACTGTTCAGGTTATATAATTCTTCTTAAATTACTTCTTTGGTCATTTGCATCTATCAAGAAATTTGTCCATCTCATATAAATTGTTGAGCTATGGACATACAGTGATTTTACTCTTCCATTCTTAGCTTTCAGTGTCCATCAAAGCTACAGGATATCCCTTCTTTCATTCCTGATATTAGTAGTTTGTATCTTCTTACTTTTGAAAATTTTGTTAATCATTCCAAAGAATCAAATTTTGATTACATCTTTTTTTCTATTGTTTTTCTGTTCTATATTTTTATCTCTGCCCTAATTTCTATTATTTCCTTCTTTCTGTTAGCTTTGTGTTTAGCTTGCTCTAAATTTTCTAGTTCCTTAAGGTACAAAGTTAGGTTACTAATTTGGGATCTTTCCTCTTTTTTAATGTAGGTGGTTAGAATTTTGCATTTTTCACAGTGCATGTTGCTACATCCCATAAGGTTTGGTACACTGTTTTAATTTTCATTCATCTCTAAATGTTTTCTAATTTCACTTGTAATTTATTCTTCAGAAAGAGTTGTTAAAGAGTGTATGTATTGCTTAATTTCCACGTATTTGTGAATTTTCTAGGTTTCCTTCTGTTATTGTTTCTTATTTTCATTTCATTGTAGTTGGAGAAAATACTTTGTATGATTTTCACATTTATTGAGACTTGTTTTAAAATTTATTGAGACCTAACACTTCTGTAACCTATCCAGGAGACTGTCCATGTGCACTTGGGAAAAATGTGTAGCCTACTGTTGTTGATTGGAGTGTTCTGTATAAGTTGTTTAAGTCTGGTTGGTATATAATGTTGTCTAAAGCCTTTATTTCCTTATTACCGTCTAGTTGTTCTATCTCTTACTGAAAGTGAGGTATTGGAGTTTTCAACTATTATTATAAGAATTGTCTATTTCTCCCTTCTTATTGTCAGTTCATGTATTTTGGGACTGCTGTTAGGTGTATGCATATGTTTGTAAGTGTTCTATCTTCTTCAGGGATTGACCCTTTTGTCTATATATAATGTTTTCTATGTCTCTTATAACTGATTTGTCTCTATTTGATATGATATTAATAGAGTGACTCTAGCTCTCTTTTGGTTATTATTTGCATGGAATATCTTTTTCCCTCCTTTCACTTTCAACCTATTTGTTGAATCTAAAGTGTGTCTCTTGTAAATAGCATACAGTTAAACCATGCTTTTTATTTTTCTAATCAACCCTACCAATTTCTGCCTCTTATTTGGACCATTCAGTCCATTTACATATTAAGTAATTACTGATAAGGAAGAATTTACTTCTACACTGTACTATTTATTTTCTATATGGCTTACATCTTTTTTATTTCTTAGTTCCCCTATTACTGCCTATCTTTCCTTAGACTTAGAGACAGTTGGATCTGTGACCTGAGATCTATGATAGTTCAAGAAAATTTATAATTTTGTGATTTTCTAGATTACTTAGATTTTCTTATTACCCAACTTATTCTTATAGTTTGGGAGTGATATTCTTTCTAGATTTTTCCAGACCAGGTGGAACTTCTAAAATCCAGTTTTTTTCTTTTGAAAAGAAGTTTTAGTTATTAATTCAAGGAATTTATGGGACCCAGAGTGTTCTAATACCTTCAGATCTTATTATATTTCATTATCCTTTCATTCACTCATAAATTATGCTTTAGAACATTGTCCCAGTTTCTGCTGCTGTTCTCATACTGGCTAGTCATATTTCCCTGTGAGTACCTATTGCAGATTTTGAGGTTAATCTATCCACAGGGCTATGATAAGCCTAATTTCCTTCCCTCTGCTTCCTCCTTCACAGATGCTGGTGCTACATGAGTCTAGTCAGTGATTTGTCTCCGTCTATTTGTATTTAGGGCTCACGGAGATAGCCAAAGCACCCAGTTTTGTTGTAGATGTCCATGGGTCTTTAGTTCTTTTAGATAATCTGCTAATTTAATGGAGAGATTCAGGGAGAACTGAAAAATTGTACCTACTATCACTATTATTCCAGGATCTATAGTTACTTTTTATTGCTTTTAATTCTAATGAAATGGCTACCATTTACTGACCACATACTTTCCACATGTTATTATTAATACTTTTCACCAATCTTGCAGCATATTTGTCCTATTTGAAGTGACTAAATTGACTCTTACCTACCTAAGATCCTACAGCTAGGTAGTGGCAGAATTTAAACCTAGGTCTCTCAGACTCAGTGTCTGATAGCTTTTTTGACCATTACCATATGGCTGCTTCACATAAGAATATCAGTGCAAGCCAAGGAACGGCCAAAGAGTACCAAGATTAACTTCACAACTATGACTGCTCATGTAACCTTTCACTGACCTTATAGGTCTACAGTCACTCATTCAATTAATAAACATTTGTTGAGTTTATTTTATGTGCCAAGAACCAATATAATGACACAGACATGAGTATTGTCAGTAAGAATCTCCACCTTCATATTACATAATTTAGGACATGCACTCTAAGAGTAGAAAATCCTAATAAATAGCAACAAGATAGTAAATATGTAGACTTTAAAGAGGAGACCTTGAGCTGCAGTGATAGAGATACCTCAAAGAGAATAAGCCCCTGTGAGCCAAGGGGCTCTTCTCCAGACTCCCGCTGGAGATTGCCTGAGAGGCTTGGAGGCTGTTGCAGCAGAGCTTTCAGTCAGGTATTTGGTGCAGAGGGCTCAGCACGCGTGGGTAACCGCAGGCCCAGGGCTTCCCAACCAGCCAGGCTGCTGAGGCTGCTGGAGCAGAAACTGCCTCCTACCTAGGCAGCCCCACCCGCTGAGAAACTGCCTTCTGCTCCCACGTTGGTCTCAGAGTCGATGGGTGGAACCTGACAGTAGTAACAGACTTCTGGGGGCATCTAGTCCCAGCTTTGTCTTGGATTTCCCTTTTTCATGTTTAGTGTCAGGGAATATCTGCAGAAAACTACTCTGTGGCTTTAATTTTGGGATTCCATGCTAAGTAGAAAGATGAGTGTAATACATAGATGTGTGGCAGAAAAAGTATCAAATGGCATGTTACCCCATTCCTGAAAAAGAAGTAATTGGTATAGGTATAGATATATGCTTAGAAAAGTTTGAAAAGAGAAACATCAAAATGTGATACTCTCTGGATGGAGAAATTATGTGTGATTTCCTTTATTTCTTTACACTTTTGTATATTCTAATTTTTTAGCATCGAACATACATTAATTTTATAATAAAAAAGAAAGCTGTTTTCATTTTGGGGGAAAAAAAGACTTGAGCTGACTTGAAGGTATGAGAAAGTCCATTTATTGGACTTGGGTTGTTCAGTGGAGTACTGGGAAGTAGGGACAGTTTAATAACATGATCTCTGAAGATACCATAGCATGGAAGCTAAAGAATAAGATTAACGAAAACTACATATAGTCATGGGAAACAAAATCTGAGCCATTAAAAATTCAGATTTATAAATAGTCAAGATTTAGATAAATAAAAAAGAAAGCAGGGAACATTCTGGGCCATGAAGGGTAATGGAAAAAGTATAGATACAGGAATTCTGTGGCCAATTAAGGAGCAAAGAGGAAGTAAGTCTGCCTTATAAGGGTGTGTGGTAAAAGGTTCGATGGCCAGATCATGGCTGGTATCATATGAACTTTGAGTTCCAGCTTGATTACTACCTTCATGACCTTGGACAAGTGACTTAACCTCACTAAGCCTCAGTTGTGTCATCTCTAAGATAAGGATAATAACACTTCTTCCTAGGGTTGTAGTAGGGATGAAATGAGAGGAGGCACATAAAGAACCTAGCCTAGTACTTGCCATATGCTAAATACTCAACATGTGTGTATGATGCTGGTGCTAGTTAGACACAACGATGATAATGGAATTGATTCTGGGTCATCAATGCCCAGTGAAAGACCAAGGTATTGGACTTCTGTTCCATGGAAACTGCTAAAGGGGAGTATAAATGACTGAACTGACTCTTTGTGAACATCAAGTTGGCTATATTATCAGAATGGATTAGAAGGCATAGATCAGAGAGGCAGGGAGGTAGGCTCAAAGTTTTTATCTGACAAAAGTTTAGATGTGAAAAGTAAAGAGCATGGAGGAAAGACAATAACATACATTTTTCTCTTCAGTGAGGACACTCTGTTTTTTACCTGGAATTCTGTGGTGGTTGAGCATAGACATTGCCATTTCTAGGACATTTTTCCCTCTGACCCAGAATCAATATCAAATTATCCTTTTCTGTCAGTTTTGGAGTTCTTGTTCTGTAAAGGATGCAACTCCAGGCAGCAAAATTGAATTCAAATAGAGATTTAGGACTGATTATCAGATGTTTAATGTTCTTCCTCAAACCAACACTACTGGGAACATTTCCCAGTCACTTTTCGAGTAGTGCTTGCTTAGGGAGAATAGTCTTGTTGAGCTACTCTGAAAAGGAGGTGAAGAAGAGGTCACCAGTCTGGTGGGACCAGTAATGAAGCCAAGCTGGCAAAGGCTGTGGATAACCTATTTCTATAGCTGAATAGGAGGAGATAAACATATTCAGCTTAGGACGAATGATTCAACAACTTTTTGCCACACAGTTCAGCAACAAGATGGCAATTTTAACTTTACCATCAGCAGGGTGATTGTTTTGATATTTTCTTCAGTAGTAAGCATGAGTTTTCATTGAATCAAGAACAAATCTTCTCCCGGGTTATCTTTTGACCAGAAATGTATGTTTTAAGTTGGAAAACTTAAAAATCAGTCTGTGTAAAATCAGTAGGGTTGATTTGTGTCTAAGAAACGGAATGGAAGATAAATGACTCACGTCACTACTCTGCTGTGACATCGCCCTCAGAAATGGGATTCGATCTGGATTTCTTGGGACTTGGACTGGATCTGTGAAAGCTATTTGAAGCCTCATCTCCTGGTCCTAATAAAACCTCTACTCTTATCCTAGACCATGGTCAAAATCAAAATCCGAATCACAGAAGTCAATTCCGTTCTGGATCTGAGCCAGCTTATATTGCACCCACTCTTCTAGTGTCAAACTAACCCTTATTCATTTACTCTACAAAAATTTATTTATTGAGGGTTGAATGTGAGCAAAGGATTATGCTTGGAGCTATAGAAATAACAGTTAGTTTGACCCAGGAGGTGGATTCCCAGCTTTCACAGGGCGAGTGTATAGCTCTATCCCATGTTATGTGTCACAGCCTGTTTGTTCTTCATCCAGTCTTTAAGCAGGCAGTTCCCTACTTTTTTCCCTCCTGCAACGTAGGAACTTGTCTTGTTTTCTTAATTATTTCATATCTGTTCCCAAAGAGAAGGCACTATTGCTACTTTGAGTTTCCTGTTCCTAATTAACAAGGTGATAAAAGTCCAAAGACTCTCATAGCTCAACAAAATGGGAGTCTGCGAGGACATCTTATTTACTTAGCAACAAATGGCATTTTAATCTGCAGAACATTTGTGTTCGAATGATTACCCTTTTAGCTATTGTTTCTATTGCCAGGAAAAAGAAAATAACTCTAGAAACACTGTTATTGTTGCTCAGAAAAAAAGGAAATGTTTGAGGTCTTCTGAAACATCACTTATAAAAAACTATTCCCTGAGTTCCTACTATTTCAATGCATATAAAATGATAGCAATCTTTAAAAAAATTAACATTATTGTCACCATGTGGAATAATCATAAAATCTGATGCATTTCTGTAAATAGGCAGGCAGATGAACAACCCATTTGGGGAAAGAGGTGGGGCCATGTCCCTGTGTCTGAGAACCAGCAGCTGTAGCGCTAGATGAGAAGTATGTAGAGAGAACAGAGATAGAGTATATATCTTAGCGGAGCCAGCCTGGCAGGAGACCTCGTACAACCTGGAATAAATGGGACTTGTATTTGCATTATTCATCCTTGCTTCTCCATGTTCTGTGGGACATGATCTGCAGCCCGAATAATTCTGTCAGAAGACTGAAGCCAGGGACACCGCAAGCAGTCACAGATGGGCAAAAGGACAGTGAAAAAAGCATCATTCCCTACAAGGGAGCTCTCCATCTGCACAGCTTTCAGTTAGTGCATGTGATGCAACTGCCCCAGAGACCCCCTCCTGTGGTTCCTGCTGCAGAACCTTTGCTACAGAAACACCATTATACTGCACTTTGTACAGTCAGGGAAGCCCTATGGCTCCTCCCCCTTCTTAGCAATCTTCCCCTACAGAGTAAGAACCTAGACAGTCTTTATAATTTTTCTGGAGAAGATGGTCTGCTTTAAGGCTAAGAGAGCGCCATGTGGAGAAGGTGACAGAGCTTGTGTTTCCTCTGAAGACCAGGGAGCCTCCTGTTCTTTGAGTCAAGAAGAATGTCCATGACGACTCAGCAAACATTTCTAGGGATGGATCCTGGCTTCTAGAATCCTGATTCTCTTCTCAGGTCTTCCCTCACCATTTCTTTGGCAAATAAAAGAATTTAAAAGCTTCCATGACATAACCCACTAGGGAGGAGCACCGCCCTTTGTAACTAGGGTTGTGCACACTGGAGGGTCCCCTCCCATCCAATCCATCAGCAAAGCCTGTCAGTTCCAGCTGTGAAATGTTTTCTTCTCCTTCAGGTCATTTACAACATGAAAGAATGAGTGAGTTCGTGGGTGAATGAATAGCCCTATGAAACAGGTATGAATCCACATCTTACAGATGAGAAACTAAGCACAGACAGCCAACCAACACAGCTGGTAATCAGTGCAGAAGAGATTCAAACCCAGATGGAGAGATGGAGACTAGTCCAAGTGAAGAAGGCTATTGAATTTTTTGGATTCTACAGTATGGAGCAATACAGCAATTCAACTGTGAATGTACATTATTCTTCAAAAAAAGGGAAGAATGACCCAAAGGTGATTCAGAGATCATCAGGATTGCCCCCTTGATTTCAAAGGATGGGTCCATCTTCTTGGTCTCAAAAGGCCAAACAGCCTATGCCTGAAACTTGGGGGACAGGAATGGCCTGCAGAGCCTTGGAGGCAGGATCATTCCCTAGTGGGTCTAGAAGGTGGGCATTGAGCCAAAGAGGAATATTCTCAAGGTTTAAGGTGTAAGTAGAGTTTGCCTTGCTAGGTTTGGGACTTGCTTAGGACCTGTCACCCCTTTTCTGTTTCTTCCTCTTGGAATAGGTATGTCTCTCTTTCGGAATGTCTCACTTTTGTAATGGGAATGTGTTTCCTATGCCTGTCCCACCATTGTGTTTTGGAAGCACATGACTTGTCTGGTTTCACAGGTTCACAGCTAGAGAGGACTTTTGCCTCAGGACGAATCTTACCTGTAGTCTCTCCCATACCTGATTTAGATGATATTTAGATGAGACATTGGACTTAGACCTTAGAGTTGATGATAGAATGAATTAAGACAGTTGAGTATGGTGAGATGAAATGAATGTTCTTTGTTTATGAGAAAGACCAAGGGTAGAATGTTATGGAGTGACTGTTGGTGTCCCCTGAAAACTAATATGTTGAAGCCCTAATCCCCAGTGTGGCTGTATTTGGAAATGGGGCCTTTAAGGAGGCAATTAAGGTAAAATGAGGTCATAGGGTGGTACCCTGATCCAATAGTATTAGTCTTCTTAAAAAAATGAGACACCAATGAAATCTCTCTCTCTCTCTCTCTCTCTCTCTCTCTTTCTCTTTCAGCACACATACCGAGGAAAGGACCAGGTAAGGCAGACAGTGAGAAGACAAACACTTGCAACCCAAGGGAAGAGACTTCACTAGAAACCAAACTTTCTGAAATCTTGTTCTTGCACTTCTAACCTCCGCAACTGTGAAAGAGTAATTTCAGTTGTTTAAGATACCCAGTCTGGTATTTTGTTATGGCAGCAGAGGAGACTAAAACATTTCCACCTCATCACTACTGAAAGTGTAATGCAGAATTATGTCTCTGAGAAGAAACAGTTGATAATATTGCTTGCAATTGTTTTCAAACTCTTGTGTCTTTTCCTACACATTCACGTGCATGCACAAGAATGAATAAAGGTGTTATCTTTAAAAAGACAGTCCTGATGAAAGCATTTCTTTTCTTTGTCATACAAAAAGTTACTCAAACTTTCAACAAATTCTAGGCTTTGTATCTGACTGCAATACCTTCTCAGAAATCTCTTTTTCCATTTGGACTTTGCCTTATAAACTCTACTTTCTTCACACACCTTCCAATCCACAGCCATCCTTCATCTCCAGGGTACACACTACCTTAGCTGAATCCTTCAGCATCTCTCACCTGGAGAATTGCTATAGTTTGCTTACTAGCCTCTTGGACTCTCCTGGCTCCAGCCTCAGTCCAACTAATCCAACATCTGTTCTAATGAATAGTCTTTCTGATCATTTCTCTCCTCTGCACAAAATCCTCCAATGACTCCATACTCCATATTACCAAACATTGGGTTCCTAACTTGGTGTACTGGTCATCTGGAATGCTTGTAAAAATATCTCGTAGGAGGCTCTACCTCTGGCAATCCTGACTGAGCTGGGCAATTCTGTTGTGGAAATCCTGAGATCCACAGTTTGAGAAAACACTGCTAGAGTATAAATTTCAAATTCCTTAGCATGGATATCTATGATCTGGTTCCTCTTTATCTCCCAAAGATCATTTCTTGCTCTGTCCTCCTCCTCTACTCATCATCCTGTCTTCCAGCTATGCCGAACTACCTTCAATTACTAGAATCTGTCTTGCTATTTTATAATTTATGTCTTTGCTCCATCAGCTCAGACTGCTACCTTTCTTCCAACTTGTATGCTTGGTGAACACCTATACATCTTTTACTATGCGAAAATATTTATGATGACTGCCATGTTCTCTAGGTAGAATTGATTGCACTCTTCTTTCTGGTTTCATTTTATCCTTGGGGACCTCTTTCAGAGCTCTTATAACACCCAGTTGCACATATGTTTTTTCTTAAGAGATTATAAGTTACTTGAATTCAGAGACCATGTCTTATTCTTCTTGGCAGCTAGGCACCTAGTATTGCTCCTGGCACACAGAAAGTGCTCAATAAATGTATGTGTTAAAGAATGAATGCAAAAGTGATAAAATTTAAGAAACTTGTGTATTCTTCCAAGTCAGATTAAAACTGGGAGTCAATTTCCTCCAGCCTATGAGTAATAAAGAAAAACAAAGCCTTGGTTTCCTAACACAGAGATCATGGGCACTCAGTCCTCAGCAGCTTGGGGGTATTTCAGTTACTCCCAAGCTTTAGTTTTGGGGAGTTTGTCAAAGGCATATTGCTAGACCAGACCTCCTGAGAGTCCTATTCTGAGTGTCTGCAGTGGAGGCCCTGCAGTGGAGAGCACTACATTTTAAACAAGTGCCTCAGGTGGTTCTCATATGGATGATTCCAAGAGCTTAAGACAGTGACTGTCCTAAAGGTTGTTTCTCCAGCAAAAGCAAGCAGCCACAGCCTTATGCAAACCTTAAACTCTGCAACCCCAAATCCTGGTGCCTACTGGTATTAATATAATAGAAGTATGTTTAGCTGTGACTTGAAAACATTTTCCCCCCTCCTGACTTAAGGCTGGTTATAAACACAGTTCAAGCCCTGGATGGTAGGAAAGCATTTTTAAGATGCAAATTGTCAACCACAGTGGGGGAAGCTGTAAATCTCTTGAAGAGTTAATTGCTGAGCTTATGTTCCATGCAGGCAGCTAGCTAGTATAGTATGTACTCTCAGGTGTGCAGGGCCTACGAGTTTCTTTCTGTCTTCCAGGCAGCTTGAAATCAGGCCTGAGAGACTGATTTCTTCAAAGGTTGGAACTTTGTCAGAATTTCTTCCCCACCCCTGTAACTCTTCCTCGTTGACCTTTGGGAGTGAGAAATCTCAAGCGAACAGAACTCCTGGGAAGATTTCTCCATTCCACTGCTAGTCATAATAGGAAATTGTACAAGTTAGCCTCTCCCGACATGATCCCAGCCCTTCCGCTTCCAGGCCCAGCATAAAAACTAATCTTATCAAAACAGGCAGAAGGGAAAAATAAAAAAGAAGCACACTGGACAGACCCTCCAGGAAGTGCTCCCTGCAGGAAGTGAGGTGTGGTGAGGTGAGGGAGTGTCTGTGGGTTCCTCAACTCCAGGGCAATATCTGGTTGGACATACACTGGTCTTCGCCTGGGTGAATAGTACAGAATAAGGGGGCAGTGCTAAGTAGGGGGGTGAAAGATTTGTATTAATGAAGAGAGCCACGATGGTCTTCAGGTCCTTCACATAATACTGGAGGAATCATTAATTTAGCAGCAGCTGATATGTAGGAAACTAGAAAAGAGTTCCAAAGAGAAGAGAGAGAATGTAGGGCTTGTTTTATGAAATGAGAAGCATTTACCAACATTGCTTCGTATTCTTCAAACATGCTCTGCTCATCTTTACTCAGGTTTGGCAAACAAATAATATTTAACAACAGTAGCTATTGTATTGTATGTGCAAAGTACCTGATGAAATGCACACATTACATTTATTGTTGTAACTTTCATAGAAATCCAGAAATGTGTAACTATTATCCCTGTTTTACAGTTGAGGAAATGACATTCATGGTGGAATAACTTGCTTAATCATTACACTACAGCTAAAACTAGCATATGCCTAAACCAAAAGATAGGAAGTCACCCTTGTTTGCAAATCAATAATACAAGTAGCCTGGGAAATGTGCATGCTTTCAAATAAAGAAAAGGCCAGAGGAATGGCCTAGATTAAAATGTCAGAGTCAAAAGAAGAAAAAAATAACTGGTTAGAGTGACCAGAGAATGCTTCAATGAGCTGCGACTTGAGGGGTGGGCAGGTTTGGTCTGACTGAGAAGGGTAAGCACACAGAGTGGACAGGAGTGATGGCGGCAAAGCAGAGGCAGGACTCTGGGGCACGTGTTTGGTCTGGTAGGTACAGTTTGTAACAAAAGCATTGAGAAGCAGAAGTTGAGAGGTGTTTGTGGTTCTAGAAAAACAGAGAAACTTTGACAACATATTTTTCCCTATAGACAATCAGGAAGCTTCAAGGTTTTTTGATGGAGTTTATTTCAGGCAATCAACAGAATGAATTAAGTGAGGGACATCTACTTGGAAAGGCATTTCGGTGGTTAAAGGATGAAATTGTTCATGGTGGTGGAAGGAGAGGAAAGGATAAAAGAAAGGGAAGGGGCAACACTAAGGAAAATTTGCCTGACCTTGTTCTTAGGGCCAGTGAAGATGTGGTTTTGAAATCTGCTTCTACCATTCACTTGGACAGCAATAAGAATAGCCAACAGCTATTGAACACTTACTATATGCCATGTACTGCACTAGCCATTCATTCATTGCACAGATTTGTTCTCAGTGTTTTCTACATGTCAAAGATCATTTTGGACCCTAGAGATACAGCTGAACAAGACAGAGTGGTCTGTTGCTTCTAATTCTATGAGATAGATACTATTATTATCACCATTTTTCAGATAAGATCAATGTTTTTAGAGGTTGCACAACTACCCAAGGTCACATAAATGGAAAGTGGCAGATCCATGACTCTCTGGGTTCTAATATCTATGCACCAAAGCACCAGGCTAACAGGGTGCAGATAACTTTCTGAGCTTTAGTGCTTTCTTCTATAAAATGAGGATATAGAAACTTCTCTCAACACACGGCAGTTTTGTTTGTTGATTTATTGATTGATTCATTATTGGTGGCTGATTAGACAGAATCTCAAAGGATTCCCAACCCTCCTTTAAATAAGGTTGGTGCAAATTCAGTGATATTAATTAGAGAGCAGTGGGGTCCTATTTACACTCCCTGTGTTTTGACAAAAGCCATATTTGGAAGAAGCAAAAACAAAAAAAAGCAGGTATATTCTTTGTCTTCAATCCTAGTTGTGAAGCCTTCTTGATTTTCCCAGGACTCAAGGGAAAAGAATTGCTCGTGTATGTGTTTGTTTTATTCTGCAAGTTTGAAAACAGCATCATGGACACAAGGGAATCCTCACTATAACTGGGTTTGGAGAGTTTGATAAGAAGCCACTTTTCGTAGGCTAGGTTCTAAGAAGAAATATTAGAGAGGCCTTGTGACTTGGTTAAGCATGTTGAAGGAGGCATCCTGTGTGGGTAATATCACCTTTTTAGTCAGACTGTATTCATATGAAGGCAGGAAGTAGTACACAATCCCTACAATTAAGACTTGCCACTGTGCTACTTGGTAAGATGGGAAATGCATTAAAGAAAAGAAGAAAGCCAAGTTAATCATGTTACCTTGTGAAGAATACCACCCACCATACCCTCCCACCAGAACAGGTACAGAGAGAGCTATTGAGAACACTGGAGCCAATTCTTTTCATTATTAAGCATAAAAGAAGAAAGAAGTCTTGGATATGAAAGGGACCTCCATTTGAACAACATACATCGCTCAGCAAAATAGATGGGAACACCCTAGTCCCAAGGAATGTCAAGCATACAGCACAACAATGTAGAGATTAGAAATCATTCCATGTAGTGTTTTTTTTATCATTTAATTCACGTTCATTAAGCATTTAAAAATATTCCTGGGTAGGTGCTATGGAATCAAGGACAAATTCATATATGGCACAAGTATTTGACTATGTTCCGTGTTTTTTGATACCACTAGAGGAGTGCCTTTGGCTTCTTATTTAACGTCTCTGAACCTTACTTTCTCACTTATCAAATGTGGGCAATAATGACACTTCAAACTGTTATTATGAAGATTCAGTTAGATAATCTATGTATACCAGCAAACCTAGTTTGTTGCTCTGGCAGACAGTAAGTGGTCAGTGAATGTCCCCTATTGGCAGTCTCTGCTGCCTCATGCTGGTCAGTGACACTGGTCAAAACATTGATCTTATCTGAAAAATGGTGACAATCATAGTATCTGTCTCATAGAATGCTTGCTGTCCTCTAGGGGCTGCCCATCTATCAGCCTAAGTTTCCAAAGAGACTGTGGCAGAAGAATGTTCCAGGGTATGGTTATCACCCAAGGGAACAGTGGTCAATTTAAGCTGGGAGAGCCTGACAAGCTTTCATTTAACAGGCAAACTGGGCAGTGACAGAAAGGTACAAGAAAGTGTACTCCAGGCAGGCAGGTTAGTGGGCTAGCACGTAGTGTATCCGCCAGGATGTCAAGGCCTATACTGGGATGCAGAAGTGCAGTGACTGGAGAGGAAGCTAAAGTTTGCATCGTGGAGGACTCTGGTGCCACTTGGTCCTTCCGTAAATATTCTGAAGTGCCTACCACGGTGTTCGGTACTGTGGGAAGTACTGTAAGAGAACAAAGAAGGAAACGATGTGCTTGAAGACCACTTACATTTAACCCCTGCCATGTCAGAGGAACAAACAGAGCGGTGGCCTTGTTCCTGCCCACACTGTGAGCTAGAGCAAGTGAACTGATCTTTTCGGGGCTCAGCTTCCACATCTGTGGTCTGGAGATGTTCATTCTTCTCTGCCTACCTCCCCTGAGAACAGGAATGAGCACTGGGAATAACAGAGGAGGCAATGATGGGCAGGCACCATGGGAACTGGACAGCCCCACTAGCATATGTGAGAAATTGATGATGACACTGAAGCTGATGATGGTAAAGATGATGACTGTGGTGATAAAGAAGCTGGAGGAGATGGTAAATAAGATGAAAACAATAAGGACAGTAATGGCCATTCATCATGATTCACTTAATCATTGAACAAATATATGTTGGGAGCTGACTCTACGTTGGATACCATTCTAGCATTATGGATACAGCAATAAACAAAACAAGCTAGCTGCCTTATTTTTTATTGGGAAGAAAACTATAAATAGATGGATAGTCATATAATTACTAGAGTTTAAGACAGTGAGGAAAGAAGTGGAGGGAAGGGTAGAAAATGATGAGAGGTGGCAGGGATAATAGTGAGAGTGATTCTGGAAACAGCTGAAATCTCTTAGCAAAATTACAAACCTGAGGAAAATTTTACATCAGGGAGGCAGGTTCCAGTGTCTCCCCCTGCTTTATTCTATTCTCTGGTACAATCTTTGTCACTCTAGGTGGTACACAGTGGCAGACCTGTGGTGTTGTGGCATTTATGCAGGCTCTGTGCTGGGTACGTGGAGGCCAACATGTGAAAGAAAAAAATCGTATGGATGAGATTTCACTAAGCCCATTCTGAGCCCAAATGACCCACTGTCTGGGAAAACAAAGACCCTGGTTGTACCTTTCATATAAAACTTGTTTCTGAAGCTTGTCTTCTCTGCCTCCAAGAGTGATTTGTGTGTAAGTTTCAGGAGGTTGGCATATACTGCAGGTTGGCAACATCAATTATCCCCATAAGAAATAATAACATCGTCATAATTGTCTTTGGCTTTAAGCTTATGTTATTGTCCTGAGGGAAACAAAGTTGAAGGTGGGTGGAGAAAGGCCATTAAAACCCTGGGTTCTTTCTGCACACACAAAGAGCATACAATGACTTCACCCACCCCAGGTTTGGCAGGCAGGATCTGAATCAGCTTGGGCAAACCCTGAAGTAAACACCTGAACATCAAGGCAACAGAGAACAGAGAAGTAGAGGGACTGCAGGGAAGCTTGGGTACAATTAGCACATTTTGTAATGTTTTAAAGTTTGGTTGCATGTTGATGAATAGGCCCCACTGGACTCTGGAAGGCCACCAAAAGCAGAGGTCATATTTTATTCACAGTTATAATCCTTGTCTCTTAGTACTGTATTTGGCAAAATAAATCAGCAGACATTTAGCTGTTTGAATTTGGAACAGAATAAAAGACAGAATGAGTGAGTGGGAAAATATTTTAACAGAAACAGGTGTGGAGCACAAGTGGAAGGAACAGACAGATGTGGAATTCAATCCTGGCTTCATCTTCACCACCTGAAGATCCTGGGCTTGGTCTTGACCTTGAGCTTAATTTTCCTCATCTGGGAAATGAAGATAATTATCATATCAACCTGAGAGAGCTGTTGTGAGGATTATGAAATGACATATGGCATATAAAGTTCTTAAAGCAACACCTGGAAGGAAGATGTGTCCAACAAATTGTCAATCTTAATAATCATATTACTTATCAGGTTCATGATCATTGTCAGGAAAGTGAGTTTTTAGGTCCCGAAGAAAAATGCATAATGCATATTTTACTAAAATGGCTAATCACATTATCATTTAACAAGGGCTTTGATCCTTTACATTGTGTATCAGTCTCACCATCCTTAAAATATAAAGTGGCATATATTTATTAATCACTTATATGTTTAAGGTGTTAGGTGCAAGGGGGGACACAAAGAATTATAAATTTATAAAATGAGGGCTCTATCCTCAAATTACCTTTGTTACTTAGAGAGGTAGAGAGATAGACATAAAAGAAACAAAAGAACAAAAAAACAAAAATAACTATGAAACCAAACAATCCATACTAAGTTTGATAAGGGATCAGAGAAAGAGAGAAAGCAAGGACTGTTCAGAGGTACAATAATTGGAGATACCAGAGAAAGTACAGCTCAATTCCATCTTCCTAAGAAGCAGAAACGTTTAAACTGGATGCAAAGCAATGAAAATGAAAATTAATAATAAATGTTTCAATTTTTAAAACTTGGAAATTCTAAAACATCACTTTAAACAAACATTAATTCATAGAGGAAAATGGCATTGCAATTACAGACTTAGAAATTAGCTACTTTAAAAACTTTACATTTCAAATTTATGAGATGTGGTCAAAGCTGCACTCAAAGGAAATTAAATTGTCATAAATGTTTTCATTTTTAAATACAAAAGATTAAATATAAAGGAAATAGTCATTAAGTACAAGAAGGAAGAAATTAACAAATCATACCTAAGTGGGAAAACAAAATGAAAAAAATGAATGCAGGAATGAATGAATTAGAAAGCAAGGAAAGAATTATTAATAAACCAAAAATGTGTTTCTATAAAATAATCATATACATGAGGAAAAGTATACATCTTGGGGAAGAAAAAGAGAGTAAGAGAGTGTGTATGACAGTGACAGTAGTTGGAGGAATAAGTCTATTTTCCATTAGAAATGAAAAAAGCTGATAACATGTAGAAAAAAAATTATTTTTAAATGCCACTAAAACATTTGAATAAAATTGATAAAGTTTGTAGAGAATACAAATGACCAAAATTGACTTAAGAGTTAGAAAAAAGGAATTGCACAATAATCAAGGAAACCTGCCCCTCCCTTTCCCTAATTTCAAAACACAACCTTTATGATGTTTAATGGACCCAGATGAATTTTACAGATGAATCCTTTAAGGAACAGACAGTATGTTGTTTCAACTCTTCCATAAAAAGAGAAAGATTCCAATATGCGTTTTGAAGCTAGTATAACTCTGATAGCCAAAATCTGATGTATATAACACAAAAAAGGGAACATTAGACTATTTCCATTGCTGTTATATCCCATAATAGAGGTGTTCCAGTCAACTGTCTTGGATTCTGACCAGATTAGCACACTGTAACTTCTGGGAGAAGTAAGATAATGCATGGAATAAAAGTGAGAAGAAAGAAATGTTTACAGTGTGGAAAGGAGAGTCAGGAGCCTCACTTCCTTGTACCTATGTTTACCTAATTGGAAAACTCAAGAGAACAAGTGAAAAAGTAATGGAATTAGTAAAAGAGCTCAGTAACTGGTCAGTTACAAACATACAAAACATTTATCTTTCTATATAACCAATTAAAAAGTATAGTGGAAAATGTTCTAATAAAAATACAAAACATCTCAGGATTTAATAAGAATACTTAGAACTTATAAAGATGATACTATAAATCTTTCCTTAAGGTCATAAAAGGAGGTTTGAATACATGGAAAATTATACCTTGATTCATTGGTAAGAAGACTGAATTTTATTGTGTCAAGTGTACCCAAATGAATTTACGTATTTTATCTAGATCAGTCAAAATGCCTATCAACCAAAATCCTGACATGGTTATTTTTGAATTGTCAAAATGCTTATGAAGTTCATCTGAAAAAGCCAAATAAATCAGAACAGCCAAGAAAAGTTTGAAAAAGAAAAATGACAAGGTGGCGTTTGATATATTTATTTATTTTAATAGATTGGTATTAAATTTTACTATGACACTATTTAAATATACGATAAGCTAGGATAAGTTTTAAATGCCTCAAAAGATATTATACTAACATGATAATTATGGATGCCTCCAGGCTGGGGTGGCTATTTGCTTTTATTTTCTTCTCAACATTTTCTCCATACTTTCTAAATTTTCGATGGTGGGCATGTATTACTTTTATTATCAGAATAAAACTTTATTTTTTTAAAGCATCTATAGAATGCAGATAGAGAATGGAGGCAGTCTAGCTTGTGGCAACTCTGAGAAACAGATGAGATATAAATATTAGCTCCATGTATTACATGGAATTTACATTCTTAACTTGAATGTGTTTTGTGGTTTTTACTTTGAATTTTTTGCATAGTTGTAAATTCCTTCTTTCATAGCTCCATGAGGGATGGGCATTTTTCTGTTTCACTCGCTGCTGTATTCTACCATCTAGAACTCGCTGCTGTATTCTACCATCCATATTATATATTCAATAAATATTTGATGACTATTAAAGAATATACATTAGGTGTGATTGATGTCAATCTAAGACATCAACCACCACCCACCAAAACATAGTCTGAGACAAGGACTTTGAATTTTTTGCATAGTTGTAAATTCCTTCTTTCATAGCTCCATGAGGGATGGGCATTTTTCTGTTTCACTCGCTGCTGTATTCTACCATCTAGAACTCGCTGCTGTATTCTACCATCCATATTATATATTCAATAAATATTTGATGACTATTAAAGAATATACATTAGGTGTGATTGATGTCAATCTAAGACATCAACCACCACCCACCAAAACATAGTCTGAGACAAGGACTTGGGTAGTTTACCTGGGCATAAACCCAAGAAGCAGGTGTGAAGGAGAATGTAGAGTGAAAGAAGAAAGTAAGGCCAGTCAGTCTAAGGACACATTATTTAAAGTATACCTATAAATAACAGAGGCCCAGTTCCCCTGATAAGCATTAAGAAACATACAGAAATTTACATGTGAAGGATGCACACCAGGGCATTTCCTATGGGCTCTTATCAACCATCAATTGAGGTTTGCTCTCACAACACTGATTTCTCTGCACTATAAGCAGGCTTCCAAGGTTGGACGATCTCAGGGAAAAAAAACAAAGAAAAAATAGAAATAAAAAGAAAAAGAAAATGAAAAAGAAAACTAAGTATCTTGTGCTTGAAGCAAAACACAGTCATGAGGTCACACTTAGTTCAAAGGAACTGTTCATCATAGCAAGAGGCTAAAATCAGAGAAGGACATGGAGGAGGACTTGAGGTAACAGAGGTGTCTGGCATGGTTGATTAAGAATAATGTCCTACTGGAAAGTTCTTGGATTGCTGGTGAGGCAGGTTGGACTTTATTTTACAAAGGGAATGAGAACACATGGAGAAGAGGAAACTCACGCTATATCATTTAGAAAAACACAAGAAGAGAAAAGCCCAAGAGTTAACTATAACTTTGGGTGAAGAGATGATATGCTCTAGCCTTGTATTATGGGATTGAATCGGCACCCTACAAAATTCATATCCTGAATTAGAAAGTGGCTATGTTTGGAATGTAAAAGACTCTGAAGGACTGAGAATATCCTCTGTGGTCCTTGTTCTGCATAGCTGTTTTTGTATATGGCTTTAGCTCCTAACAGTGACATCCCATTTCTCTTGATGAACCTGAATTACCCAACCAAAGGCTCTTAACCTGTAAGAATAATTTGTCTCTCTTCTTAAAACTGTTCTTTGTCTAGCTATTCTCACAACAGGATAAATTTTGCTAATCACTCTTGCTAAAGCTCTTAAAAATATATGTGTCTTTCTCTTTTAAATCATAACATTCTTTTGGTGCCTTCATATGTGATTTTGAATAAAGACTTATCCCAACCATGCTCTGTTTTATTTTCCTTCAAAGTTTCTGGTGCAGTTGGCTCAGGACTGAACTGCTCAGCGTTGGCCACTTAGATGAGACTAAAGGGTATCAAAGGTACCCTTTGATGTTTCCCCTCCCTGGAGTTCCACGGCTGGTTGGCTTGGTAAGTCCTACTCCTGGTGAATGAGCACTATGTTCCCTTAAGATTGAAGTGCTACCTAAGCCATTTTATTTTCATTTTTATTGTCTTTGATAAAATCCTCTTGACTTGACTTGTCTCATTGCTTTGGGCTTTCATAGGCTAGGTGAGGGTTGGGTTCTCAGATCCTGGTCTTCCGTCTCTTGTCTGTTCTCATCAAACAAACCTCTGTGTCATCTGGTTTCTGCAGTTCTGTGGGGACCTTACTGAGGACAGTTTTGGTCTTCACTGACCCCTCTGGGGAACTTGGGATATGTATAAGAAAATCCCTTTTCATGACATCTGAGAATCAAAGGGTTCAAAGATTCTGAATATTCAATGATATGTAATTTTTTTATTGGCATCTGAAAGAATACAATAAGAGGCATCTGAAAGCAAGACAGGAAAATTCTAAAATTACTCCCCCTAAGGACTTCTTAGACAAGGCTAATAAAAATATATGGAATCTAAAAATCTAAAACTCTCCTCTTCTTACCCAACTCCAAATTGGCCTCCCTTGTGTTACCCTATGCATCAACCACCTCCTTCCCCTTTCTCTGCTCCTTTTATTACACCTGGACCCTCACCAGACCCATTCCACTTTCCTACACACCCTTTCACTGGAAAGTATTAGTTCATAATATCTTATAATATAGGTGGAGATGAAGATCAGCCTTATCATTCTTATAGCCTGATCTAATCAATATCAGATCTTCATAAACTAGTTAAGGGCTTGCCAAACTCTTGAATAGAATACACTTTAACAAAGAATCTAGAATTGTCCTGTGATTTTATAATCCTTGACTCCCTGATCATTATCAATTGGTTCACTAACTTACTTGACCTAAAGATACTAAAACTAGGTTAGAAACTGCAGGATATATTGGTTACAGACTGATTAGCATCAATCCCTGAGGTCTTTCCTGCTAAAATTGATTAGCCCACAATCCAGCCTTATAAACAGAAAGGGAATAAATCAATCTTTAATTTCAGAAACTGCTTAAAGATTGCATTCAGGGAATATTACGGTCTTGATAAGGACAAAGATATACCATTGCCCTAGCCACTTTTTTGTTAAAGTTCTTAAATCAGAGGTGGCATATTTAGGTAGAAAACAAGACAATATTGCAGTGTGTACCCTTCTTGAATTAATACAGATTGCTGAACACTTTGATGATACTTTGACTCAGAAAAAAAAAAAATTATAGGCCAAAATAGTAATAGCTCTAATAACTGTATAAATTAAATAATTAGATAAGCCCAAGAACAAGGACACTTTTGTGTCTAATATAGACCAAGACATTGGCCAGTCCAATTGGTCCAACTGGCCAATTGGAAAGCAGGCATTGGAAGAACAATTCCCACCTTAGCTTGAAGGATAAAATCTCAAAACTTCAACAGAATGACAGCCCTCTGAAGGGTTAGTCTCTCTACTCTGCCCACACTGCCCTTAACACAGAGGGGAACAATTTCCACACATTTTCAAAAACAGAAGATTCTCTTTCTAAATGATTCTAGTCTCTCCTCTTCATTATAAACCTTTCTACCTATCATTTCTTGCTCAGAATAACAAGAAAATTCCAACACTTGGAATCTCAAATACCCCTTAGACTACCTTTGTCTCAGCCAATCTTGTTCCTCTGAGCTCTTTTGCAGGTTAGCCCACTTTACTGTTTAGTGATCCCACTCCAATGAATCATTTGGAACTAGTTCTACATTCTAAATGGGGTGCCACTATTAAATATGGACCAATATCCTCTTTCTGGAATATGCACAAGGGAAGAATCTCCAGCCTATAATTTAATGATTACACAGATTGATTACTATCAATATCGCAGTATTGAATCTGTCCCTGAAAGTGTCTGGGTCAAGAACAATTCAGATGTGGGACACATTAGGGAGGCTGAGCCTTTAAAGTGCAGTTAATCGAGCAATCCTTTTACCAAAATCCACTAAAAAAAAATGCTATTGTAGGACTGCAGGCCTATCTGCATACCTCCAGAAACAACTCATTATCTCCTGTACCTACCATTGTAATGTCTCTGTTGTGTACCATCTAAGGGTCAAATAGGCACTCACTGCTTTGTTTAGGATTTAAGGATCATTAACAAGTCTGTGCCTCTTTACATTCCTGCAGTTTCAAGCCCTAATACCATCATGTTCTTAATTTGCAAGTCAGCTGCTCACTTTACATTGGTGTAGCTGTGCTTGGCATTATTAGTGTACTCTTGCACACAGACTCACAGAATCTGTTTGCATTTACTTGGGATTAGTAACGTATGTAAACAGTTTTCCCCAATACTTTACAAAGTACCACTTCTTAAAATTACTTAACCATAGCTTTAGAAGCATCCAAATCACCCAGGACTCTGTTCTAAAATAATGTATGGATGACCTGTTATATTCTTCAAATCAAAAGACTTGAGGAATTGATTCCCACCATTTGCTGACAGTGTTATCATTTGAGGGATACAAAGTCTCCAAGGAGTACCTTTGGTTTTATCATGCCCAGGTGCATTTTCTAGGCCATGACATAATGCAAAATGGAAATGCTCTTTTTATTCAAAGATTGAAAGCTATTAGTGACTTTCCTAGGCCAATTATAAGTAGGCAACTTCAAGAATTCTTTGGTGTCATGTGATAAAGAAACATTTGATTTATAACGTTTCTGAACTGGCTTCCTTTCTATATGATCCAATGTAGGCTGACATACATGAGCCCTTGCCCTAAAAAGCTCATTGGAAACCATGTACTGTAACATAAATGACTCCCTTGAAAACCCATTAGCCTTGGACTTACCAAATACCACCAAACTTTCAATTTGTACCTTAAAGATCAAGACAAACTTTGGGAGCTCTACACAACAGTACAATGGACATCAGTGATCTGTATCACCTACTGTAGCCTCTCACTTTACCGGGTTGCAAAAGGCTACCATCGCCTTTATTTGTGTGCAATGGCAGAAGCCACAAATTTAACCGAGACCTCTGCTGCCTTAGGATCTACACTTACCTACATGATCCCTCATATTGTACAGATTTTACTCATCATTAAAACTATCTAGAACTTTTCTGTTTCTATAATGACATCCTTTGAAATCCTTCTCTCATCCACACATATTTCTATTCATCTTTGCAACATCCTAAACCCCACCACCTTTCTTCCATTCTCAAAGGAGACAGAATCTCATGACTGCCATGATCTTGCTCAGAGTTTTCCTTGCTTTGCCTGACCACCTTGAAACCCATTTAGAAAACAGTGATTCAAAACTATTTGTAAATGACCTTATTAAGAATTCAAGGAGCCTATAAAACTGGATATGCAATCATAAACCATTCAGACTTGCTCAAATCCAGTTCTTTCCCAGAAGCTAATTCTGTATAAGTTGATGACTTATAGCCCTAACTAGGTCCTGCCAATTAACTAAAGAAAAGAAAGTATCTGTCTACATGGATACTAGATATGTTTTGGGGACGACTAATAATTTAGATACGATTTAGAAGCAAGGTGGCTTCTTAACTTCCCCTGTATATGATTATGGATATATTCATAGCAATGTCTATCTTCCTTCTGGTTGGCCGAGAGCCTGCCCTTGCTGTAAAGTAACTTGTGTTTGTTTCCCATTTAGTGAATATCCACATGTTTTTTTGTGGTGGGGTACCCAGTTCACTGAAGCAGTAATTAAAGAATTTGCAAGGCTTTACCTGTAACACAAAAGTTTCACTTTTCCTATTTCCCAAGAAAAATAGAAAGAATGACTGACAAATTAAACTGAAAGTTGCAAAATATCACAGGAACTTAAGTTGCCACAGCTAACGGCTTTGCCCTCGATCCACTCTAGACAAGAGCTAAGAGATTATTCCCATATGAGCTGGTCACTGGATGCTTCATGGATACCAGCAGCTCTCCTCCTATCCTTGACTTTACTTTTTTTGCAGGTCAAAATAGCTAAATATTATAGAGATTTAATGCAATTTTCCCAAACTTATTAACAACAGGACCAGGTGGCTTTTCTCTATTACAAACCATAGGAACTCCTATCTGGCTTTCAACCTGGAGAGCATGTGTACTTGAAATGACACCAAAATAAAACTTCTCTTGAACTTCTTTGGAAGGAAACTTATCAAGTTCTGTTAATCACAAACATTGCAGTAAAACTCCAAGGGATTGACTTTTCAGATTTATAGCTTCCATTTAAAAAGATATAGTATATCCACTTCCTGGACTTCCAAGCTAATGGCACATTCTCCAGAAACAGGCTGTCAGGAAGGAGACATACTTCCTAAGAGCCTCATACCAAGCATCAGACTGTTATGTGTGTGTATTGTTAGGGTTCTCCAGACAACAGGACCAATGAGATATATATATAGGAGATTTATTGTAGAAATTGGCTCCATATGATTATGGAGGCAGAGAAGTCCCCTGATACGCTTTCTACAGGCTGAAGAACCAGGAAAGGTGGTGATGTAATTCAGTCTGAGTTCAAAGGCTTGAAAACCAGAGGAGTTGACAGTGTAAATCCCAATCCCTGTCTGAAGGCTTGAGAAACAGGAGCTCTGATGTCTGAGGGCAGAAGGCAGATGGTCCAGTTGAAGCAAAGAGAACAAATTTGTCACTCTTCTACCTGTTCTATTTAGAACATCCTCAGATGGGATGAAGCCCACCTGCATTGATGAGGGCTATCTTCTTAACTCAACATACTGATTCAAATGCTAATCTCTTCCAGAAATATCCTCAAAGACTGACTAAGAAATAATGTTTTACTAGCTATTCAGGCATTCCCTTAGCCCAGTCATGTTGACACAAAAAATCAACCATGACAATGTTAGATGGTTTCCGCCAAGGACTTTCAAATCAAGATCACAGGCAAGCCAAGAGTTACCTACCACCACACCCTTCAAATCATTTCTAATTTTATTATCCCTTAATTTTTAATAGCTTTATTGAGGCAATATTGAGGCAATTCACATCCCACACAATGCACTCATTTAAAGTGTACATTCAGTTTTTAGTACATTAACTGAGTTATGCAATTATTGCAACTGATTTCAGACTGATTATGTCTAATTTATCTATTTTTCTTCTATTGTTTCTGCATTTGGTGAAATATCTATGAAACTATTGCCTAACTCATGTTAAAAAATACTTAACTCTTGTATTTTCTTCTAAAAATGTTACAGGATCAACTATTATAGTTAGCTCTACGATCTATTTTGAGGTGATTTTTTTTAATTTTGGTATCATTAATCTACAATTACAAGAGCAACATTATGGTTACTAGACTCCCCACATCATCAAGTCCCCACCACATACCCCATTACAGTCACTGTCCATCAGTGTAGTGAGATGCTATAGAATCACTACTTGCCTTCTCTGAGTTGTACAGCCCTCCCCGTGCCCCCCCAACATTACATCTGCTAATCGTAATGCCCCTTTTTCCCTCTTATCCCTCCCTTCCCACCCATCTTCCCCAGTCCCTTTCCCTTTGGTAACTGTTAGTCCGTTCTTGGGTTCTGTGAGTCTGCTGCTGTTTTGTTCCTTCAGTTTTTTGTTTGTTCTTATACGCCACATATGAGTGAAATCATTTGATATCGGTCTTTTTCTGCCTGGCGTATTTCACTGAGCATAATACACTCTAGCTCCATCCATGTTGTTGCAAATGGTAGGATTTGTTTTCTTCTTATGGCTGAATAATAATATTCCATTGTATATATGTACCACATCTTCTTTATTCATTCATCTACTGATGGAACTTAGGTTGCTTCCATTTCTTGGCTATTGTAAATAGTGCTGCGATAAACATAGAGGTGCATATGTCTTTTTCACACTGGGCTGCTACATTCTTAGGGTCAGTTCCTAGGAGTGGAACTCCTGGGTCAAATGGTATTTCTATTTTGAGTTTTTTGAGGAACCTCTGTACTGCTTTCCACAATGGTTGAACTAATTTGCATTCCCACCAGCAGTGTAGGAGGGTTACCCTTTCACCACATCCTCCCCAACATTTGTTGCTGTTTGTCTTTTGGATGGTGGCCATCCTCACTGGTGTGAGGTGATATCTCATTGTGGTTTTAATCTGCATTTCTCTGATGATTAGTGATGTGGAGCATCTTTTCATGTGCCTGTTGGCCATCTGAATTTCTTCTTTGGAGAAGTGTCTTCTCTTCAGCAACTCTGCCCATTTTTTAATTGGCTTATTTGCTTTTTGTTTGTTGAGGTGGATGTCAACCCTTTATCGGATATGTCATTTATGAATATATTCTCCCATACTGTAGGATGTCTTTTTGTTCTACTGATGGTGTGCTTTGCTGTACAAAAGCTTTTCAGCTTGATATAGTCCCACTTCTTCATTTTTGCTTTTGTTTCCCTTGCCCGGGGAGATATGTTCATGAAGAAGTTGCTCATGTTTATGTCCAAGAGAGTTTTGCCTATGTTTTTTTCTAAGAGTTTTATGGTTTCATGACTTGCATTCAGGTCTTTGATCCATTTTGAGTTTACTTTTGTGTATGGGGTTTGACAATGATCCAGTTTTATTCTCTTACATGTAGCTGCCCAGTTTTGCCAACATCAGCTGTTGAAGAGGCTGTCATTTCCCCATTGTATATCCATGGCTCTGTTATTGTATATTCATTGACCATATATGTTTGGGTTAATATCTGGACTCTCTATTCTGTTCCACTGGTCTGTGGGTCTGTTTTTGTGCCAGTACCAAATTGTCTTGATTACTGTGGCTTTGTAGTAGAGCTTGGAGTTGGGAAGTGAGATACCCCCTGCCTTATTCTTCCTTCTCAGGATTGCTTTGGCTATTTGGGGTCTTTTGTGGTCCCATGTGAATTTTAGAACTATTTGTTTCAGTTAGTTGAAGAATGCTGTTGGTATTTCAATAGGGATTGCATTGAATCTGTAGATTGCTTTAGGCAGGATGGCCATTTTGACAATATTAATACTTCCTAGCCAAGAGCATGGAATGAATTTCCATTTATTAGTGTCCTCTTTAATTTCTCTTAAGAGTGCTTGTAGTTTTCAGGGTATAGGTCTTTCACTTCCTTGGTTAGGTTTATTCCTAGGTATTTTATTCTTTTTGATGAGATTGTGAATGGAATTGTTTTCCCCATTTCTCTTTTTGCTAGCTCATCGTTAGTGTATAGGAAAGCAACACATTTCTGTGTATTAATTTTGTATCCTGCAACTTTGCTGAATTCAGATAGTAGTCCTAGTAGTTTTGGAGTGGAGTCTTTAGGGTTTTTTATGTACAATATCATGTCACCTGCAAACAGTGACAGTTTGACTACTTCTTTACCAATCTGGATGCCTTGTATTTCTTTGTTTTGTCTGATTGCCATGGCTAGGACCTCCAGTACTATGTTGAATAACAGTGGGGAGAGTGTGCATCCCTGCCTTGCTCCCAATCTTAGGTGCAAAGCTTTCAGCTTCTCGCTGTTAAGTATGATGTTGGCTGTGGGTTTGTCATATATGGCCTTTATGATGTTGAGGTACTTGCCATCTATACCCATTTTGTTGAGAGACTTAATCAGGAATGGATGCTGAATTTTGTCGAATGCTTTTTCAGCATCTGTGGAGATGAGATGATCATGTGGTTTTTGTTCTTCTTTTTGTTGATGTGGTGGATGATGTTGATGGATTTTCGAATGTTGTACCCTTGCATCCCTGAGATGAATCCCACTTGATCATGATGGATGATCGTTTTGATGTACTTTTGAATTTGTTTTGTTAATATTTTGTTGAGTATTTTTGCTTCTATGTTCATCAGGGATATTGGTCTGTAATTTTCTTTTTTTGTGGGGTCTTTGCCTGGTTTTGGTATTAAAGTGATGCTGGCTTCATAGAATGAGTTTGGAATTATTCCCTCTTCTTCTATCTTCTGGAAAACTTTAAAGAGAATGGGTATTATGTCTTCTCTGTATGTCTGATAAAATTCAGCAGTGAATCCATCTGGCCTGGGGGTTTTGTTCTTGGGTAGTTTTTTGATTACTAATTCAATTGCGTTGCTGGTAATTGGTCTGTTTAGATTTTCTGGAGGTAATTTTTGAAATGATGAAATTTATGGTAGCTGATAAAGGTCCAACTCCATTCTTAGTATTGAATTATCTTGACACTTTGGTCCAAAATCAATATACCATAAATACATGGGTTTATTTCTGGACTCTCACTTTCACACTGTATCTCCACATGTCTATTGTTAAGCCAGTATCACGCACACTGTCTTGATTAATTTGTAGTAAGTTTTGAATTGGGAAGTGAAATCTCTGCTACTTTGTGCTTTTTTAAGACATTTTTGGGCTATTCTCAGTCCCTTGCACATCTGTATGAAATTTAAGATTTGATTGTCAATTGCTGCAAAGGAGGCAGCTTGAATTTTGATAGGGATTGTATTGAATATAAACATTAGTTTATGGAGCATTGTCATTGTAACAATATTGAGTTTTACTATTCATGAACGTGGGGATGTCTCTCCACTTCCTTAGATCTTTTTCAATTTGTTTAATCTAGGACTTGTTTTGTTATATTTATTTCTAAGTGTTTCATTCTTTTTGACTCTATAGCAAATAGAGTCATTTTCCTAATTTCATTTTCTTTTTGGTTGTTCATTGCTAGTGTATAGAAAAACAACTGAGTTTTATACATTAATTTTGCATCTTCCAAACTTGTTGAATTTGTTCATTAGTTATTAGAGTCTTTGGTGCATTCCTTAGGTTTTTCTAAATATAAAGTCATGTCATCTGCCAACAGAAATAACTCTACTTCTTCTTTTCCAATATAGATGAATTTATTTCCTTTTCTTGCCTTATTTTCCTGGCTAGACTCTCTAGTACAATGTTGAATAGAAGTAGATGTTCCTGTTTGTTCCTGATCTTAAGAGCATAAGCATTCACTTTCACCATTGGTTAAGATATTAGCCATGGGCTTTTCTATAAGTGCCTATGAGTACCATATTGCATAGAGCAGCTCTAGACCTTCACTCTAAGGTCCAGTGACTCATTCTTTCTGCACGTCTTGACCCATCCTGCACTGGATATGGAAGAATCACTTATCTGAATGGTGAGTTTGGAAGAGGAACAGGGTATGTGATGTTCAACTTCCTCCCCTTTCCTCTTTCCTGGGAGCAGGGGGATTTGACCACAGAAAGTATGCTCTTTTATGTCCCTCCCTGTTTTAACTTTTTAGGGAAGATCTTGACATGGGGAGACCTGCAGTTGTTCAGCACTGCCTGTGATTAGGTGTCTAATTTGGAACATCAGTTTCAGAAAACACATCTATGACATATTCTTCAGTGTTCTCTGTGCTAATTATAAACCTGACATTTTTATCTTCATTTGAAGGTTATCTATCTTAGGTCATTCCTAACCTGGGCAGGGGAAAGGAATTTTATATGGGTGTCCATGAAACTCAGATGAGGACTTAAAGAATGCTTTAAGGTCTAGTAAAATACCATATTCAGAACATTTAAGCCATCTGTGCAACTAGTAAAATCAATCCCTGATACAACTTTAGTGTGCTCTCCAACCTTGCACTTTGAATGACATATAAGCTCCTTTACTTTAGCAAGGAAAATGAATTTGGCTAAACCGTGTAAAACTGTTGGATAAGGTGAAGAGCTGAGGTTGAGAGTGGAAAGAGATGGACAGCATGATGGGAGATAAATGTTTTGTCTTAGATAGCAGACTCAAATTTCCAAGAGTAGAGAATTGACCCTTCAATGTCAAGGGTAAGGCAACGTATCTAAAAATATTATCAGTGAGGCTTCCTTAGATGACCAAGCATTTTCATAGCTCATTGGCCCCAGTGTAAATCACTGGCTGCATTGACTCTGCTTGTTTCATTTGTTGAGACACTAAAAGGGGGCTGCATTACCATTAAAACCCTCCAGTAACTGAAGTCTGTCCCATGAGAGAGGAATTTGTTTATTCTGGAGCCTTCAGATATATCTGAAGGCAGATTAGACATAACTTACTGAAATTAATATGGAATGGAATTTGTTGGGTGTAAAGAAATAGCAAATAATTAACAGTGGTGAACAAATTGAACTGAACACACTGTGATGTTAAAAGCCCACATTTCTGGGAATATTTTACCTCTAGGATATGTTATGGGAGGGGATTCCTGCAAGTTATAGATATAGAACCAAATGTTCCACATAGTCCCTTCCAACTCTGAGACTGTAGAAGGAATTAACCGTGGGACTCAACTCTGTGAAATAGAAAATCTTGAGTTCTTGGCTCAATTCTACTAACAAACTAGCTATCTGACCTTGAGCCAAATTACTTATTCTTAATGAACTGCAGTTCCTTTATCTGTAAAATGCACATTTGGGGTTACAAGAGATAATCTTTATATAAACTGCTTTTGGCTTTAAAAAATGCTGAGATTGGAAGAGACTTAGAATGGTCTAGAGCAGCAGCATACAAATTAGCATAGGTGAAGACTTTCTAAGGGGTAGAGCGTAGTGGTGTTCTAGAATCAGCTTGGACTGGCTGGTGAGAGCTGATGGTGCATCTTTTCCCAACTCTGCAGTTCAGTGATGTCAAATTAGTATCATGGGAATATTTACAACATGGAACTCAGCAAATACTATAAATCTGAGCTTTCAGAGTACATTTATCAAACAAGGCTGGTTATCCGGGCTGGCACAGTTTTATGGAAATCAGTCATTAGACTGAAGATTGCCTGATGAAATGGCTAAGGTAGTGGTGTAGTTTCTTTCCCCTAACTTTACAAAAGAAAAAAAAGCACAACTCAACACATCGTGATTTTCACTGAGAAGCATTGCCCCAGGGAGTAGACCCCTCCAGGGCACTAAACAAAGCAATTTTTGAAATGCTGGTATTGGTGTTGAGAAAGTGACTTAGAAATTGATCTTTTTATAAGATAAGTAGTTTCCATTCTGTTTTCAATAAAATTCAGGACAGTTCAGTCTGAGTTGTCAACACATATATCATTAACAATTATTGTTTATGATGAAACCCTGTGACTTTTAGCATGTAACTCAGGAGTTCAAAGAACTGAGTGGTGTCTTTATAATAAATCTTAAATGTAACTTATCATCGTTTCCATTTTAAAGACAGAAAGGAAGAGGAAAGAATTTATGTTGAAACTACCTCATGCTAGTAAGTGATATTTGCTTAAAAATACATAATCCAGTCTAAACAAAATCCTCTTAATCTCAAGAATACACTTACCATAAAATTTTATTTTTTTAATTAATACATTTTAGAATTTCAATTTACTTGTTTTGATTAATAGATAAAAATAATAGTTTTAATGATACCTCACATAGAAAAAGTTAGTACTTAGGGCCTATGCTCACAGGCAATAAAAAGTTACATATCCATTTGTGTATTACTTTCAATGCAGAAAAGCCTAATAGGGTTTTCTATAAAACTGCTTCAAGCTTAAAGTACATTACAGTAGGAAAAAATCCTGTGTAGGAACAGTAGGATAAAATCCTATGTGGGAAATGGAATGGAAATTAGAGTTCAAAGAGAAAAGGAGCTGATGTAAAATTTCCAAATATTAAAGAACTTATTCTTGTGCGTATGTGTGTGGGTGCACGCACATGTGTTTTAAACTGACAATAGTGAAAAATCACATTGCTGAGGTATTTAGATTCCTCTAGGTAGATTTAACAAGGTAACAGTTTTATTTTGAAATGTTATTCACCACAGGTCAGAAATGACATCTTTGGCAGCTGAGTGAGTGAAAGGGAAAAGAGCGTGTCCGGCCCATCCCACAGTGAACTCTACAGCCTATGGGAGCATGATGCAAGCCTTTCCTGCTGACTGTGCAACGCTTCTGTGTGCTCCTACATTGCTTCGTAAAGAGGAGCCTCTCAGTAAATCCTGGATTGATTGATCAGTCTAGCTAAGGACCTCAAAGAGATGAAGTCCTTATCAAAACACAGTTGGACTACTTGGTGGCTGCAGCCAAAAATTATGTCAGGCAGTCAGAGTTCTCTTTGCTCTCTGCTACAGCCCGGTGGGAGGGGGACTCACACAACTTATAGAACAACAAGTCAGATGATCCAGTACAAGAAAGCCTCAGACTTTTTCTGAATCCCAACCCTGAGATAATGACATTCAGCTTAAGTATGGGTATGGTTGGTGTAGCTGGGGATACTTAACATGGCACTGGCCTTTATTCTGGGGAACTTGGGATGAAAAACTGGATCTTTCCATGCAAATCTTAAAAAATACATGGTGGATCAAGGTGTGGGGATGGGAAAACCTCTTTGGCCTCTGTAACTCTGGGGGGAAAATCCCAGGGCAAAATACCTCTAAAACCAAAATCAGTCAAAGGGAGAAATAAAGTTAAGAAACCCTTTTATTTCTTACAAGCAGTTGTCCCTGTCTCTCTCTTGACCTGGCTGCAGCAGAAGAGTGCTCTACCCAACTCTGCACACCCTTGTAATTACCTATTGATATGTAGATGGACTAATTCTCTCCACCCCTTGGAAACATCTATTGGTATGCAGATGAACCAAAGCCAGGCAAGAGATTCTGGAAATACTGCAATTTTACCCATAGCCCCATTCCTTGCATTTTCCTCCCTCATGTTCACTCCTCTCTGTAAAAGGAGGTGGGGCAGTTTGCAGAACAGAAGCAAGGAATTCTTGGTTTAGCTTCTCTCCTTGAGACAGGGACCATGGGTGTAGTCAGAGTAGGGTGAGGGCCTCCGGGAAAAGCAGGGTGGGATATTTACAGTCAGCAATATAACAATGGGCAAAGAAGTCCTTTTTGAAACTCTGTGTTAAGCATTACACAAAGTCAAGGTCACACTAATCCTCTAGGATCAAGATACCAGACTAAGAATATAGACATCTTCAGTAAAGTCAGTTAAAAGTCAAAAGGCCAGGAGCAACTTGGCCTAGAATGCTTGAGTGTTTCACAAATAAAGAAGAGTATCTCAGTATAACCCACGACTTCACTGTAAACAGCCCTAGCAAGCAGAGATCAACCCAGCCCACCTTGAGGTCAGGGCAGGTGGTACAAGTCCACACCCCTAAGCCTTTTTTTTTCATGTTCTGGAAAAATTTGCCTATAAAAACCCCTAGACAACGCACCACTCTGGGGCTGTCTTGTCCCCTCCTGGCGTGAGACAGGAGCTCTGTCTTCTCACTTTATTTCTAAATAGAAGCCTGTATCTTGCTCTTCTACCTTGGGTGTTTGCTAAGCTCATTCTTGGGCTTCATGAACAAGAACCCCAGCATCATCTTTTCTCTTGGAAACTAGAATTCCAGTTTTGCTCCTCCTGACTTTAATGTTTAGAACAAGTCCCATGAGGAGAGGACTGTGGTCATGCAACACAGCCTGTGACTAGGTGGGGAGTCTATTCTGGGGGCTCAGTATTGGTAAGCCTGTGTTGCTCATATTTCAGCCACATCTTCCAACACAGCTTCATTGACAATAAAGCTGATAGTTGGTACTCCAGTTATCTGCCTCTGTTACCTCTCATCCCAACAGGTTAAAGGGGTCCCTAAAACTGTCAAATGAGGGTCCATCTGTGGAATCAAATTAAGAGGTAAATACAGCTGGTCCAAAGATAATTTTTATCTCTGGGATATGGAATGGATGCAGGGCTCAGTATGAGGGAGGTAAGTAAGATTAAAATGAGGAGTGAGAGAGAGAGAATTTTGAAATGCCAGGTAGTGAAAGGCTTTCCTCCAACCCCTATCTCTTTGTTTATCTAAATGTTCCTCTTCTTTGTAGGTTGGCAGAGTGGCATATGTTTTAAAACCTGACCTGACCTATTATGTGTCTTCAATTGTAAAATGTGAGAAGATGCCCCACATAATAGGGTTGTTGTAACATAGTGGGGATTCCTCTCATTTAAATATGTGTGTGTGTGTGTGTGTGTGTGTGCGTGTGTGTGTGTGTGTGTATACATACACACACACACACACACACAAATGGCTTTAAGGACACAAATAGAAATTATGGATGATCACATAAACCAGACCCATTGATAAGTGACTTTTTGAATTCACTGTCATTCATTTCCCATTGGGTATGGTAGGTCTGTGCCCCTGGTGAAGTGGTGCAAGACACAAAGACATGCTTGACTAGCTTCTCTTTGAAGTGCATCCACCATTTTGGGTACAGAAACTCTTACAAGCACACACACCCAAGAGGATAATATCTGTTGTTTACATTTAGCAGAACTTTAGACTACTTTAGATCATGAACTCTTTAAAGGCAGAAACCTCATAAACATGATACTTAGTGTTGGAAACAAGAATTCATGTAAGGGACATGATATTCCCCCTGGCAGACTAGGACAGTTCATTTCTCATTCAGTCATTCATTCACTCAGTTATCATTTATTGACTGCCTACCATGTACTATGTGCTGTTATAAATTGCAGAAATAGTCATAAATTCCTCCCATCTCTGTATCTCCTTTCCCATCTTAGGGCCCAATTGCAATGTGAATTTAAGCCTCTCCCATGAAAAGAAAGAGTGTATTTCTCCAATGCTTTAATCTGGGCTAGACCATGGGACATGCTTTGGTCAATAGGGATATTAACATACACGATGCAATCAGGCCCTTGAAAAATTCTTGATCATTGGGGTTTTACTTTCTTTTGTTTCTCCTGGGAGACTGAGAATAAGTCCAGGCTTACCTGTCAGATGAAGAGTAACACATGAGTGTGCAGCTATTTCCATTGCCCTTGCTAACAACTAGTCAATCCCCAGTGAATGGGCCCTAAACAATTAGCTGACTACAAATACATAAGCAAACCCAGCTAATACCATGTTAGGCAAAGAAAAACTCTTAGCAGAGCTCCTCCCAAATAGCTGACCCAGAGAAGCATAATCGAGTAAATAAGTGGTTTGTTGTCTTAGGCCATTAAGTTTCAGGGATGGTTTGTTACACAGCAAGAACTAACTGACCCAGTGCTAGAGATTCAAGAGCAAACAAAGTAGAAAATGTCCTTGTTCTCACAGAATCATCTTTTCTTTGGGGGAGAATAACAAACTAAATAAATAAGAAAATATCAGATATAATAAGGTGGAGAATTAAAGTAGGGCCATGCAATAGCAAGTGCCTGGAAAACTGCTAACACTGGGTGGTCAGCAATGATTTCGCTGAAGATGGGACCATATGCTGAGATCTCAATAGCACAAGGACCAAGCCAAGACTAGAAGTAGGATCTTTCCAGGCTGGTTTCTTTGAACAATTATATTAGACAGGGACCAGATTTCTGGCATACATTGGGACGGCTTCCAGGTGAGTATATGGCAATGGCTTTCAAGACAACTTCCTGCCAAATTTTAGAACTTTCAGATCAGAAAATGTATGGTGTTCTCACTCTGCAAGGACGAAGGAGTTAGAGAGAAGGGAGAACACAGTTCTCATGAATTAGAATCAATATCTTGCAAATGGAATCCCCAAGATCTTTGCGCAATGTTTGTGCTTTTGCTATTGGGACCTGGGGAATTTTCCACTTGACAAGCTTGTCATGGTTATAAAATCAACTCCAAATATATACATGATGGAGGCTAAAACATACCATGAAAAGACAACAAGATACATGATGTGGAGACTATGAGAAGCTCCTCTGGTCAGCACATGGTTTTGAGAATACAGGAAAACTGATTGTTTGATGAGAACTAGATTGACAAAACAGTTTATTTCCTAAAGTTACAACCTGAAGGATTTCAACTAATTGCCATTAATTCTCTGTTCATTCACAGTGGCCCAGGGTGTCAAGATAATACCCAGCCTGTGTCCACAGACATAAGAGAAAAGAGTGAAAGAAAGGAAAAATATGCAAGGAAAATGGGGTTGTGATAGAAATAGTATAGGGGAACCTACTGTAGATCTCACACCAAGAAAGGAGATCAGGAAGCTTGTTCTAAAGAACAAGAATTATATTTATCAAAAGGAATTATGTCAACCTTAGGGTAGAATCCCAAACTACAGCTTGGTTAGTATATAAAAATCTTTATGAAGGTTAATATTTTAAGTATATAAGTGTAAATTAAAGGGAGAAACAAAGAAACAGAGCAAGCCAACAAGCTCTGTTGGAGATAGAATGCAGTGCCAGCTCCTGGCTGCAAGACTTTTTGGATGACGACACCCAAGACTTGAACAGCAAGCCATTATTTCTCCAGCAAGGGAAGGATGGGCTGGTGGGGTATTACTCTTTAATGCTGATACCATCTTTAACTGATTGTGATTCCTATTAATTCATAAACACTCAGAAAAGTCGGTCTCGAGAAGAAAAACAAATCAGCACTTTATCCCCATCATTTGTTTGTACGTTATTTTTGCCTATATTTGTTTAAAGTTAATTTGCATTAATTTTAAAGGCTTGGTACAGATGTGAACTTTAACATTCTTCATCATTAACTAGGAAGTGCTGCCAAAGCCAAATTTTTTCAAAGCAAGTCACGGCTGTCAGGGTAAGAACCTAGACACAAACTAGGCACACATGCTAATCTTATTGAGAAATCTTTAAAATTGCCTTAGGGTTTTGGCTCAGATGTACTGTCAGATGGAATTTGTGCAATTAAAAACCCAAGAAAGGACCAAAAACCATTTCTTCCCACAGTGGGTTTTGAAGGATGTCAGGAAAGACAGGAAAGCAACCTCAGGTGTTGACAGATCAGTGCAGGGAGGTGCAGGAAGCCAGGGGAGGTCAGCAGCAGCTGAGGGGTGGCGGGAAGACCACACGCAGACAGCCTGCCTTGATGTGAGCTTCTAGCCCCACTAGGAGGCGGCAAGCTCTCTAAATCCAGGGCCTCAGGAAGGAAAATCTAACCTGTGACTATGTAGGGACAAATGGACTTTCCTAAGGCTGATGGTTGCCTGTGGTTATGGCAGGGTTTTCCAGGCCGAGATCATGTCAGGCAGAAACAGCCCCGTTTTCTTGACATTTGAATGTCATGCTTCCTCAGGACAGATTTTTTAATGACCACATTTGCTATTAGCCTCTTATAACTATAATCATCAGACTCATTCTGCCCACATTGTGGAGGCTCTGGCCAGCTGGATGCCCTGAGTGAAGACCAAGGGTCCCGGGCCCACTGGGCAGTGTGTGGGCTGTCCCTGTGCAGAAAGCATTAGCATGGGCTAATGATCCTTCCCTGATACACAGCCACTGCCACAGCCTCCTCCCTTCCCTTCTGCAGGAGACCCAGCAGACATGCAAATAAACATGGGCAACAAATGAACTGGAGTGGAATTAGGAGGCACTCAGTTTCCCTGAAAAGATGACAGCTTAACCAAGTGGTTGGCAGCTGTCTATCATCTGTAAAAGGTGTTGAGAAATTCCCTTTCCCCTGATGTTACAGGAGCTTGCTCAGAGTAGGTGCTCAGTTATTACTTGTTGACTGAAGAGGCTGCCTGGGAGGAGTGACAGCTTGGGAACTAGATGACGTCTCAGAGGTGGGGAAAGAGGCTGCTATAGTATAAACCCTGTAGGCAGGAATGAGGGTGGCCCTTCACACACAGGTGGATTAATATCCAGAGAAATGTGCTATTCATTTTCCTCAATAAGAATCATTTTATCAACTATAAAATGGGAGTAATGATAACTACCTTACAAGGGATTTTTTTTAAGGGGATAAGGATTTAATGTGATAATGGATATAAAAAATGTCTTGCATATCTTCAGAACTCACTGGATACCATTTTCCAATTAACCAATGGCAAACAGGCTCAGAAAGGAAAACTGGGTTCCCCAGAATCACACAGCTAGCAAGTGGCAAGGTCAAAATGAAATCCAGTTCTGAGTCCAGCACTCTTTTGACTAAACCTTATCTTTATCTAGAATAGCAAGTATCAGAAATCTCACAGGTACTCATTTTCCTTTGTGAGTTGGCAAGGGATGTAGCCATTTCAAGGTCTCTAGTCCTGAAGGAGATAATCTACCCAAATACTGTCAATAAGAGGATTTGAGAGGAGGCAGAGTGGGTTGGTGATGAACACAAGTTCTAGAGTCTGACTGAATGGAGTTAGTACCTTGGAATTCATTGACGACCTCAAGAACTGTTTTGTGAACTAACGGGATGCATGCCAGATTGGAGTGGATTGAGGAGTGGTTGAGAGATAAGAAAATTAAGACAGCAAATGTAGACAACATTTTTGATGAATTTGACTGTGAAGGACAGGTGTAATAGGTATATTAGGAGGTGGAGCCCTTGGGAGGTGATGAGGTCATGAGCAAGAGCCCTCAGGTTTGGGATTAGTGATCTTTTTAAGAGACTCCTGAGAGCTCTCTCAGTCCCTCTTCCCTCCATGTGAGGACACAGAACTCAGCGATGGCCGTCTAGGAAGCACCTCCCACCAGACACTGTATCTGCCAGTACCTTCATCTTAGGTTTACCAGCCACACAAGAACGGTGAGAAATAAATTTCTTATGTTTATAAGTCACTCAGTTTATGTATTTTCTTACATAAGCTCAAAAAGACTAATACACTATTTCACTTGGCCACTCGACAATATTCTGATAACTCCTCCCTTTTTAAAGAACTCTCTTCCTCTGTTTTCCATAACATCCTGGTCTCCTGAGTTTCCTCTGACTTTGTGTCCACTTCTTTTTGGTATCCTTTGCAAATCTTCCCATCTTGATGGGAATTTGAATTTATTAAATTTTTGAATTTATTATATCTTTATTAAATATTTGAATTCCCTACAGCTCAATTCTAGACCCTCTCCTCTCATTTTTACATTCTCTCCTTAGGTAATCTCCTTGTTTATGGTTTTAATTATCTTCTCTATGCCAATGACTCTCAAATTTGTATTTCTGATTCAGAGCTCTCTCCATAACTAGAGACCTATATACCCGGCTGCCTACTTAACACCTTTATTTCAAACTCAAAGATGCTCCAACATAAAACAGCCTGAAACTGAACATGATTTTCACCCCCAAAGCTCTTTTGGGGCTCCCTATATCATTGAATGGCACTGCAATTAATCAGTTATGCAAACCAGAAAGTAAAAGTCATTCTTCACTCCTTCACATTAGCCTATCAACAAATCCTATTAAAGTTACATTCCATTATCTTTCTAATCTGAACACTTATCTC
>JAVSCE010019291.1:0-10850 GCA_032199065.1 Smutsia gigantea | reverse complement strand
CCTATGGCTCAAAATATGTTAAGTAAGAGTAATGAATCATACATGAACATGTTTATAACATTTGTTCGTACTATATTATTCTATCTGGATGCAATCTCCTGGCATTTCTAAATGTACGCTGTATTTATATCTCTGACAGAACTGACAACTTAAAATTGTAAGTGCCTATAGGGCTGGCGTCTGTATCAGTTTATATCATATTATCTGACAGGACAGCTTGTTTTACATACTCTGACACACTATCTTGAAATGTGTATTTTCTATGGTCAGTAGATAACTGTTTTTATCCTCATGGAGTATGTCTACTTATAAATATGATATTTGTCTCATTTATCATGCAGTAGTATTCATGATTCCTAAACTATGCAATGCCTAGATTAAAAATGCAAGATAGCAATTTTTATTCAGGGAAATTCCATGTTAGCATCAAACGGCTTCCACGTCAGCGAACCAGCATTTTGTTCTGGCTGGTCAGGTTCCGGGAACGCAGAGAAACTACAAATCTCAACATGCAAAGCTCCAAAAAGTGCTAAGGGGACCAGAGAGGAGCGTCGCGGTGTACTCTGGGGTTTGTAGTGACCGACCCAAACCCGACAGTCACCGCCCTGGAACTTACCAGACCCAGCCACCACCAAGAGCCTGAGAGACTCCCGGGGCACCACGGCACAGCAACGAAGCACCATCCACAGCCTCAGCGCCAGGAGCACGACCATCGCTCCTCCAGCCACTGCGAAGATATAGGCGCCAGTCATTCGGTCAAACAACGCATGCGTGCTTTCCTCCGGCGTCGTCCCTGAGGAGCGGTCAAAGTTCAAGAACTACGGGTGCCGAGGAGACTCAAACAGGGCGTGTCGCGCTCCTCGCTGGGCTGGGCCTGTTTGTGCTGGGAGGAGTTCAGGGTCAAAGGCAGAATTCCGGGCTCTGAGGACTTCTGGATTTCCCTACCAGGTTCTGGCGGCCACCCCCTAAGTATAAACTGAAATTAGGGCAATTTAGCCCTAGAGAAGTAAGATTTCCACTCGCGACGAGCTCGGGCCGCCTGTGAGCGCCAAAGGCGCTGGAGCTCCCGAGGTGCAGTGTTCCAGCTGCACCAACTTCGTGAAGTCCACCTGCGGCCATGGCATCCTTCGCCCATATTTCCTCCTTCCTCCCTCCCTTCCTTCCCTTCTTTTCTGAATGCGAGGGGAAATGTTTCTGTTGCACATGCAGCCGTTACTGAAAGTGTTTGCCTGTAAAAGACACATTGGTACAAATAATTGAATTTAGGGCCCTCATGCAGATGTCCTCTTTCCCAACACCCATGTTTTTAAGTTTTATAGGGGTTTTCACAATCTCAAACAGTGTGACTAGAGTAGATAAGGGTGATCACTTCAAATTATGCCATGATCCTGGGAGGAGGGTGTCTTGCCAATGGGTTTCAGTTCCGGGCAAGCTCCCTATGGATTCAATGTCACCAAAGGAATGACAATGGAACGTTCTTGGGGTGAAGGGGTTTATACCCAACTTTATTCCCACGGTGGCAGGTCAGTCACTAGAATCCAGTCCATCTCAGAGCAAGTCTGCATGCAGCAGGCCGGTCTCTGCCTCTGAGCCTCTCTACCTAAGCAGGCGTCTCAGTCTCTGTCCTCGGTGCTGCCACCGCTCCAGCCTCTGCTCTGCTCTCCTGCAGCCTTGCAGCTGTGCCACCGTGCTGCCCAAAGCACTGAGCAGGGCTCTTTATTATATAGAGCCCATAACGACGCGTTGTCCACACGTGGCGTGAGCTAGCCAGCCAGGGCTAGGTGAGAATCCTGGCCACAGGAACCTTCACTTTATCCACAGAGTGGAAGCTTTAGTTAAAAGTAACAGGATAAAGAATGTATCGTCCTACAATTAATATTCAGTTAGTTTTACTGTAAAGCCAAACATCCTCCATCCCAGTTTTGCTTGTTTTATGTCTACTTAATCCATGTTGCAGCAATATAAAGGTACTGAGATTAGAGAAGCCCCTCCACCCCAAGTGTACTTTGCCTTTCTGCTCCTATGTATCTGTAGGTTAGATAGGACAAGTATATGGATGAGTACAGATCTAGAAAGGTGAAACAGGTTGCTCAGGTGAAATAGTGGCAGATCTAGATTTAGGAACCAGAAATCCTAGCTCCTGCAGCACAGGAGTAGCACATCACATATTCCTTGCTAAGTTCATACTTGCCTGATTATCACATTGGTCTGGAGCCTAGAATGTGTTTTTAAAGATGCAGTCTCTCAGCGTTCACTAGGGAGCTACTGAGTCAGTATCCTAAAAAGAGGTTATATTGTCACTGGGTCTTTTTTTAAGGGTGAGGAAACTTTTCCAGAACCCCTCACCGCCGACTGTCTTTCACTCCTGGCCATTCATAAAAGGAATGAGACCTCAGAGCTGGCTGGGGGAGGTGGAAGAAGATAACATACAACTCTTACCTGTTGTATCTGGCCATTTGATTGAGAGTGGGGACTGAGCAAAATGGGCATTCTCTTGGAGAGGAAGGAAGCTGAGGACGGTGGAGGAGAGGTAATTGTTGGCTAGGCAGATAATAACGTTCGGATTGCTGTGAAGATAATGTATCTGAGAAGACTTTGTAAACTGACCCAGGCAATGCTAATGCTGGGCATATCAATAATTACTTAGGCTCCAGGCCCCAGAAGACACCCTCACATTCTCCACTACCCCATACCCTCACTAATGTAATTACCTGTGTCTGTAGGAAAAATCAGTTTGAATGCACTAGGCATGCAGCAGGAATGAATGGGGTGATCAGGCATTCAGGGGCTGCCAGTAAATGCAGAGAATCAAAGGGGATGGAGTAGCAAACATTAGAATTATTGATTATTTTCAATTAAGACTAGGGTCAAACTGTGAAGTGTTCCTGACAAGAAATTTGAAGACTGCAGGAGAGGATCTAATTGGCAGGCAGGAACAGGAGCAAAATTGGGAACTCTTGAACAAAATAATTGTCTGCTGGGTGAGATGAGTCCTGGGCTGTGATAAGCATCAAGTATATAGATAGTCAAGTCATGAAGCTGTCCTGGATTAATTGGGAAAGGCAAGGCTGAGCAGGAAGAAGCTGAGTTGCACTGATAATGCAGGTAACAGGCATAGAGGTAAGTTACAGTGCTGTGAAAGGAATGGGAAATGTATTAATAATTGACAAAATGAATAGTGATATCAAGCCATAACCAATCATAAGTGAAGTCTACCCGAGAAGTCATTTTTATTTTCTTAAATCTATTTCCTAAAGTTTCTATAGCAATTAAATATTATTCATGATATTTTAAAAGTTAAGATTATTTTGTACTATTCAGTAGGGTTGTACTTATTAATTTATTTAACATATTAAATAAGCACCTGCTATGAGCTAGATTTAAGTGCAGGGGATCTCATATGGGTGGGACAGTTGCCCAGACAGGAGCCTTAGACCAGGAAGGTGACAGTAGAGGTAAAAGAGGGTAGAATTGAGATATATTTTATGGTTAGAGTCAGTAAGACTCATTGATGGATTAGATATTGGGAATCAGGATGGCTCTTAGATTTTTTGCTTCAAAACTGCTTGGACGGTGCCATTTGCTAAGAATAGATAGACAAGAAGAGAGACAAGCTTTTGTGGGTAGAGAAAGGGGAGGAGAAGATGAAAATGAAGTATTCTGTTTTGGATGTTAGTTTGAATATCCTGTTAGACATCCGAGTGGTTATGTCAAATAGGCAGTTTCATGTGCAAATCTGAAGCCTGGGTTAGAGCTAGAGCTATAAATGAAGAACTCCGCATATAGACAGCATTTAAATTTGTGGGACTGGACAAGATTGCCCAGGGAGGGGATTTTGGTCAATCCTGTCCAATAGTACTTTCTGCAATTATAGAAATATTTTATGTCCATGTTGCCCTCTATCCACATATGCCTATTGAGTACTTGAAATGTAGTGAGTGCAGTTGAAGAACTGAATTTTAATTTTATCTCATTTAACTTATTTTGAATGTAAATAGGCACAAGTTGCTAGCACCTACTGTGTTGGACAGTTCAGGATAAAGAGTCTGGACCCATTAACATTTAAAGGTGTAGCAGAGAAGACCGAGCCACCGAAGAGTATGGGAAAGGAAAAGCCAGGGAAATAGGAGGCAAATCAGGGAAGAATGGTGTCTACAAAAACCAAGAGAGAAAAACAATTCAAGAATGGGAGCGCAGGTCTGCTACGTCACGTACTGCTGATAGGTGGGGTCAGGTGACTTGGGAGCAAATTAGTCACTGGGGATTTAAACAAGGGCAGCATTTCCATGGAATGGCAGTTGTGGAAGGCAGATGGAAGTGGGTTAAGAGAAAATGGGAGATGAAAATTTCAATCTCCATAGACAACCATTTCAAACTTTTCTTTGAAGAGGAATGGAAAAATTGGATGGGAAATGGAGGGGAATTTGTAATGGAGGAAACGTTTTTTTAAGATGGGATTACTTGACATATTTGATATTAAAAATGATCCAATAGGGGAAAATTGATGAGAGAAAGGGAATGAGAACAGGAACAAATTTATTCAAAAAATGAAGAGGGTTGGAATCTAGAGCACAAGTAGAGGGCTTGGGCTTTGATAGGAGGGACCTTCATTCCATGGTAACAGGATGGAGGGCAGAGATATGGATACAGATGCTGGGAGGTTTCTAGAATCAGTGGTGAATAGATGAGGGTGTGGAGTCTGGGGGTGCAGAGTATGACAGGCTCAAGGAGAAAGATGGTATGAAATAATCATCTTGAGGATATTTGGCATATTTATCGGTATCAGTGCAGGATTTCTGGGCAGATAGGAACACCCTTTTGAAGCTTGTGATAACTAGAAAAAACAGCATAATTTTATGTCTTTTTTTCCCAGTGGGAAAGTCAGATAACTGGCTTTAACCAAAGTTAGATTTTTTGACAGGTGAGTGCATTAGAGACGATCATTTTCAAGGGAGTGAGGCCCATGGTGTTTCCTCTGGACATAGTGGAAAGTGAAACAGGAGAGTGGAGGACAGAGTGTGGATGAATAGTGGGAGAGTGTGAAGTCACTGGATCGAGGCCTAAAGAAGGTTGAAAAATTACAATGAAAGAACTAGTCAGTGAATTAGACAGGAGGTGAGGTTCAGGGAGTCAGGTGCTTGAAGTCAATATTGTGTTATTACTGGTGGTAGTATTTAGGGTGTGACTATAGGAATGGATGAAAAAGACACCCATATGGATGCCGAAATCACTGAGGGGCAGAGGAATTTAATGAGCTAGGAGTTCAAGTGCTCAAAGAGTAAGAAGTTGGAAGATGACCCCAACTAAAAAGGAGCTTTGGGTATAAGCTGGATATCTTCCATTTGCCCTTCCAGATCCGTGCTTCTCCACCCCACTCTGTGCCGTGGGAGCTGAAACCTACAGATAAAATCAACAGGTTTCCCTGATCTCTGGTTCTGGCCGGGTTTGGCCAATGGTGAGCCTCAGCAGATCTGATGGAGGGATGCTGTGTCCCTGAACTGAACATCTCTTGCTTTTCACTGTGGCCTTCTCCACATGTCTCTCCCCTTCTGAGTCCCAGAGCTTCCTTATTCCTTCAGGCCTAGGGGTGGAAACAGTTCCACTGTTACTGGCCCTGAGTTACTGCACTATCCTTTGTGCCTTACCTACATTATTCATACCTTTGTATATAGTTCATTTATTAAATCATCCTCAAATTAGCCTGATACAGGTGTGCCCTCTGTATCCTGTAGGGGAGACTGATACAGTGTCATACAACCACATGACGAGAAATTCAAAGGAGCTGGAGATATTGAAAGAAGGAGAAATGGTTTGGAAGCAGTGATAGGGATTGAGAGGGAGGCCTTCCCCACCTCTGTGGGGGTGTGAGAAACAAATGGCTTCCATTTGAGAGACATACTGAGGAAGTGTGGGACAGCAAGGCTTCAGTTTATGCAGGGAAGTAGAGAAGACATTCAAAAAGAAGGTGAAGCTAAAGGGGAAGTTGCAGGTTATAGATCAGGTGGTCCAAAGGGTGCAGTGGAAGGGTTTGAAGGGTGGTGAGGAATGGTAGTTGGATCAGACTGGGGGATTTACAAGTAAGTATGGAGATAAGAAATAGGATAATAATGGCTGATCTGGGTGCCTCTGTTGATTGAAGTAAATAGGGATGAGGGCTCTCAACTCATTTCAGTTCAGTTTAGTACCTGTTGTGTGCAGCACACTGGGCCAGGCACAGAGGGTACAGTGTAAGGCAGTGACAGTTAACACCTGAGCAGTGACTTAACAACGAGCCTGACTTTTGAAACTGCATACCTCCTAACAGGGCCTCCTAGAGAAAAGCCATCCCACTTGTGCTTTCGTGGGCTGCCTTGCAGTGTGGGCTGCTAGGGGTCCTGGCACCTAGTCCCTTCCCACCAGAGTGTGACAATCTTCAGTCCTAATGAAGGTAGTGAAGTGTAGATAAAGAAGACTGAAGCTCTTCTGCAGGAACCAGGGAGACCTCTTTGGTCAGTGTTGTTTGCCCACAGGGTAGGGTAAAGGTGGGAGGAGGTTCTTAGCCTGGGTCAGAGACAGGACTGTGACCACCAGGACTCACGTTGTATGCCGTACCATTTAAAGATCTTCTGGAAGGTTGGGCAGGATAGGTGACAGAAATTGTCCTTGTACAACCCAGATAATCTTAGTTATAGTCAATGCTTTTTTTTCTTTGTCAAATATACCAATATATGTTCAAGTTATAACCTTTTCCTGCATGAAGCCACTTCCTAGGATTCTATGAATGCTAACCCTTGAAGTCTAAGGCAATTGTTTAATAACTAATTGGCATTTACTGTGTGCTTACTATACACCAGGCACTCAGAATGTGAATTAACTGATTTAATTCTCACAACAACCCTATGAGGTGGGCTTATAATGATCCCCATATTACAAATGAAGACATTAAGGTGCAAAGAAATCACACCATTTATTCTGGGTCACAAAGCCAATAATTGGTAGTCAGAAGTCCAAAAAGCTCATCTCTTCTGCATATCACTAAGAGTTTTATTGTATGTTTACACCAGCTACTGTACTATGTATGAAAGAAAGCAAGACAGAATATAATATTTACTATGCCTGATTTTTCATTTATAAAATTAGAACTGAGTAGGAGGAAAAATATTTTGAAAAAGTGGCTTTTTTACATGCCAGTCAAGAATTGCTTTTCTGTTTTTTAGTTTTTTCTCCAAGTTCATTCAAAAAAGATACCAGATTAGATAGAATATGCATGTGTATGTCTCACTTTATATACCTTTGTATATATGTGGATATATATCACTCTTGATTCAAGCCTTGTTTAAGATGAATTTACAGTGAAGTTGCTAGACACGCTAATTTTATTCTCTCATTTTATGTCCATTTATCTCAGATACATCTTTCCAGTTATGTTTATAAATCCCTTGCCTAGCCCTGCACACCCAAAATGCCTTATCAGTTCCAAATTCAGCAAGACATTAAAATCTTATTTAAAAGTATATTCCCAGTCTATCACAGTATCATACCACATTAGATTGTTTATTAATGACAGCCACAGCAATAGTAGTGCCTTGAATTTTCAAAGGTACCAGATTTTCAGTTTTAGGCCTATAAATAAAAAATTCCATTTCTGCATTCAATATTGTGTTTGAAACCTGTTGAATTACTTTTCTCCTCATCCCGACCCTCTCTCCCCACAAAGTATCTTCCCAGCACTTCCATCAACTCTTTTCTTCTTCATTGTGCATATAGAAAAGATACATTTTCTATATCCTTCTCAAATTCTTTTCTGCTGCTACAGAACTTTTTGTCTTGACAGAAACACAGAAATTGTGTCTTCACTCTTATCTGACTATACATTATTCCTTAACTTTATATGAAGAGAAAACATGGCAAACCTGTGAATTCATGTACATAAAAATCCATGCAGTCTACCCTTTAGCAGGCATTTACGTACTTTCTCAACTACTCACCACCATCCTATGAACTTCAGTACAATCATTGTCCCCATTCTGTATGTGAGGCAAATTGAGGCTTTACCACGCCAGATCAAGGCTGCTAATACTTGGATTTGACCCCCTGTGGATGAACTGGGGCTATCTAGTGACCTCAGGAATATAGTGATGTCACTCAGGGAAGGTACTTAAGGCAGAAAGCATGTTACATTAAGAAGAAGGGAATCTGAAGAATGAAATTTACAGATGTGCTGCTTAAAGGTTAGTGTTATTTTCTCTTGGAAGTTTTGTGTAAATAATATATGAGTACACTTTACAACAGTGGATATATATAGCTCGTGCTGTGCTTTTTAACCTGGTTTCTTTTCTGTGTCTCCATGATTTATTTAATACCCTGCTCATCTTTCATCAACTTTACGTGCCCTGTTCCTTGTGAATCCCTTCTCAACTTGTTACAAACAGGCTTGTTAATTTACTGACAAACTTTTTTTTTGATGGAAATCTCAGATGACTTAGCTATTTTCCAAACTCAAGATTCTTTTCTCCACATCAGTTTGCAGGTGGAATCATTGCTGGTTATATATGTTTTGGAGTAATTTAAAACACAACTTACATGAACTCAAGAAAGTCTTAACACTTTGTAATACTTGATGAATATTTATCTAGGGAACTATGGAAAAGCTGTGTCTTAACTTAGAAATTTAAAAAAAATCTCTAAGTTGCCATTTTCTGAAAAGATGCTGTAAACTAAATAAAACCTTTCATGGTCAGTTTCCTCCATCAGTTTTGCCTTGTCTTTCCACACTGAACCTCACTGTGTCTTTACCCTTAGCCTATAAAGTTCACGTCTCTCCTATTAAAAAATAAGAGCATAATCAATAAAACCCTCCTTCAGTCAGTCTGGCTCAGCATAATTTTTTTAAACTACCAGTCTGGCACAGCCCAGCCACATTAAAATGGCACTCCAGTCTGTAGCCATACCTTTTATCCCTTTGTCAGAAGTATTTTCCCACTCTCAGTCTATTTTTATGCAATTGAATGATTTCATGGAACTGAACCCTTCTGGCAAGCATAGGGCAAGATTTTATTTCAGATACTGAGAGGTGGTCACCCTGAACTTGTAGCCAGGCTGCCTATTCTCCGTGGACTCCAAGCAGACGGAGGTTCCTCTCGGCCTGTGGAGGATGCAGGCCCGCCCAGTGCTACAGAAGTCAGGGATTGACTGACACAGGCCCTAGAATGACACCGTCCTGTGCTTACTGGATGTCTCCATAACATGCTGGCCCAAAGAGTGTCTGAGTGTCTGAGAGCTTGGTTGACTTGCTGCTGCCCAGACTTGCTTCTGCAAACAGAGACAGATCCTTTCTCTGATAAAGCTTCCAAACAAATGGGGCTTATTAGTTTTACCCTATTAAGCCAAACTTCCCTGTCAGCCACAACCATATAGCTCTCCAATGACCTTTCTGAAAGGGCCTGAGAAACTACCCAGGGGAGTGCCTTTCCAGACTTTGGCCTCATGAGGAGAACATCCCCTTCACTCCTCGGATGCCGTCTCCCTAGCCTCTTGCATTTTTTTCTTCCAAACCCCTCAGTTTGGTGGCCTTGTTCTGATCCCTCAGAAATACTCAACACTTCCCATCAGAGGGTTCATCCTTTGGTTTCATCTTCCAAAATCACAATGCGTCAGACTTCCTCTGATGAGCATTCATCTCTTTATTTTGTACTCAGTCATCTGGGACTCTAGAGGGTCATAGGCTCAAGTCTCCTGAGCAAGGTTGAGGGTGAATCTTCCAGTAGTCATTCAGTCTTCCCATTCAGACATGCAGCTGTGTCACCTGGAACGTAAGCCCACATTGCAATAAGCAGCATTTATTTTCTTCAGAGACAACACAATTCTTTCTCTGTGAGATATTTATTTTCTTAAATGAATTTTGGCCTTACTGTGTCAAAACAAGAGAGAGTTACTTTCTCTGCCACTCTGAAGAAATAGCACCAATTTTAAGTAGAATTTGTTGATTCTGGGTCTCTTTATGGGGGCCTGGGATGGAAGAAGGTCATATTTCTAACCTAGTCTGTCAAACAGAAGTTCCTGAAGTTTATGTTTTACTACTGCTGGTTCATATCCCTCCTCTCCATTTATATTTAATGACTTATTGCTGCTGCCTCACTGATATTACAAAGGGGAGGGTTTTGCCTAAACTCCAGATGTAGCTGAGATGTTTTGAGTCCTTCATTTTCACACCCAGGACTCCATTACTATAGGATTCAACCACCACATCTGAGAATAGTTCCGGATTCTGCCAAATCCTCATTTATAACAGCCTAACATGCAGAGTGCTCTGTTCTTCCACCCAGTCAAGATGCACATTATATATGTGCTGGGCAGTCAGAACTGTGGACCACCCTAGAGTCCAGGACCTGATGCCCCAGTCAGCCCCATAGGGCTGGTTCTAGTCTTAATCCTCATGCAAGTGGAAAGAGTCATAACTAGTTACCGTCTTATCTCTTCTTTCCTAAAACATCAGTGTTTTTTTAAAAAAACTAGTCCATGCTTGTTGTCTCGTTTTTTTTCCTGTCTCTTTTCACTCCTTAATTTACTGAAATCTAACTTCTGCCATAATTATTCACCAATAACCTCTAGATTTTCAAGTCCAAAGAACATTTCTTTTTCTAATTGTTCTTCTCTTGGATAATTAAAATTTTTTTCTCCCACTGATTTTCGTTACTCCATCTTTTTCTGATTCTCCTCATATCACTATGGTTCTATCCTGAGAGTCTTCTTTATCGGATAAAGACCGTCTTTACCAACTCTTTCTTTCTCTACCTACTTCCCTTAAAATGAAAAAAACACATTAAAAAAAATAAAAAAATATTCAGAAAAGTACTGGAAACAATAAAATG
>JAVSCE010019290.1:0-195473 GCA_032199065.1 Smutsia gigantea | reverse complement strand
TCTGTGATTTTGATCTCTTCTACAATATTCTTTAAAATGATTCCATTTTATATATTTTATTATTGTTAGCATCTTTTTTTTTCATAATACATTAAAATATATTGTAAATAGTAAGATAAAGGCATAGCCAGAATACGTAAAGAAATACAACCTTTTTGGTAGTGGAATGATTACCACAGTCAGGTCAATATATCATTTCCTCACACATTTAACATTCTTTTGTGTGATGAGAACACCTGAAATCTACTCTCTAGCAAATTTCTAGTATTCAGTGTAGTATTTATTAACTACCATCATCATGCTGTACATTAGATCTCTAGACATTTGTCCTACATAACCGCAATGACCAACACCTCCCTATTTCCCTCACCTCCCCTTTATCCCTGGTAACCATGGGTCTGCATTCTCCTTTTATCCATTCAACTCTTGGATTCCACATAAAGTGAGATGATGCAGTTTTTTCCTTCCTTTGACCTATTTCACTTAGAATACTATAGTAATCATTTCTCTCTCTCTCTTTCTTTCTCTGTATATCAAATCATCAAGTGTGTTTCCAAGATCTGGATGCAAGGTGTGACAAATAGCATTTCTCATCTAGGAATAAAAGTAGGTGGGCCCCTTCTTCAGGCCTGTTGAGCATTGTCATTCTAACACCTTTATTCAGGGGGAGGTTGGTGGTGGGATGAAGGTACGGATTAACGAATTTTAAGGAGTTTCCCAAGAGGTATCATCAGTGTCGAGGAAAGGCCTTTGCCATGGGAAAATTGCTGATAACTACTTATGAATGAAAAAGAAGGAAGGATAACTCAGGAATTTGCAATGTGTTCCTACCAGTGGCCTCAGGTTTAGTAGGGTCTCAGCTGTGACAGTGAGTGATCGCTGTTGCATGAGTAACCTGGACTTGGAGTCTAAACTGACGTGCTCAGTGCAGCCTGCCAGGGTTTTATATACTCTCTGCTGTGTGCTTTTGTATTCTTAGAGGTGTAGATTGGGGCTAATAATGAATTCAGCCTCCTGATTTTGGTGGTTAGTATGGTAGTTCCTTACAGGAATGAGAGGAATAAGGGGTGTAATAATATTATGGAAAAGGACTTGGTGACTAGAGGGATAAATAGAAAAGGGAAAAATGGTAATTAGGAGTTTTCTAGTTAAAAGTGGTTGGTGATACTTTAATAAAAATGGGGACATTAAGCATTAATACAGTGGTCTACAAGGTTAGAAATGTGCATCTGAAACTCTGGGAAGAGATAATCTGGGTGAGTGGATTCAGGAGCCATTTTTACAGGCACATAATAAATTATTGTCTTCTATAGGTCTGACATGTGCCTTAAAAATTATAGTATGTGTGTTGGAAATAGTAACATATGGATGGATTGTACTTCAAAAGGGATACATGAATTGAATATGAAGATACTTCAAAGAATAAAACATCTTTTCAACTCATATCCTTTTAGAATTTGAGTGTGAAAATCAAGATCTAAATAGCAACAACAAAAAAGATTGGTTCAGTGAACTGCCACATTACAAAGTTATGAGCATGTGTCTATACTACTGTGAGAACTGCTCTGATTGATAGGAACTGTTAGTAAATTGCATGTTTTAAAAGTATAAATTACTTTTGCTTCATAGATGTGGAAGTTATTTCAGGGTTATATTTGTATTTTATTTGCAAATTACTTTTGTTGAGAGATGTAATTCTCATTTTGGGGTTACATTTTCAGTTCATTTAACATATAGTTGCATTTATAAGGTATTTACTCCTATCAGTGCTTCTGGTAGGTGGAATAGATTGACGATTACAATTACACTCTTTGATTGTTAATGTCAGTTAAACTCAGTATGAACTGAGAGGACCAAGTAGAGCCTTTTTTATATTATATGTATAAAGTGTTGGAAGACAGTTTTGATATAAATGTATAAAGGAAATAATTGAAAAGTTAAGTTAGAAATTTTATTTCTTTTAAAGGAGATTAAAGAATAATTTCTATATTCATGGGAAAGAAGCTCTGAGATGGCTCTTGTTTTTCTGTAAGGTATCCCTGAACAGAGTAGGGATGAGGTGTTTAGTTAAGTAAGCTTACTAGATCTACAATGCAGGGAAACTAATTGGTCTCTACTCTTTTTGTGCCCATCACCACCCTGTCTGTCATGGCCTTTTTTGAATATTGGTGATAATGCAGAGATGTGACAAATATTTGCTAGGGCTTTCTTCTCCTGGACACATGGCTGACTTAGCCTAATGACCATTGTAACTCTGATGTTCTCTATTGTCAACTCTTCTTTTATACAGAGTGGTCCAAATGTCAGACTGAAATACATAATATAATCTTTTAGCTACCTTTGTCTAAGAAGAAACACAAACTCCTAAGAATACCAGTAGATCTGGAAACCCCAGTTGGGTCTATCAGACAGGAATGTTGTAGAACCAGGTGGGTTCCTAGTGCCAACATTTGCTGACTGCACCCTTGATTCAATTACTGTAATTTAGCTTTCTGCTATCAAGTATTCCTCTTTAAATATCAACACAGTGGAACTGAAAGTTCACTGTGTTTTTGCCAAAATCTTTTAAATTAGCCTTGTATCGTGGCCACTTGCAGTGTCCTGTTCAAATCAGTTTTTGTAATGCTGCCTTCCAGTGCAGTGAGTTTTCCTTAAACAAGGCCAAATCTTAAGCCCTGGACAAAATTAGCCAGAATCTCTAAATACATTACATTTTGGATGTCAGTGAAGACATACATCAAAGGAAAAGAGAAAAAAAGTGGCAGCTTGGCAATGTTTCCCACTCTATGGACTCAACGCCGTTTCTCCCCACCTCCCTTCAGCAGTGTTTTCTGGCTCTGACTGGGACAGGCCTGAGGCACAGTGCCAAAGATATCTAGAAGGTTCTCCCTTTTCAAATGTGAGTTAGTGTTAATCTGAGGGCCAATGACCTGGGGTTTAGTCTTTAGCCATGGTCTTGCCATTGGCCAGCTTTTATATGCCTTACTTTCCATATCTGGAAAATAAAAGAATGTAATAAAAAAGGTATCTAAAATATAGATTCTACTTTTGAGCTCCTTCCAGCTTCTTTGCCTGTTTTTCCTTTTAAATAAACCCTAAGCTCTGAACTGCACAGACCTGAGGGATGATGTGAAGCCTCTCCATGCCTTTCCTTCATGTTCACTGCAACATAACTGACATCGTTTCTACTTTCCTCCACCTCTAAGCAGTGAAGAAAGAGATGAATACCCGTAGGTAAAGAAAAGGCAAACATGAAAAAGCAAATTTTCTAAAAACTGAGAAGAGGGCATGAACAAAATGTTTATACAAGAATAAATATTAATGAGTAGACATGTGGGAATGTACTGAAGCTCAGCAGTAATCAAGGTAAGACTAATTCATAATATAAATTTTTAAGCACCAAAGTAACATATCTTTTTAAAAATAATAGTATGTTTAATAGTGATGAGACAGGGTGAGATTTATATTGCTAGCCAGAGTATAAATTTTTAGAATCTTCGTGGAAAATAATTTAGCAATATGTAGCAAGAAACATTGTTTCTCTTTTTAGGATTTATTCTAAGAATGGATTCAGAAAGTTGAATAAATATTTCTGTAAAATATGTTATCAGCAAGAATGAAAAACTGAAAGCAACATAAATAGGCAACAGCAGAGATAAATTACAGTATGATCAATGGGATACCTTATAACATGATCATTTACAAGGACATATTAAAGAATAGTTAATGTTCACTGAACAAAATAATTATGTAGTAGAGTCTACCAGAAGTATATCATGCTGTTAATTATGTAGTATATATACATTTACATATATATGGAAGACAATGTATCAACATTAATCACTAGTAAGTGGTTCTCTCTGAGGGGTAGACATGGAAATGTTTCCATCTTTCTCCTTCAAGTTATTTCTGTGCTCTAATGGAGAAATGAAAATGTATTTCTTCAACAAGAATACTAATATATACTACAAAGTAATATTTAGGGTTTTTAAGTGTAATTTTATTTTTAGATTGGTAATATATCTAATTAGGTGCCTAAAATTTCAGTACACATATTTTGTGAGATGTTTTTCTAATTTCAAACTCCAGGGGCATGAAATGCAATTTGTTACTACCACTTGTAATAAGTTAAGAAAAGATATTATTGGGAAAGGGGCAATTTAAAGTGTTAACAAACAATTGTTATTTCTACCCAGAAAACAAATGCAAAGATCACAAAAAGATGTTCTTTGTATTTCTCCCCTAAGGTTTTCTCTCTGGGATGAGTCATTTTGTCAGCAACATTAATTATCTAAGTCAGTCAGAATGTCCTTTAAATGTCTAAATGAAATACTGGTCCAGTAATCTAAGAGGTAGAGCAGTATATGCCTGACATGCTCACTTATGTTTAATATTCTCTCACATAGTTTCTTAAGGGAAGCAGGAATATTACTTTTAAATGGTCAAGTTTTCCTATTTTTTAAAATAAATTTTCTTTATTTTGGTATTATTAATGTACAATTACATGAGCAACATTATGGTTACTAGACTCCTGCCATTATCAAGTCCCCACCACATACCCCATTACAGTCACTGTCCATCTGTGTAGTAAGATGCTATAGAATCACTACTTGTCTTCTCTGTGTCATACTGCCTTCCCCCTATCACTCCCCACGGGCTACATTATGTGTGTGAATCGTTAATACCCCTTTTTCCTCTTTATCCCTCCCTCCTCACCCATCTTCCCCAGTCCCTTTTCCTTTGGTAACTGTTAGTCCATTCTTGGGTTCTGTGAGTCTGCTGCTGTTTTATTCCTTCAGTTTTTTCTTTGTTCTTATACTCCACAGATGAGCGAAATCATTTGATACTTGTCTTTTTCCACCTGGCTTATTTCACTGAGCATAATACCCTCTAGCTCCATCCATGTTGTTGCAAATGTTAGGATTTGTTTTCTTCTTAGGGCTGAATAATATTCCATTGTGTATATGTACCACCTCTTCTTTATCCACTCAATTACTGATGGACACTTAGGTTGCTTCCATTTCTTGGCTATAGTAAATAGTGCTGCGATAAACATAGGGGTGCATATATCTTTTTCAAACTGGGCTGCTGCATTCTTAGGGTAAATTCCTAGGAGTGGAATTCCTGGGTCAAATGATATTTCTATTTTGAGTTTTTTGAGGAACCTCCATACTGCTTTCCACCATGGTTGAACTAATTTACATTCCCACCAGCAGTGCAGGAGAGTTCCCCTTTCTCCACATCCTCACTAACATTTGTTGTTTGTCTTTTGGATGGCGCCATCCTTACTGGTGTGAGGTGATATCTCATTGTGGTTTTAATCTGCATTTCTCTGATGATTAGCGATGTGGAGCATCTTTTCATGTGCCTGTTGGCCATCTGAATTTCTTCTTTGGAGAAGTGTCTGATCAGCTCCTCTGCCCATTTTTTAATTGGTTTATTTGCTTTTTGTTTGTTGAGGTGTGTGAACTCCTTATATAATTTTGATGTTAACCTCTTATCGGATATGTCATTTATGAATATATTCTCCCATACTGTAAGATGTCTTTTTGTTTTACTGATGGTGTCCTTTGCTGTACAGAAGCTTTTTAGTTTGATATAGTTCCACTTGTTTATTTTTGCTTTTGTTTCCCTTGCCTGGGGAGATATGTTCATGAAGAAGTTCTCATGTTTATGTCCAAGAGATTTTTGCCTATGTTTTTTTCTAAGAGTTTTATGGTTTCATTACTTACATTCAGGTCTTTGATCCATTTTGAGTTTACTTTTGTTTATGGGGTTAGACAGTAATCCAGTTTCATTCTCTTACATGTAGCTGTCCAGTTTTGCCAACACCGGCTGTTGAAGAGGCAGTCATTTCCCGATTGTATGTTCATGGCTCCTTTATCATATATTAATTGACCACATATGCTTGGGTTTATATTAGGGCTCTCTAGTCTGTTCCACTGGTCTATGGGTCTGTTCTTGTGCCAGTACCAAATTGTCTTGATTACTGTAGCTTTGTAGTAGAGCTTGAAGTTGGGGACTGTAATCACCCAGCTTTATTCTTCCTTCTCAGGATTTCTTTGGCTGTTTGGGGTCTTTTGTGGTTCCATATTAATTTAAGAACGATTTTCTCTAGTTCATTGAAGAATGCTGTTGGTATTTTGATAGGAATTGTATTATATCTGTAGATTGCTTTATGCAACATGGCCATCTTGACAATATTAATTCTTCCTATCCGTGAGCACGGGACGTGTTTCCATTTATTGGTATCTTCTTTAATTTCTCTCATGAGTGTCTTGTCGTTTTCAGAGTATAGGTCTTCCACTCGCTTGGTTAGGTTTATTCCTAGGTATTTTATTCTTTTTGATGTAATTGTGAATGGAATTGTTTTCTTGATTTCTCTTTCTGCTAGGTCATCGTTAGTGTATAGGAATGCAACAGATTTCTATGTATTAATTTTGTATCCCACAGCTTTACTGAATTCACATAGTAGATCTGGTAGTTTTGGAGTGGGTTCTTTAGGGTTTTTTATGTACCATATCATGTCATCTGCAAACAGGGATGGCTTGACTTCTTCCTTAGCAATCCAGATGCCTTTTATTTCTTTGTGTTGTCTGATTGCCGTGGCTAGGACCTCTAGAACTATGTTGAATAAAAGTGGAGAGAGTGGGCATCTTTGTCTTGTTCCTGATCTTAAAGGAAAAGCTTTCAGCTTCTCACTGTTAAGTAATGTTGGCTGTGGGTTTGTCATATATGGCCTTCATTATGTTGAGGTACTTGCCCTCTATACCCATTTTGTTGAGAGTTTTTATCATGAATGGATGTTGAATTTTGTCAAATGCTTTTTCAGCGTCTATGGAGATGATCATGTGGTTTTTGTCTTTCTTTTTGTTGATGTGGTGTATGATGTTGATGGATTTTTGAATATTGTACCATCCTTGCATCCCTGGGATGAATCCCACTTGATCATGATGATCTTTTTTATGTATTTTTGAATTTGGTTTGCTAATATTTTGTTTAGTATTTTTGCATCTATGTTCATTGGGGATATTGCTCTGTAATTTTTGTTTTTTGTGATGTCTTTGCCTGGTTTTGGTATTAGAGTGATATTGGCCTCATTGAATGAGTTTGAGAGTATTCCTTCCTCCTCTACTTTTTTGAAAATTTAAAGAACTTCATTATTAGGTCTTACTAAATGTTTGATAAAATTCAGCAGTGAAACAATCTTGTGCAGAGGTTTTGTTCTTAGGTAGTTTTTTGTTTACCAATTCAATTTCTTTGCTGGTAATTGGTCTATTCAGATTTTCTGTTTCTTCCTGGGTCAGCCTTGGAAGGTTATATTTTTCTAGAAATTTGTCCATTTCTTCTAGGTTATCCAGTTTGGTAGCATATAATTTTTCATAGTATTCTCTCATAATTCTTTGTATTTCTGTGGTGTCCTTAGTGATTTTTCCTTTCTCATTTCTGATTCTGTTTATGTGCGTAGACTCTCTTTTTTTCTTGATAAATCTGGCTAGGGGTTTATCTATTTTGTTTATTTTCTTGAAGAACCAGCTTCTGCTTTCATTGATTCTTTGTATTGTTTTATTGTTCTCGATTTTATTTATTTATGCTCTAATCTTTATTATGTCCCTCCGTCTACTGACTTTGGGCCTCATTTGTTCTTCTTTTTCTAGTTTCATTAATTGTGAGTTTAGACTGTTCATTTGGGATTGTTCTTCTTTCCAGAGGTAGGCCTATTTTATTGCAATATATTTCTCTCTTAGCACAGCCTTCACTGTGTCCTACAGATTTTTCGGTGTTGAATTATTGTTGTCATTTTTCTCCATATATTGCTTGATCTCTGTTTTTATTTGGACATTGATCCAATGATTATTTAGGGGCATGTTATTAAGCCTCCATGTGTTTGTGGGATTTTTAATTTTCTTTGAGTAATTTATTTCTAGTTTTATGCCTGAGAAGCTGGTTGGTACAATTTCAATCTTTTTGAATTTACTGATGCTCTTTTTGTGGCCTTGTATATGATCTATTCTTGAAAATGTTCCATGTACACATGAGAAGAATGTGAATCTTGTTGCTTTTGGATGGAGTGTTCTGTAGATGTCCATTAGGTCCATCTGTTCTAATACACTGTTCAGTGCCTCTGTCTCTTTATTTTCTGTCTGGTTGATCTGTCCTTTGGACTGAGTGGTGTGTTGAAGTCTCCCCAAATGAATGCATTGTATTCTATTTCCCCCTTTAATTCTGTTGGTATTTATTTCACATATGTAGGTGATCCTGTGTTGGGTGCATAGATATTTATAATAGTTACATCCTCTTGTTGGACTGACCCCTTTATTATTATGTAATGTCCTTCTTTGTCTCTTGTGACTTTGTTTTGAAGTCTATTTTGTCTGATACAAGTACTGCAACTCCTGCTTTTTCCTCCCTATTAGTTGCATGAAATATCTTTTTCCATCCCTTTATTTTCAGTCTTTGTGTATCTTTGGGTTTGAAGTGAGTCTCTTGTAGGCAACATATAGATGGGTCTTGTTTTTTTATCCATTCAGTGACTCTATGTCTTTTGAATAGTACATTCAGACCATTTACATTTAGGGTTATTATAGATAGGTATGTACTTATTGCCATTGCAGGCTTTAGATTTGTGGTTACCAAAGGTTCAAGGGTAATTCCCTTACTATCTAACAGTCAAATATAACTCACTTCCTATGCTATTACAAACACAACCTAAAGGTTCTTTTTTTTTCCTCTTTCTTTCTACTCCATTCTTTGTATGTTATTGATCATATTCTGTACTGTTTGTCTACCCCTTGGGTGACATCTATTTAGCCTTAGGAATACTTGCATCTATAGGATTCCCTCCAAAATGCACTGTAGAGGTGGTTTCTGGGAGGTAAATTCAATTCTCTTAGGTTTTGCTTATCTGAAAATTGTTTAATCCCTCCTTCAAATTTAAATGATAACCTTGCCGGGTAGAGTATTCTTGGTTCAAGGCCCTTCTGCTTCCTTTCATTAAATATATCATGCCACTCCCTTCTGGCCTGTAAGGTTTCTGTTGAGAAATCTGTTGATAGCCTGATGGGTTTTCCTTTGTATGTGCTCTTTTTTCTCTCTCTAGCTACTTTGAAAAGTCTGTCTTTATCCTTGATCTTTGCCGTTTTAATTATTATATGTCTTGATGTTGTCTTCCGTGAGTCCCTTGTGTTTGGAGATCTCTGTACCTCCATGGCTGGAGCGACCATCTCCTTCCCCAGGTTGGGGAAGTTTTTAGCAATTACCTACTCAAAGACACTTTCTATCCCCTTTTTTCCCCTCTTCTTCTTCTGGTACCCCTATTATGCGAATATTGTCCCATTTGGATTGGTCACACAGTTCTCTCAATATTCTTTCATTCTTAGAGATTCTTTTTTCTCTCTGTGCCTCAGTTTCTTTGTATTCCTCGCCTCTAATTTCTATTCCATTTGCCATCTCTTCTACTACATCAAATCTGCTTTTAAATCCCTCCATTGTATGTTTCATTTAAGTTATGGAATTTCTTAATGATTTAATCTCTGTCTTAAATTCGTTCCTGAGTTCTTGAATATTTTTCTGTACCTCCATAAGCAAGTTTATGATTTTTTTTTAACTCCCTTTCAGGAAGATTGGTGAGTTCAGTTTCATTTGGCCCTCTTTCTGGGGTTTGTGAGATTTTGGTCTGAACCATGTTCTTTTGACATTTCATTTTTCTTTGTGGTGCCTTCTATTGCCCAGAATCTCCAGTCTCTGGAGCTGCTCAGCCCCTAGAGGGAGGGTGGGGGTTATAGGTGAGAGGAGCTGTTGCTTGGGGTGAAGAAAGGTCTGTTTCTTGATTCACGTCTCCCGTGCTTGTCTCCTGTATCAGAGCCAGTGGGCCGAGCACACAGGTGTAAGCCTCTGTGATTTGCATCTCTAGCTGTTGTAGGCGGGCCTCCCTGTGACTGGCCTGATGCCAGCGCAGTGACTGCTGGTTTGCGAGCTGGTACCATTAGGCCAGGAGGAAGGCTCGTCAGGCTGCGTATCACAGTGGGGAGCTTCAGAGCTGAGTAGGCAGCCTGGGCAATGGAGTGTCTGAAGCTCCTCAAAGTTCCCAATCTGCTGGCAGAGTGCACCCAGACAACCTCATCCCCATGCCCCTTCTCCCATGCAGCAAGCTCTGTGCAATTCCTGCCCCTTCAGCAGCCCTCTCACTGCTAGGAAGCCTCTCAGACCATCTGCCTTTCCTTTGTCCCAGAGTGGCCTGGTGTGGATCTTGTCCTCCACAAATGGCCAGAGTCTGTCTCTCAAGCACTCCACCTGTCCCAGCTTCCCATCCTTCAGAGCACCACACAATGTAGGTTTCTGCTCACAAAGCAGATCTCCAGGTCTAGGTGTTCAGCAGTCCCAGGCTTCCACCCCCTCCCCGCTCTGTTTCTCTTCCTCCTGCTGGTGAGCTGGGGTGTGGGAAGGGCTTCGATCCCCCCAGGGGGATCAAGGCTTTGGTATGTTACCCTGTTTCGTGAGGTCTGCTCTGTTCGTGAGGTCTGTATGCAGTCTGGTGATGCCTTCTTTCCTGTTGTTTTAGGGTTAGTTGTATTAACTATATTTTTGCACTATCTGTGGTTTGGGGAGGAATTTTCTGCCTCACCTCTCACGCTGCCATCTTGAATCAGTTTTTTGGAAGATGTCCCTTGTGGTAGAATAAAGGTAGTGCTCAATGTGGCACCCTCCACATTTCCTCCCAAAACAAATTTTAAATAATTATTTTAAAATTAATTCTTCTTAATCAAAGCTGCTCCAATTTTGTAAAATTTCACAAGTAGTCAAATTTTTAAAAGTAAAAGGTTTATTACTTTGTGTTGATTTCCAAGTGAGTGTGAATTTTGAGAAGTAAATGTTTCTAAAGACATTGCAAACAAATTTTGTCTTTACCCCACACTCCTTTCAGACGTGGAGTTATTGATTCTGGTTTTACAGTAATTTTACTTCCCAGCTAAATAAAACAACAAACACTGTAGGTCTGAACTATAGCAAGCTTATGTTGAAATTATTAAAAATACATGAACCAGATGGCAACCCTCCAGGGTACATCATCTGACACAAATATCAGATTAGAAGTTTTCTTTCATAAGCAGACAATTTAATAGCACACTTTATCTAGACCTCCATTAAAAAACTGTGTATTGAATGTGAAATTGTCTAGAGGCCAATTACTTAGGGGCTTGACCCAAACTGCAGGAAATAAAAAATGTATTAACCAATTCGCAACAGACTGAAGTGCTCATGAAATTAATATTAGCACAAAAAACAATACACAGTACCATTCGTGTAATATACATTGACTTATGAAGACATAATTTTTCCTCTTTGGAAGGCTTGTAATAACAATACAGTTTAAATAATAGTTGCTGTATTTTGGATGTGAAGGATCTAGCCTAATAAAATTTATTAAAGAATTTGAGTGTTGCAGTAAATCCCTAAGGGAAGCTAGAGGACATTTCAAGATATTTGGGGTCTTTGTAAGCAGGGGAAATTCTGTTTTCTCTGTTTGCCAGGGGGGTACCACAACCAGAAACTGAGTGCTTTGCAAAAATCGACATAGGTTGTAGCAGAGTGGCATGGAAACCTGCCTTCCGATTTGACTTTTTCTAGCACACCAGGTTACTTCAGCTGGAACTCAAGCCTGTCTTTGTGTGAGAGCAGCAGTTATGTTGCTCAGGGAGCCTGGGATTCAATCTGAGGACTATTTGTTCTACCCAGTGTTCCTGAGTGTGCTTCTTCTTGTGCGTCTGTTGTTATTCAGTAGGTTTCTTTGGCTGTAATATAAAGGACTGTGACTGAGGCTAGTCAGCTTTCCTTTGTTGGTGTTGTTCAAACACAGTGAGAACACACAGCCTTTCTTTCATTCTTTGCCCAAACACTGAAAAAAAATCAATGTGAACTGCATCAGCAATGACAAGTTTATATACATTTAAAGAAAACAAAACTTGTTGAAGTTTCTCTACTTTTTACAGTTGGCTATGGAATCTAACTTTTCATTTATTAATTGAGTTGTTTCTTTAATATTTTATAAAATGAATGTTTATTGTAAGAAAGTTGAAAGGAAAAAAGTCTAGGTCACACAACTGATGAATTTGATGAATTTTTATTTTCATTTACACTTACTTGCCTGATTTATTCAAGTGATGGTGAAACATGCACTAATCATGGAGAATGTGCTACACTGTGAAGACTGAATAGTTGTGTGTGTGTGTGTGTGTGTGTGTGTGCATGCATGCACATGCACGTGTGTATGTGTCCTGCCCTCATGTGACTTACAGTTTGATGGTACAGAAAATTCTATTGGGTAAAGAAAATTATAGAATAGTATATGTAATATACTAAATATATATTATATATACTTTATGTATATATATGTATACATACACTCTAAATATGTTATTTTGCTTTCCTATGTCACAGTGAAATATAATGAGCATTTTCCCACTTCACTGAAATTTTTGTGATGATATCATTGAAAGATTTATAATGTTTCATAGGGTGTTCATTTTGTTTAGATATTTGCTTAATAATAAATATGCAGATTATTTTATTTTTAGAAATTATTAAGTAACAAAATCTCAGTACTTACATTCATTGCATCTCTGAATTTTAGGTAAATTTCTAAGGGGGGAGTTTATAGATCAAAAGCTCAGAAAATTTCAAGATTTAATACAACTGATTAATTACTTTCCGGAAGGCCCATAGGGCAATATAACTCTATAAAGACTTAACACTGTGTTAATAATGTGGCTCTTACTTTTGTTGAATAAAATCCCATAGATTATTTAACCAAACATTTCTTTACAATGAAGCCTCATTTTTCTTTTTCTTTCTGTCCTTTCCTCTCTTCTCTTCTCCCCACCTTTACTTTTCTCTTCCTCTTCTTGTTCCTTTCTTTCATAAGGGTTCTCTAGGTTTTCAGAAATTTACCCAGAAGCATAGGTTTCAGGTGATAAGAACTGAAGTCCTTATTACCAAACACAGCAATAATGTATCTTTAATATTCTGAACAAATAGGCTGTTTGCTGTATGTTGTCCATTCCATGGAAGCAAATAAAATGATAGAATAAAATGCAAGAGTGATATAACAATTAAAAGATTGGGATAATGATAGATGATTATTAAAGTGAAATAGACATTCATATTAGATAGTTCCATAAGGCACACATTGATCAAAATAGGTATTATAATTGTCATCCTATATATGTACATTTAAATGCAAATTTGTTAAACAAATTTAAACAAAAAAAATGCAGCACTGTTTTAATTTTCCACCTCACTCCCATCACTCCCTTCTCTAGACATAACCAAAATTTGGCATTTATTTATATTTTTTAGCATGTATCCTTTGACAAATCAAAAACTCTAGAGACTGAGAGATCTCTGAAAGAGAGATGAGCCATCACAGATGCTAGTTAGATAAAGGACTGGGTCCTGGGACAAATTTCTGCTTCACCAGTAGCAAGGCCACTTTACCCAAACAACTTGTCCACCAGGCTCAAGAAACAGGGCACATTTATAAGGGTCTAAAGGAAAGAAAGTTCTCTAATTTACATTGGCTACAGATAAGGAAGGTGGGCTAACTCCAAGTCTGGGGATAGGTGGTTCATCCATAGAGGAGGCTTGTAGATTGGTTGTTGATGATGGTCAGATACTGGTCATGTGCAAGGAGGGTGTGTGGTGGTTCTGGGGACCTTCTAGGTGCCTGTTGAAATGACTTTACCCAGGAACATGGAGTTTCTGGTTAGCTGTGGCCCGTGGCTATTGACCAATTACCTTCCCTTTTCTCTCTCCCTCATTCTCCAAGCCTTAACTTAGGACATTTCAGAAAATTTCCTTATTACCTTCTAGAATTTTTCATAGCATATAGATATATGTATAGATGAAAATATCGATATAGCTAAATAATTTCAGGATTTTAAAAGAATATGAGCTCATACCATACCTGTTTTTCTGCAAATTGTTTTTGTTACTTAAAATACATCTTGATGATATTTGCTAATACATATACATTACATTTTAAGTGCTAGTCTTTCTCTTTAAGGATTACCATAGTTATTTAAGCCATCCCCACTAGACTGGATATCTCTGTTCCCACAGTCCCTGTGGGAAATCGGGGTGTGGAGAAGTGTAAATTCAAAGGGAAGCACCAGCTCAATCAGTCCTGCAGAGCTGAAGTGGCTTTGAAGCCTAGTCCCTATGGAGATGTAGTCTTGTTTCATACTTTAACGTTCTTTCTTCCTCTCTTCACACCCTCTGAAATCATAACTTGTCTTCTCCCCTCTTTGGTCAGTTGTTCCAGGCTGCAGTGATTTGTATAATGCCCTTTTTGGTCAGCGGACTTTCATCAAGCCTGTCATCTGTTAATCTCCACCTGCTGAAGTTCTCTATCATTTCCATAGGGCAGCTCAAATCACAATAAACCTTGCCCTTTCACATCCAAACGGATGTATTTCCTTTCTTTGTCTTTGAAAGAGGTCCAACATTATCACTTGCATACTTTTGCTACCAGTAGTATCAATACTGTTGGCCAGGACACAAAGTAAATGGCAGAGAAAGAGGCCACAGCTGAGTAAACACCACCTGTTGGAGAATATACTAACACTGGGTAATTGGTAGACGGGTCCTGGCCAAGGCATTTATAATTCTGGCAGGGGCTCTCAGTAGAATATGCCTCACCAGTTCTCAATCAAGAACTCAAAGCATGAGAAAAATACAAAGACACATCAATGACACATGCACATTGTTTACTGTAAAAGATTACGATACATGTATCATATGCACAATTTATGTACATATAAATGAAATACCTCAAAGATAAAATAATAGCAAATTAGTGGTGCATGGGCGCAGTCAGTGTATTACATATGCATATGTATGTTCAAGTACACATGAGGGTATGTTTGTAGCATTGATTTCTAAAGGTGGAAATGCTGAGCAAAAGATGAAGAGGGATTTATCTGATTGGTACTACAAAAAGAAACCAATCTTTTCAATGCTCATTTCACTATTGTACATCACACCGAAGACATTCCTATCAAATCAGTTAACCCTTTAGGGAACATACAAGAAGTGTATAATTTGAATCTGACCTTCAAGAGTATTATCATCTGTGTGGGGACAATAAAAATTTTACATTTCAGAAAAGTTTGATAAAAAGTAAGTATTATTTTAGGTGGTATTGAGTATGAAATTAGAATAGAAATTTAAGGGTATGAAAACTCAAAAGGACTGTAGGATCAAAGAAGACTTCTGTTCAGAGATATTAAAATGATAGAGGTGGGACTAGCTTGTTATAGACCAACTCTCTCAAAGAGACTACCAGGGTAATCTAGACAAAGTTAAAGAAAAAATGTCTGTCAGAGAGAATTAGCTGCCAAGTCAGCAAGAGCCCAAAAGAAGAAAATAGTAAAAGCAAAAGTGGTATTTGGTACCACATCCCCTTCAAAGAATTTGTCCACTCTGATTGCAATTGCTGCGATTCTTAGAACCTGAGTAAATCGGTCAGTCTCAGGTTGCTATACTGTCAGAAACTAGAGTCCAGGTACTACCAAGAAAGAAGGGCCCAGTACATCCAAGTCTTCCTCTTGGTATTGGGGGAGGACCATACCCTTGGAGTCAGACTGACCTTTTAATGAAGAGCAGCCTTCACAAGGCCTGAAGCTTTGCTTTGAGGCATCTCAGTATCGGATGGATTATGCCTTGACCATAACTGCCAGCCAGAGAGCCCATCTAGAGACTGAAAACATCTTTCATATGAAATTCCTGACTTTCAGTCACAAATCACCAAGCATGGTTGGAAATGAGATTCCATGATAGAAACTATTAAAAAATAAATGGAAAGTAGACACAGGACATCTAGACATTGAAGTCAGTGACAAAGGACGTCAGATAACTGCATCCAGTTATTGTAGGTGCCTAGTACACCCACGCATGCATGGATGTTTACTTAGCCGGAATCACTAGCTCTTGTTACCTGCCAGCCATCTCTTTCAGACCGGATGAGTTCACCCTTTTGCTGTAGGTCCTGTCTTCTCTATGTGAATTTCCACTTTAAGTTGCACGTCTTACTTCCCTTCATGTGCCTATTTATAATTCGCACCTGAGGACACATTTCTGAAAACTGTTACTCATCCTCCATTCTTCCTTTCCCAGCACTCTCAGATAACTTTGTCTTCTAAATCTATAAACCTTTTTCCCACCATTAAAAAAGAAGAGTCCACGAAGATATTATTTTTTATTGATATACACTCTTATGAAGGTTTCACATGAAAAAACAATGTGGTTACTACATTTATCCATATTATCAAGTCCCCACTCATACCCCAATTCAGTCACTGTCCATCAGTATAGTAAGATGACACAGATTCACTGTTTGCCTTCTCTATGCTACACTGCTTTCCCCGTGATTCCCCACACCATGTGCACTAAACATAATACCCCTCAATCCCCTTACCCCACCCTCCCACACACCCTCCCATACCCCTCCCCTTTGGTAACCACTAGTTCCTTCTTGGAGTCTCTGAGTATGCTACTATTTTGTTCCTTCAGTTTTGCTTCATTGTTATACTCCACAAATGAGGGAAATCATTTGGCACTTCTCTTTCTCCACCTGGCTTATTTCACTGAGCATAATATCCTCCAGCTCCATCCATATTGTTGCAAATAGCAGGATTTGTTTCCTTCTTACGGCTGAATAGTATTCCATTGTGTATATGTACCACCTCTTCTTTATCCATTCATCTACTGATAGACACTTAGGTAGCTTCCATATCTTGGCTATTGTAAAAAGTGCTGCAATAAACATAGGGGTGCATATGTCTTTTTGAATCTGAGAAGTATTCTTTGGGTAAATTCCAAGGAGTTAGATTCCAGAGTCAAATGGTATTTCTACTTTAAGTTTTTTGAGGAACCTCCATATTGATTTCCACAATGGTTAAACTAGCTTACATTCCCACCAGCAGTGTAGGAGGGTTCCCCTTTCTCAACATCCTCGCCAGCATTTGTTGTTCTTAGTCTTTTCGATGCTGGCCATCATTCCTGGTGTGAGGTGATATCTCATTGTGGTTTTAATTTGCATTTCCCTGATGATTAGTGATGTGGAGCATCTTTTCATGTGTCTGTTGGCCATCTGAATTTCTTCTTTGGAGAACTGTCTCTTCATATCCTCTGCCCATTTTTTAATTGGGTTATTTGCTTTTTGGGTGTAGAGGCGTATAAGTTCTTTGTATATTTTGGATGTTAACCCCTTGTCTGATATGTCACTTACAAATATATTCTCCCATACTGTAGGATGCCTTTTTCTGTGGATGGTGTCCTTTGCCATACAGAAACTTTTTAGTTTGATGTAGTCCCATGAGTTCATTTGTGCTTTTGTTTCCCTTGCTCGAGGAGATGCGTTCAGGAAGAAGTTGCTCGTGCTTATATTCAGGAGATTTTTGCCTATGTTGTATTCTAAGAGTTTTATGGTTTCATGACTTACATTCAGGTCCTTGATCCATTTCGAGTTTACTTTTGTGTGTGGGGTTAAACAATAATCCAGTTTCATTCTCTTGCATGTAACTGTCCAGTTTTGCCAACACCACCTGTTGAAGAGACTGTCATTTCCCCATTGTATATCCATGCTCCTTTATCATATATTAATTGACCATATATGGTGGGGTTTGTATCAGGGCTCTCTAGTCTGTTCCATTGGTCTATGGGTCTTTTCTTGTGCCAGTACCAAATTGTCTTGATTACTGTGGCTTGTAGTAAAGCTTGAAGTCGGGGGGGCATAATCTCCCCAGCTTTATTCTTCCTTCTCAGGATTGCTTTGGCTATTCCGGGTCTTTTGTGGTTCCATATGAAATTCAGAATGATTTTCTCTAGTTCGTTGAAAAATGCTGTTGGTATTTTGATAGGAATTGCATTGAATCTGTAGGTTGCTTTAGGCAGGATGGACATTTTGACAATATTAATTCTTCCTATCCATGAGCCCAGGATGTGTTTTCATTTATTGGTATCTTCTTTAATTTCTCTCATGAGTGTCTTGTAGTTTTCAGAGTATAGGTCTTACACTTCCTTGGTTAGGTTTACTTCTAGGCATTTTATTCTTTTTGATGTAACGTTGAACGGAATTGTTTTCCTGATTTCTCTCTCTGCTAGGTCATTTTGAGTTTATAGGAATGCCATAGACTTCTGCGCATTAATTTTGTATCGTGCAACTTTGCTCAATTCAGATATTAGATCTAGTAGTTTTGGAGTACATTCTTTATGGTTTTTTATGTACAATGTCATGTCATCTGCAAACAGGGACAGTTTAACTTCTTTCTTGCCAATCTGGATGCCTTTTATTTCTTTGTTTTGTCTGATTGCCGTGGTTAGGACCTCCATTATTATGTTGAATAGAAGTGGGGAGAGTGGGCATCCTTGTCTTATTCCCGATCTTAAAGGAAAAGCTTTCAGATTCTCGCTGTTAAGTATAATGTTGGCTGTGGGTTTGTCATATATGGCCTTTATTATGTTGAGGTACTTGCCTTCTATACCCATTTTGTTGAGAGTTTTTATCATGAATGGATGTTGAATTTTGTCAAATTCTTTTTCAGCATCTATGGAGATGATCATGTGGTTTTTGTCCTTCTTTTTGTTGATGTGGTGGATGATGTTGATGGATTTTAGAATGTTGAACCATCCTTGCATCCCTGGAATAAATCTTACTTGATCATGATAGACGGTCCTTTTGATGTATTTTTGAATTCAGTTTGTTAATATTTTGTTCAGTATTTTTGCGTCTATGGTCATCAGGGATATTCGTCTGTAGTTTTCCTTTTTTGTGTTGTGTTTACCCGGTTTGGGTATTAGGGTGATGCTGGCCTCATAGAATGAGTTTGGAAGTATTCCCTCTTCTTCTACTCCTTGGAATACTTTAAGGAGGTTGCGTATTAGGTCTTCACTAAATATTTGATAACATTCAGCAGTGAAGCCATCTGGTCCAGGCGTTTTGTTCTTAGGTAGGTTTTTGTTTACCAGTTCAATTTCGTTGTTGGTAATTTGTCTGTTGAGATTTTCTGTTTCTTTCTGGGTCAGCCTTGGATGGTTGTATTTTTCTAGAAAGTTGTCCACTTCCTCTAGGTTATCCAGTTGGTTAGCATATAATTTTTCATAGTATTCTCTAATAGTTCTTTGTATTTCTGTGCTGTCCGTAGTGATTTTTCCTTTATCATTTCTGATTCTGTTTATGTGAGCAGACTATTTTTTTCTTGATATGTCTGGCTAGGGGTTTATCTATTTTGTTTATTTTCTCGAAGAACCAACTCCTGCTTTCACTGATTCTTTCTATTGTTTTATTTTTCTCAATTTTATTTATTTCTGCTCTAATCTTTATGTCCCTCCTTCTACTGACTTTGGGCCTCATTTGTTCTTCTTTTTCTCGTTTCGTTAATTGTGAGTTTAGACTGCTCATATGGGAATGTTCTTCTTTCCTGAGGTAGGCCTGTATTGCAATGTACTTTCCTCTTAACACGGCCTTCGCTGTGTCCCACCGATTTTGCAGTGTTGAATTATTGTTGTCATTTGTCTCCATATATTGCTTGATCTCTGTTTTTATTTGTTCATTGATCCATTGATTATTTACTAGCATGTTATTAAGCCTCCATGTGTTTGTGGGATTTTTCATTTTCTTTGCATAATTCATTTCTAGTTTCATTCCTTTGTGGTCTGAGAAGCTGGTTGGTAGAATTTCAATATTTTTCAATTTACTGAGGTTCTTTTTGTGGCCTAGTATGTGCTCTATTCTGGAAAATGTTCCATGTGCACTTGTGAAGAATGTGTATCCTGTTGCTTTTGGGTGTAGAGTTCTGTAGATGTCTGTTAGGTCCATCTGTTCTAGTGTGTTGTTCATCGCCTCTGTGTCTTTACTTATTTTCTGTGTGGTTGATCTGTCATTTGGAGTGAGTGGTGTGTTGAAGTCCCCTAATGTGAATGCATTACTTTCTGTTTCCTCCTTTAATTCTGTTAGTGTTTGTTTCACAAATGCCGACGCTCCTGTGTTGGGTGCGTATATATTTAAAATGGTTATATTCTCTTGTTGGACTGACCCCTTTATCATTATATAATGTCCTTCTTTATCTCTTGCTACTTTCTTCATTTTGAGGTCTATTTTGTCTGATACAAGTACTGCAACACCTGCTTTTTTTCTCCTTGTTGTTTGCATGAAATATCTTTTTCCATCCCTTCACTTTTAGTCTGTGTATATCTTGGGTTTGAGGTGAGTCTCTTGTAAACAGCATATAGATGGGTCTTGCGTTTTTATCCATTCTATTACTCTGTGTCTTTTGATTGGTGCATTCAGTCCATTTACATTTAGGGTGATTATCGATAGATATGTACTTATTGCCATTGCTAGCTTTAGATTCGTTGTTACCAAATGTTCAAGGGTTGCTTCTTTACTATTTAACAATCTAACTTAACTTTCTTGTTAAGTTATTGTAAACACAGTCTGGTATTTCCCTATTTCTCTCCCTTCTTATTCTTCCTCCTCCATTCTTTATATACTAGGTGTTTTATTCTTTGCCTTTAGTTAGTATTTGGACGGTCTGCTTTCTTTACTATGATTTTATTTTCTCTGGTGACATCTTTTTAGCCTTAGGAGTGCTTCCCTCTAGAGAAGTTCCCTTAAGATATCCTGTAGTGGTGGTTTATAGGAGGCAAACTCTCTCAGCTTTCGCTTGTCTGAAAATTGTTTAATCCCTCCATCATATTAAAATGATAATCATGCTGGGTATAATATTCTTGGTTCGAGGCCCTTGTGTTAAATATATCATGCCATTCTCTTCTGGCCTGTAAGGTTTCTGTTGAGAAGTCTGATGTGTTTTCCTTTATAGGTGATATTTTTTCTCTGTCTAGCTGCCTTTAATACTCTGTCCTTATCTTTGATCTTTGCCATTTTAATTATTATGTGTCTTGGTGTTGTCTTCCTTGGGTCCCTTGTGTTGGGAAATCTGTGAGCTTCCGTGGACTGCGAGACTATTTCTTTCCCCAGAATGGGGAAGTTTTCAGCAATTATTTCTTCAAAGACACTTTCTATCCCTTTTCGTCTCTCTTCTTCCTCTGGTACTCCTGTAATGCGAATATTGTTCCGTTTGGATTGGTCACACAGTTCTCTTAATATTCTTTCATTCCTAGAGATCCTTTCATCTCTCTCTGACTCAGCTTCTCTGTATTCCTGTTCTCTGATTTCTATTCCATTAACAGTCTCTTGCATCTCATCCAGTCTGCTGTTAAGCCTGTCAGTCGCTTGTCTGATTTCTGCATTGTCTTTCCTGACTTCCCTCATTTCCTCCCTCAGCTCCTGCGCATTTCTCTGTAGATCCGTCAGTATGGTTATGAGTTTTATTCTGAATTCTTTTTCAGGAAGATTGTGCATTTCCATCCCTTCAGGCTCCCTCTCTGGGGTTGTCTGGTTGATCTTAGTCTCGACCATATTCCTTTGTCTTTTCATGGCGATAGAAGTGGTCGCTGGTAGTTGTGACGTATGTCAGCTGGGCTCTTTAAGACTTTTAAAAAGAAAAAAAAAGGAAGGAAAAGAAAGAGAAGAAAAAAGAAAGAAAAGAAAAGAAAAGAGAGAAAAAGAAAGAAAGAAAAAAAAAATGCCCGCCAGGAGTAGATTCTGTGAGGATGCTGTAGGTGGCGCTTTTGCTCCACTATTCCTCATCCGCGGCCATGCCACACCACTCCGCAGGGCCTTTTGTAGCTCTGGCTGGGGCCAGATGAATGGGAGGCTGTTGATCTCTGTGTAAGTCACAGTGTGGCTGCTTTTTCCCCGTCATCAGCCAAGGGGTCTGAAATTCCCCAGGACTGCCAGCCTGCTGGGCTAAGGGTGCTGGAACGATCCTACTCCTCTCTTGGGCCCCTGTCTCTTTAAGACCGGTAAAAAAAAAAAAGCGAGTGCTTTTCTTTTGTCCCGGGAGCCTGCTGCAAGGACCCAGTGCATTCCCAAGCTCAGATCCTGCACCCTCTGTCTCTCCAATCTCAGCTACACCGCACGATGTGTGTCAGCGCTCCTGGTGCAGTTCACCAGGGCTGGTTATTTCACGGGCCTGTACTTCCACTCCCTCCTGGCTCTGAATCCTCTCCTCCCGCCAGTGCACTGGGGTGGGGGAGTGCTCATGTCCTGCCGGGATGCGGCTCCATATCTTACTCGCCTCGTGGGCTGCCAAGTCCTCTCAGGTGTAGCTGCAGGCTGGTGTCATCCTGTATCTCTGGTCTCTCTTTTAGAATAGTTGTATTTGCTGTATTTTCATAAATATATTTGATTTTGGGAGGAGATTTCCGCCACCCTGCTCATGCCGCCATCTTCCTGGAAGTCTATCCATTCATCTATTGATGGACACTTAGGTTGCTTCCATATCTTGGCTATTGTGAATAGTGCTGCAATAAACATAGGTGTGCATATGTCTTTTCAAATTTGTGATTTTTGTTTTCTTTTGGTAAATTCCTGGAAAGGGATTGTATGGTATTTCTATTTTTAGTTTTTTGAGGAACCTGTATACCACTGTCCACAGTGGCTGCACCAATTTACATGCTCACCAACAGTGTAGGAGGGTTCCCTTTTCTCCATATTCTTACCAACACTTGTTATTTCCTGTCTTTTAGATAGACATTCTGATTGGTGTGAGGTGACATCTCATTGTGGTTTGGATTTGCATTTCCCTGATGATTAATATTGTGGAGCATCTTTTCATGTACCTGTTAGCCATCTATATGTCTTCTTTGGTAAAAAGTCTATTCAGGTCCTCTGCCCATTTTTAAATTGGGTTATTTGTTTTTTTGATATTGAGTGGTATGATTTCTTTATATATTTTGGGTATTAGCTCCTTATTGGACTTATCATTTGCAAATATATTCTCCCATGCAGTAGGGTGCCTTTTTGTTTTGTTGATTGTTTCCTTTGCTGTGCAGAAGCTTTTTAGTTTTATGTAGTCTCATTTGTTAATTTTCAATTTTGTTTCCCTTGCCTGAGGAGACATATCCAGAAAAAAATTACTCATGCTGATGTTCAAGAGATTCTTGCCTAGGTTTTCTTTCAAGAGTTTCATGGTTTCATGTCTTACATTTAGGTCTTTAATCCATTTTGAGTTTACTTTTGTGGATGATATTAGATAGTGATTCACTTTCATTCTCTTGCATGTAGCTGTCCTGTTTTCCCAACACCATTTATTGAAAAGACCATCTTTTCCCTATGGTATATTCTTGTCTCTTTTGTCATGTATTAATTGACCATCTATGTGTGCATTTATTTCTGGGCTCTCTATCTGTTTCATTGATTCTTATATCTATTCTCAGGCCAATACTTATGTTTTAATCACTGTAGCTTTACAGTATAGCTTGAAATCAGGGACTGATTTAGTCTGAAACTGTGAAACAATAATTATTCATTTGTTTGTTATGATCAATACATGAGGTGTTACTTTTTTTAAAACTCTGGAGAGTGATCCCTGTGCATACTGAAACAGATTTGAGGGATTATTATAAATTAACCAAATTTGATGGAACATTTCCAAAATTAAATATAACTCTGTTATACTGAATAGTTTGAACTTCTATTTAGTTTTCAAATAGTAAATCTCTTTTGGTTGACCACAAATGTCACTGTAATGATCAGTTGATGTTCTCTATTGCTTTTTGGATATATAAATTCATTTGTCTTACTTTAAAGGATTTCAGACTGGTGTATTTTTGAGGTGTTTACTTTCATAATTTTCTATCTCCTTCCTCACTGTCAAAATCCTAGCTGTCACTTCAACTTCTGCTGATTTGCTAGCCTTCAGCAATCTACCAACCCCTGCTTGTTCTCATTCTTTCTCATCACTATTCTGAAGGTTCCATGTGAAATTAGAAACATCTCTTTTAGCCAATCAGTAGTCTTTTGGCTGACTTCCTCATTCTGGAATGTGAAGCTGGTAGATAATAATCCCTGGACAAATGAAGTAGTCAATTTCCTTCTAATGATGAGAAAACTGCTACCTATTTTCAGATGGCTAACGTTGGTATTAGAGGCCTCTGATAATGTTGAAAAATCTATTTAGATTCATGGGAAAAGAGAATATTTCACTACACTGTAGAAATAGAAGACATTTTCAGTAATTATTCTTTGAGTAAAAGAAGACTTCTAATAAGCTCCTTTATTCCTTTTCTTTTATTTGAAATGTCCTGAAACTAAGGGCTTGTTTATTATATTTGTAAAAGGCTAAGAGCACATGTATATTTCCCCCAAATGGAGTCATCAATAATTCAAGAACAGAGAGTACAGAGGTTTATAGAAAGTGTAAAATTGCAAAGCCAGAGGATAACATGATCTGGAAACTCATCAGAGACAAACTAAAATGACAAATTTAGTTCCTCTCTACCTTGCAAATGTACAGTGTTAGTGAGCACTAACATGGACTTAATTTTTCTAAAATATAAATGGCATTTAGTTAGATGAAAATATAGACATATGGAAGGTGTTTGGGAATTTATGCCAGTTGAATAATTATTTAATAAATCAATGAACAAGTTACTATTGGACATTGGCTATATGCAGGGCACATCCCAGATTTTGTGGGGGAAGTAGTAATCAAGTCAGATCATGCTGCTGCTATACTCATGGGACATCCTGCTAACAGGTTACAACTGTTTTCTGTCAAAGACAAATGTATTTCATTTAAAAATAATGATCATGTATTTTTCTCAATTTCTTCATGGAGTCTGGAGATAGGAAGAAACAGGACAGTGGCATGGCAATGTAGACAAAGAATTTCTCTAAAATATGTCTGATGAAAGGCAGTCTTATTTGAAAATGAGTTTGAGTGCCAGGTGCCCAGAGAGAATCCACAGGAGTTTTTAGATTTGCCGTGGGCTTAAAATGTCAAAATGCCTTGCTCTTTATAACATTAGAGAGATAGTGGCAGAAGGATTATAAGCAAAAAACAAAATAAATTATTTACTCTTTCTCTTTTTTGTTTTTGGTTGTGTTTGGTTAGCCTCTCATGCGAAGGAGTATATTTGTACTCAGATGGAGAAGGGGATTCCTCTGCAAGAACAGCTTATCCTGCTTAGTACAGGTTCAGAGGATCTGGTGTTCTCAGAGGTTGTTCTCGGCAAGAAAGGAATGTGAAAAAGGGAAGATGACAGAATACAGGATCACTATCAATATAGGAAAACAGTATCTGGTGTATTTCCAGCAATGCCAGGTAGATTAAATATCCTAAAATAGCCTTGACACAAAATACATGGAAACACTGGATAGTACATAATCTACATTCTTTAAATGCATGACTGAGTGCAGAAGAAATACAGGAGAATCACAGCGGCCAATGATGAAGAGGAATTTGAGAATAGAAAGAAAGTTGTAATGTCTCCATGGCAGGGGGAGTGTAGATAAGGTTTTAGGCTCTTATAAAGAGACGAGTTCAAATCAAACCTCCAAAAATTCTAGGATTTCTAAGGGACTGTATCCTTTTATAAAACATCTACCACTGGCTAAGGAAGATGACAGGCAATCCTTCCTTTCTTAACTTCAGGGGCATTTAACAAAAAAAATCTGCTATGAAAATTTGTTACTGTAGTCCTGTTCTCACATGGATCTGCACTTGTAACGTATGTACCCATGAGATCTTAGCAAAAAATAAAAATTAATATTTAAAAATGGTTCTTGATTGCCAACACTTGTGGAACACCTACAGAAGCAAATGTAAAATTTCTCCAGAGAATTCACTGTAATTCAGGCTCCCCAAGTTTCTCATGGATGAAATCTCAACAAATGTTACTTTAAAATCTAAAATTAAAAATACAAAAGGAAATAGTGATCAATTACCCATAGTCATCAAAGACAGAAGACAGCACATTCAGAACACAGAACTACAAGAACTTAAAATAATTGGCATTATTAGATATTGATTATGAAAATATCGATGCTTAAACTAATGAAAATAACCATACAAAAATGGAACAAGATAGCAGCAGACCTCCAGATTTGCAAAAGAATAATATAACCTTTTTACAAACTTGACACCATTACCAACCATGGTTAAGTACTTATAATAGAACTCTGTACCCAGCAATTGGAGAATATTCACATTTTTCTCATGTATGACACTTTTGCAAAGACTGATCACATTGTAGGTTTATAAAACAAGTTTCAAAAATTTCTAGTAATTTGTATCAGATAAGCAACATTCTTTAACCATGGTGTAATTAAGTTAAAAATCAGTATAAGGAAGACTAAAGACTAATGTGGAAGGTGTGTGAGCTTCCAAAGGGGGAGAGGCAGGGAGAGTGCTGGTGGCATGTGTCAGGGTTTGCTTTCCTGCACAGACTTGCCTCACATCACTGTTGTTCAGTATATGACTTTCCGCACAAGGGCTTTTGGTAACTTATGGCATTTTTTGAGTGACTCCTTTATTTTTGATATGATGATTTTTTTTACCTGCATGTATTTTATTTATTTTATTTTATTGCTACTAAATCTTTATTTACTTATTTATTTTTTATTAAGGTATTATTGATATACACTCTTATGAAGGTTTCACATGAAAAAACAATGTGGTTACTACATTTACCCATATTATCAAGTCCCCACTGATACCCAATTCAGTCACTGTCCATCAGTGTAGTAAGATGTCACAGATTCACTGTTTGCCTTCTCTGTGCTACACTGTTTTCCCCGTGATTCCCCACACCATGTGTGCTAAACATAATACCCTCAATCCCATTCTACCACCCTCCCCACCCGCCCTCCCACATGCCTCTCCTTAGGTAACCACTAGTTCCTTCTTGGAGTCTCTGAGTCTGCTACTATTTTGTTCCTTCAGTTTTGCTTCGTTGTTATACCCCACAAATGAAGGAAATCATTTGGCACTTGTCTTTCTCTGCCTGGCTTATTTCACTGAGCATACTATCCTCCAGCTCCATACATGTTGTTGCAAATGGCAGGATTTGTTTCCTTCTTATGGCTGAATAGTATTCCACTGTGTATATGTACCACCTCTTCTTTAGCCATTCATCTACTGATGGATACTTAGGATGCTTCCATATCTTGGCTATTGTAAAAAGTGCTGCAATAAACATAGGGGTGCATATGTCTTTTTGAATCTGAGAAGTTGTATTCTTTGGGTAAATTCCAAGGAGTGGGATTCCAGGCTCAAATGGTATTTGTATTTTTAGTTTTTTGAGGACACTCCATATTGCTTTCCACAATGGTTGAACTAGCTTACATTCCCACCAGCAGTGTAGGAGGGTTCCCCTTTCTCTGGACCCTCACCAACATTTGTGGTTCTTAGTCTTTTGGATGGTGGCCATCCTTACTGGTGTGAGGTGATATCTCATTGTGGTTTTAATTTGCATTTCCCTGATGGTTAGTCATGTGGAGCATCTTTTCATGTGTCTCTTGGCCATATGAATTTCTTCTTTGGAGAACTGTCTCTTCATATCCTCTGCCCATATTTTAATTGGGTTATTTGCTTTTTGGGTGTAGAGTCATGTAACTTCTTTATATATTTTGGATGTTAACCCCTTGTCTTATATGTCATTTACCAATATTTTCTCCCATACTGTAGGATGCCTTTTTGTTCTGTGGATGGTGTCCTTTGCTGGACAGAAACATTTTAGTTTGATGTAGTCCCATGAGTTCATTGTTTCCCTTGCTCGAGGAGATGCGTTCAGGAAGAAGTCGCTCATGCTTATATTCAGGAGATTTTTGCCTATGTTGTCTTCTAAGAGTTTTATGGTTTCATGACTTACATTCAGGCCCTTGATCCATTTCGAGTTTGCTTTTGTGTATGGGGTTAAACAATAATCCAGTTTCATTCTCTTGCATGTAACTGTCCAGTTTTGCCAACACTAGCTGTTGAAGAGGCTGTCATTTCCCCATTGTATGTCCATGGCTCCTTTATCATATATTAATTGACCATATATGGTTGGGTTTGTATCAGGGCTCTCTAGTCTGTTCCATTGGTCTATGGGTCTTTTCTTGTGCCAGTACCAAATTGTCTTGAGTATATGGCTTGTAGTAAAGCTTGAAGTTGGGGAGCATAATCCCCCCAGCTTTATTCTCCCTTTTCAGGATTGCTTTGCCTATTCGGGGTCTTTTGTGGTTCCATATGAATTTTAGAATGATTTTCTCTAGTTCGTTGAAAAATGCTGTTGGTATTTTGATAGGAATTGCATTGAATCTGTAGATTGCTTTAGGCAGGATGGCCATTTTGACAATATTAATTCTTCCTATCCATGAGCACAGGATGTGTTTTCATTTATTGGTATCTTCTTTAATTTCTCTCATGAGTGTCTTGTAGTTTTCAGAGTATAGGTCTTTCACTTCCTTGGTTAGGTTTATTCCTAGGTATTTTATTCTTTTTGATGCAACTTTGAATGGAATTGTTTTCCTGATTTCTCTCTCTGCTAGGTCATTGTTAGTGTATAGGAATGCCACAGATTTCTGCATATTAATTTTGTATCCCACAACTTTGCTGAATTCAAATATTATACCTAGTAATTTCAGAGTAGATTCTTTAGGGTTTTTTATGTACAATTTCATGTCATCTGCAAACAGGGACAGTTTAACTTCTTCCTTGCCAATCTGGATGCCTTTTATTTCTTTGTGTTGTCTGATTGCTGTGGCTAGGACGTCCATTACTATGTTGAATAGAATGTGGAGAGTGTGCATCCTTGTCTTGTTCCCAATCTTAAAGGAAAAGCGTTTTGTTCTTAGATAGGTTTTTGATTACCAGTTCAATTTCGTTGCTGGTAATTTGTCTGTTGAGATTTTCTGTTTCCTTCTGGGTCAGCCTTAGAAGGTAGTATTTTTCTAGAAAGTTGTCCATTTCTTCTAGGTTATCCAGTTTGTTAGCATATAATTTTTCATAGTATTCTCTATTAATTCTTTGTATTTCTGTGCTGTCTGTAGTCATTTTTCCTTTCTCATTTCTAATTCTGTTTATGAGTAGACTCTCTTTTCTTTTTAGTAAGTCTGGCTAGGGGTTTATCTATTTTGTTTATTTTCTCGAAGAACCCGCTCTTTCTCTCATTGATCCTTTCTATTGTTTTATTCTTGATTTATTTATTTCTGCTCTAATCTTTATTATGTCCCTCCTTCTACTGACTTTGGGTCTATGATGATGTTTTCATTGCAGATGACACGAAATAAATATGTTATCGAAAGGGATATTTCGGCATTGTTATTACCAAAATGCAATCAACAGCTTACTCCAGACAACATTCTCTATTTTGAAATATTATATGGAACAAATTTAAATTGCATGCAATGTTTGAATGACCTCCAAAACATTTTGTTTTGAGTATGTTCACTTAGCAACAGGGTGAAAACCACTGATTCCAGTAGTGAGGGATGTGAATATCCATCGATAAAACAGAGTGGGATTTCCCTTTTTATCTTATGCTACCTCCTTTACATATTATCTTATTAACTAATATAATTTTGGATGATTCCTTCAAGTATTTTAGGAAAGCGATGATATCAATGGCAAATAAGTATCTTCTTGTCTTTTTCTTTCCCACATAAATTTTATTTTTGCTCCATATCTTAGTGCACTGGCTATTGTTTCCAATTAATATTAAATAATAATGATACTAAGTATTATTACTTGGTTCATGGATTTAATGACCATGTTTCTAGTGAAACAACTTTAGGAACATTTGTAATGTAGTGTAATTATCCGTTACATTTTTATTTCTACTTCATTTTTAGTCAGCACTGGCAATTTACTTACTAGTAAATCATTCATTGTGTGATAATTTTAAAACATTTTATTTTTGTTATATTTTCTGCTCCATTACAAGATTAGTTTCTGGATTTTGTTTTTCATTTTGACTGATATGCTTACAGTGTCAGCATTTTCAGCATTTATTAATTCCACTGTGTAATGTGTATATGTCTGTGTGGCTTTCTGTAATTCTTTCCTCTGGTTTCTGTTAGGATTTATTCTTCATTTTTTTTATTTTAGAGTTGAAAGCTGACTTTGTTCTATTTTTCTTGCTTATGTTCCAACAAAGAACACATGCAATTCAAGACATTTATCTTTGAACACAACATGGTCTAGCCTTTGGTGTATTGTGATCTTACTTTTATTGATTACAAAAAATAACTGGTGGCATTTTTTTCCTTTTGTGTTTCTCCGTAACCCAGAGTCATTTAGGAGAGTGCTTTCTACTTTAAAAGATGTTGCATTTTTGTGATTTAAATTTATTTTATTAGTTTATATTTTTTGTTGAGTTGTAATTGGATAATGTGACCAGTAAAATGTTTGCCTTTTGTACTAATTACCTTTTCATCATGACTAAAATATCTGTCAGTTCTGGCATGATGTAGTAGATTAGATTTCTAAGAAATGTCCATTACCAATAGTCATGTTAGAAAAATCCAATTCTTCCTATAAGAAGTGGTAATAGGCTTGAGACTTTCAGACTCAATATAGCTATTTTTTTCTTAAAGCAATTAAAAAATAATGTTTGTATTAACCCACCTATTTTAAGCCTAACACATTTCTCCTATATATGCCTATCTAGTTTCTAATCTACAGCCATATCATAACCCCAACTAGTCAGTATAATGCAAATAAAATTTCTTAAGCAACTGTATACTATTCAATTCATTTTATGAAACCTTGTTTCATGGACACTAATTTCATTATATATCCAGTTGTGGTAATACAGCAGGTGAGGAAACTGTAATACTATTATTTACAGTTATGGTTATACTGCAGAAATACTTATGAATTTTGTTTTTTAAGAACAAAACAATCTTATTTTTAGCCAACCATCTGTTGGGCAAGATGGGTTCATATTATGGTCTGAAAGAAGATGGTAGGAATTAAAGAAGGACCCAACTACCCTGTACAAGAAGATGAGGTGAATTTGGGGTTTTCAACAGTCAACTAGAGAGAAAGATATGGTGGAATGTCCAAGGAAAGCTTGGAAGAAAGGAAGACAATATGAAAGTATGGGAGAGGGTTTAACAAGTTAAACAGTGAATTACTATACAACCCAACAATCACATTCCTACATATATATCCCAAAGAATTGGGAGTAGGTTTTCAAACAAAAAACTTGTACACAAATGTTCAGAGCAGCACTATTCACAATAGCCTGGAGGTGGAAACAACCCAAATGCCCATCAATGGATGCATGAGTAAATAAAATATGATCTATCCATACAATGAAATATTATTCAGTCATAAAAAGAAAATGAAGTACAGATACATGCTGTCACATAGATGAACCTTGAAAACATTATACTAAATAAAAGAAGCCAGATGTAAAAGGCAACATATGGTCTGATTCCGTTTAAATGAAATACTCAGAACAGGCAAACCCACAAAGACAGGAAGTAGATCTGTGGTTGCCTAGGGCTGTGGAAAGAAGCATGGGGAATGATTGCTTAAGAATGGGGTTTCTATTCAGGGTAATGAAAGTGTTCTTGGAACTAGGTCACGCTGGTGGTTTCATGATACTGTGAATATAAAGAACTGTACACTTTAAAATAGCAAATTTTTCATTATATCAACTTTACCACAACAAATTAACAAAAAATGTTGCTAAGTTGAAAATCATTTCATTCTGAACACTGGTTCATCTTGAGAAGTCTTTTTCCCCCTGCAATTTAGTTAAAATAAGCTCAGTGAAAGGAAATAAAGTTACCCATTTTTTAATTTAAAAAATCTCATGGGAGAGAAAGAAGGAGCCTTCTGTTGCCTATCAAAGAAGACAAACCTGTGAAAATCCTCTGAAGGAGGAATATCTCTGGAAGGGACCAGCAGAAAACAGCAATAGTAATTGCCACTGGGTTGGGAGGAATTGCTTTTCCTCTATACTTTGTTTCACCTTTTGCAATGAGAATTAAAATTCTAGAATTTAACCTATTAAAAATTGATTACAAACTTTCTAGTGGCTGAAATAGAAGAGAGATTTTAAAAAACAGGTCAAATATTTACTCTTCAATTTTGTTTGCTGTGAAAGAACCCCTTTACCTTATTCTCTAAGCTTCAAAAAAGCCTATTACACACAGTGCCTGTAAGGTTATTTGCCTGTTTGCTTTTTTCCATCAGAGACAGGAAGCAAAGTAAGCTATTGTGGGTCCAAAGACTAAACAGAAGGGAACAGCCATATTCTTGGTAAGATAAGACCAATAATTATAGTTCATCAGACGCAAGGAGTTTGAGTAAAATATGAGTAAACAAAATGAGAAAATTATCGAGAGGTTGGATTTTCCCGATATGTAGGATGGGGACTCAAGCTATTTCAAGAGAAGTAATCATTAAGTGTTAATATTAATATTCACTTAAAATTAATGTAATTTTGGTTAGTGGGACATACTAAAAGGAAGAGGCTGCATGAGCTGTGGGTACCTAAGCAACTGAAATTTGGGTTATCGATATCATAAAGTAGTAAGACTGACTCCTATATATAGTTTGAAAATATTCCATGATATAGTAACAAGGGATGAATTCCAGTTGTACTTGAACAGTATTGGAATATCTTTCTAAGGTGAGCAATTACAAATGACAGATTATTAGTCTGGGAGAAAATAGCCAGTTCAACTAAGAAAATGATTCCTGGGTACATAGTACCAACACTTTTAACATATAGAATAGCTATTTGTTTAATTCATTTAACTTAATTAATTTGTTTAATTATTAAAACAATTATTTCCTTGTACTGTGTTATCTATTCTTCCCAACTGGATAGTAAACAAAGTGGACTTCATGTATTTACTTCATGTATTTTCCCAGTGCCAGACACAGAGTATATCTTGAAAAATAAATTTTTATTAAATGTTACAAATATTTTTTATTAGAAGCTGAACTATAAGACTGAGTGGTTTAGTGTTAGGAGAATTGTATCCATATTTCTGAATGGAGGGGAAAGGGAACTTTGTGATTCCTAAAGTGAAAAACCATTGACATGCTGATGATCACATTAAAATGCATATATATCTTAAGAATGTGAAAATTCCTTTAGTGGGTATCACAGTATTACTTTAACAAGAAAAGATGCCAGACTCTGAAATAATCATATAGTTATTAATGTTAGTTAGGGACTTACATGCACCTGAGATATAAATGCGTAAAAGATGCGATCCATTTCTTCAAAGTGTTCCACAAACTAGTGACAGAATTAAACATATAGGCAAATCTTTACCAAGATATGGGATAAATTCAAAAATACATAATCCAAGTGCAGTTAAAGCACAAAAGAAAGAATATCTAAATAATTATAATAAGTATCTAAATAATGCCAGAATAATTGTAATTGTTACCTATGAATTATAATTGTATTGAATCATAAATAGAATTTTGATATACATACTTTTTCCCAATAAGGGCAATCCAGTGAATATTTTAAAGACATATTTCTCCTTTTAGTAATACACTGTCCACATATATTATGCATATAACTCATAAAATTATGACTAAGTTTGTTATAGAAATGTATAATGGGGTATTATGTAAAATATTTAGACATAGAAAAATTTTTATAATACATTTTTGGTAGTCTAACAGCCAATATGTTAGAAATTCTAGAGTTAGCTAAATAAGTGCTTACTAATATTGACCCTTTTGTGTGGGGTCTGTATTAGATTCTGCATTTTCTGTTGGTGGTTTATTTCAAATTTTACCATTTAGTCATTACCTGTGTTACCTTGGATACTATATAATTCATAAAACTTCCATATTAGGCTGAAAAGTGTTTCACTTTAGGATGGTCATTTAGTGGAAATGTTTTTTTCCCTTTTTTCATTTGTTCTGTAGTTTGAAAAAAACACAATGACTTCTAGATCATCGCAAAGGGACCCTAAAATTTCCTAGCTTTTAGCTGTTATAATAATTTCCTGGAATATGTCATCGGTGGAGTTAAATCATTGTTTTGGCCTCTGTTGTGTTAGACCATAAATGCTGTTTCCACTTGGTTGAAACATTTATGATCTGCTTTCATTTTCTTATACCTCTTTACCTCTCTGTAAAATTTGAGATGTTTTGTATAATTTTAAATTTCCAGACTGAATTCTATTAATATTTTTCTGAAAATTTAAGGAAGCTGAACAACCTAATTATGATGCACTTTATTATTTTCTTTCTTGAAATTGAACTACCTGTCTAAAAATTAACAAAATTTTGATTTTATGTATAAAGGAAAGTAACTTTTCACACATCATGCTTGAAATGTTCATTTTCACAAAAAAATGTTTCATTCTATTAAAAAATGTCACAGTAGTTTGGCAGACTGATATATATATATATATTAAAAAAAATTTTTCATGAGGATTTAATTCCTAGGTATTTAATTCTCAATATTAAAGAAATGGGGGGATTAAAGATGGTGGAGTGAGAGGTGAGACACAGCCGTCCTCCTAAAACTGCATATAATACGAAAATATAGTTAATACAACTAATCCTGAAAGAACAACAGGAAAGGGGACTGCGCTGGACTGCATACACCTGGAGAAAAGAGCAGACCTCACAGAACAGGGTAATGAACCAAAGCTGTGGCCCAGTGGGACCAAGACCTTCTCCACCCCAGCTCAAGAACAGGAGGAAGAGAAACGGAGCAGGGAGGGAGTAGAGGCATAGGATTGCTGAATACCTAACTCTGGAGATCTCCTCTGGGAGCACAAACATACAGTTCATGGTGCTTGCATGATACTCTCATGATTACAGGGTCGGAAAGCTAAGACAGGCAGAATTCCTGGAGAGACTGAGATTCCAGCCGCTTGTGGAAAGCAGGGATCCATATCTGGTTGCACTGGGACAAAAGAAAGATGGGCAGTCTGACAGACTTCCTAACACGGAAGCGCTTAGCAAGAGGGCTGCTAAAGGGGCAAGGATTGCGCAGAGCTTACTGCTCAGAAGAGAGGACAGGTAGACAAAATTGTCCGGGTGCCCTCTACACAGCAGGTTGGGAGCTTTGCATTATAGACTCTCATATTTAAGGAGGAAAAAGAAATCTTCCTCCTTAGACAATCTTCAGGTGCTCCAGCACCATGGCCAGATACACTGCTCCAAGGACACCCTCTGTGGTACAGAGTGTACTGTGCCTTTCTCCCGGCCAGCCCCACCTAGCTCGCAAACCGGCAAACCCTGACCTGGCGTTAGCCAAGCCAGAGGAAAGATCTGCCTACAGCAACTACAAACGCAAAGCACAGAGGCTTATACCTGTGTGCTCAGCCCACTGGTTCAGGAAGTGGAGACAGGCATAGCAGCCAGGAACCAGGAAACAGCTTTTTCCTCACCCCAGACACCAATACCCCTCCCCTGCAACCCCCGACATTGCTTCAGGGACTGAGAAGCTCTAGGGAGAAGAGCTTCTGGTCGCGAGAGGGCGCCATATAAAAATATGAAATGCCAAGGGAACCTGGTTCAGAGTAAAATTATTAATACAACCCCTGAGAAAGATTTAAATGACATCAACCTCATAACTCTTCTGGAAAGGGAGTTCAAAATAAAAATCATTAACATGCTTATGGAGGTACAGAAAGATATTCAAGAACTCCGGAATGAATTCCGGTTGGAGATCCAATCATTGAAGAGCACAACGGAGGGTATTAAAAGCAGATAGGATACGGTGGAGGAGATGATAAATGAAGTGGAAAATAGAGAAGAGGAATACAAAGAAATTGAGGCACAGAGAGAAAAAAGGATCTCTAAGAATGAAGGAATATTGAGAAAACTGTGTGACCAATCCAAACGGAACAATATTCACATTATAGGGGTACCAGAAGAAGAAGAACGAGAAAAAGGGATAGAAAGTATCTCTGAGGAGGTGATTGCTGAAAACTTCCCCAACCTGGGGAAGGAGATAGTCCCTCAGGCCATGGATGTGCGCAGATCTACCAACACAAGGGACCCAAGGAAGACAACACCAAGACATACAGTAACTGAAATGGCAAAGATCAAGGATAAGGACAGACTATTAAAAGCAGCAAGAGAGAGAAATAAGATCACATACAAAGGAAAACCCATCAGGCTATCATCAGACTTCTCAACAGAAACCTTACAGGCCAGAAGGGAGTGGCATGATATATTTAATGCAATGAAGCAGAAGGGCCTTGAACCAAGAATACATTACTGGCAAGATTATCATTTAAATTTGAAGGAGGGATTAAACAATTCCCAGATAAGCAAAAGCTGAAAGAATTTACCACACACAAACCATCTCTACAGTGTACCTTTGAGGGACTGCTATAGATGGAAGTGTTCCTAAGGTTTAATAGCTGTCACCAGAGGTAATAAAAGCACAGTAAAGAAAGTAGAACAGCTAATTACTAAGCAACCACAAATTAAATTTGCTATACCCAAAGTCAACGAGGGATAAACAAATGAGTACAAAATATGATACCTAATATGTAAAGAATGGAGGAGAAAGGAAAAGGAGGAAGAAAAAAACCGTTAGATTGTGTTTGTAATAGCATATTAAGTGAGTTAAGTTAGTCCCTTAGATAGTAAGGAAGTAAACTTTGAACCTCTGGTAACCACGAATCTAAAGCCTGCATTGGAAATAAGTACAAACCTATCTATAGTCACCCTAAATGTAAATGGACTGAATGCACCAATCAAAAGACATAGAGTTACTGAATGGATAAAATAACAAGACCCATCTATATGCTGCCTACAGGAGACTCACGCTAAACCCAAAGACATACACAGACTAAAAGTGAAGGGATGGAAAAAGATATTTCATGCAACTAATAGGGAGAAAAAATCAGGAGTTGCAGTTCTTGTATCAGACAAAATAGATTTCAAAACAAAGAATATCACAAGAGACAAAGAAAGACATTACATAATGATAAAAGGGTCAATCAAACAAGAAGATATAACCGTTATAAATATCTATGCACCCAACAAAGGATCACCTACATATGTGAAAAAAATACTAACAGAATTAAAAGAATAGAATGCAATGCATTTATTCTAGGAGACTTCAACACTTCACTCACTCTGAAGGACAGATCATCCAGACAGAAAATAAGTAAGGAGACAGAGGCACTGAACAACACAATAGTACAGATGGAGTTAACAGACATCAACAGAACTCTACACCCAAAAGCAGCAGAATATCCATTCTTCTCATGTGTACATGTAACATTTTCAAGAATAGGTCATATACTAGGCCACAAAAAGAGCCTTGGTAAATTCAGAAAGATTGAAATTTTACCAACCAGTTTCTCAGACCACAAAGGTATGAAACTAGAAATAAATTACACAAAGAAAATGAAAAATCCCACAAACACATGGAGGCTTCACAACATGCATGGATCAAGGACTAAATAAAAACAGAGATCCAGCAATATATGGAGACAAATGACAACATAATTCGATACCACAAAATCGGTGGGACACAGCGAAGGCCGTGCTAAGATGAAGGTATATTGCAATACAGGCCTACCTCAAGAAAGAAGAACAATCCCATATGAGCAGTCTAAACTCACAATTAATGAAACTAGAAAAAGAAGAAGAAATGAGGCCCAAAGTCAGTAGAAGGAGGGACATAATAAAGATTAGAGCAGAAATTAATAAAATCAAGAAGAATAAAACAATAGAAAGAATCAATGAAAGCAAGAGCAGGTTCTTCAAGAAAATAAACAAAATAGATAAATCCCTAGCCAGACTTATCAAGAAAAGAAGAGAGTCTACTCACATAAACAGAATCAGAGATGAGAAAGGAAAAATCAATATGGACACCACAGAAATATAAAGAATTATGAGAGAATACTACAAAAAATTATATGCTAAAAAACTGGATAACTTAGAAATAATGGACAGCTTCCTAGAAAAATACAACCTTCCAAGGCTGACCCAGAAAAAACAGAAAATCTGAACACACCAATTACTGGCAATGAAATTGAACTGGTAATCAAAAAACTACCTAAGAACAAAATTCCTGGACCAGATGGCTTCACCGCTGAATTTTATCAAACACTTAATGAAGACCTAATACCCATCCTCCTTAAAGTTTTCCAAAGAGTAGAAGAAGAGGGAATACTTCCAAACTCATTCTGTTAGGCCAGCATCACTCGAATATAAAACCAGGAAAATACACCACAAAAAAAGAAAATTATAGACCAAATCCCTGATGAACATTGATGCAAAAATACTCAACAAAATATTAGCAAACTGAATTCAAAAATACATCAAAAAGATCATCCATCATGATCAAGTAGGATTGATTCCAGGGATATAAGGATGGTCCAACATTTCGAAAATCCATCTACGTCATCCACCACATTAACAAAAAGGACAAAAACCACGTGATCTTCTCCATAGATGCTGAAAAAGCATTTGACAAAATTCAACACCCATTCCCGTTAAAAACTCAACAAAATGGGTACAGAGGGCAGGTACCTCAATATAACAAAGGCCATATATGACAAACCCACAGCCATCATTATACTTAACAGTGAGAAGGTGAAAGCTTTTCCTTTAAGATTGGAAACAAGACAAGGATGCCCACTCTCCCCACTTCTATTCAACATAGTACTGGATGTCCTAGCCACGGCAATCAGACAACACAAAGGAATAAAAGGCATCCAGATTGACAAGGAAGAAGTTAAACTGTCCCTGCTTTCAGATGACATGACATTGTACATAAAAAACCCTAAAGAATCCACTCCAAAATTACTAGATCTAATATCTGAATTCAGAAAAGTTGCAGGATACAAAATTAATACACAGAAATCTGTTGCATTCCTATACACTAACGATGACCTAGCAGAAAGAGAAATAAAGAAAACAATTCCATTCACAATTACGTCAAAAAGAATAAAATACCTAGGAATAAACCTAACCAAGAGAGTGAAAGACCTATACTCTGAAAATGACAAGACACTCATGAGAGAAATTAAAGAAGATACCAATAAATGGAAACACATCCTGTGCTCATGGATAGGAAGAATTAATATTGTCAAGATGGCCATCCTGCGTAAAGCAATCTACAGATTTAATACAATTCCTTTCAAAATACCAACAGCATTCTTCAATGAACTAGAGCAAATTGTTCTTAAATTAATATGGAACCACAAAAAAACCCAAAAAGCCAAAGAAATCCTGAGAAGGAAGAATAAAGCTGGGTGATTACAGTCCCCAACTTCAAGCTCTACTACAAAGCTACAGTAATCAAGACAATTTGGTACTGGCACAAGAACAGACCCATAGACCAGTGGAACAGACTAGAGAGCCCTAATATAAACCCAAGCATATGTGGTCAATTAATATATGATATAGAGCCATGAACATACAATGGGGAAATGACTGCCTCTTCAACAGCTGGTGTTGGCAAAACTGGACAGCTACATGGAAGAGACTGAAACTGGATTTCTGCCTAACCCCATAAACAAAAGTAAACTCAAAATGGATAAAAGACCTGTATGTACATCATGAAACCATAAAACTCTTAAAAAAACATAGGCAAAAATCTCTTGGACATAAACATGAGAAGCTTCTTCATGAACATATCTCCCCAGGCAAGGGAAAGAAAGCAAAAATGAACAAATGCATCTATATCAAACTAAAAACCTTCTGTACAGCAAAGGACACCAGCAGTAGAACAAAAAGACATCCTACAGTATGGGAGAATATATTTGTAAATGATGTATTTGACAAGGGGTTCACTTCCACAATATATAAAGAGCTTATGCACCTCAACACCCCAAAAGAAAATAATCCGATTAAAAAGTGGGCAGAGGATATGAAGAGACAATTCTCCAAAGAAGAAATTCAGATGGCCAGAAGACACATGAAAAGATGCTCCACATCACTAATCAGGGAAATGCAAATTAAAACCACAATGAGATATCACCTCACACCAATAAGGATGGTGAGCATCGAAAAGACTAAGAACCACAAATGCTGGCGATGATCCAGAGAAAGGCGAACCCTCCTACACTGCTGGTGGGAATATAAGCTAGTTCAACCATTATGAAAAGCAATATGGAAGTTCCTCAAGAAACTAAAGTAGAAATGCCATTTGACCCTGGAATCCCACTCCTTGGAATTCACCCAAAGAATACAACTTTTCAGATTCAAAAAGACATATTCACCCCTATGTTTACTGCAGCACTTTTGACAATAGCCAAGATATGGAAGCAACCTAAGTGTCCATCAGTAGATGAATGGACAAAGAAGAAGTGGTGCATATATACAATGGAATACTATTCAGCCATAAGAAAGAAAGAAAATCCTACCATTTGCAAAACATGGGTGGAGGTGGAGGGTATTATGCTCAGTGAAATAAGCCAGGCAGAGAAAGACAAGTGCCAAATGATTTTCCTCATTTGTGGAGTATAACAATGAAGCAAAACTGAAGGAACAAAATAACAGCAGACTTAGAGACTCCAAGAAGGATCTAGTGGTTACCAAAGGGGAGGGGTGAGGGTGGGTGAAGGAGATTGAGGTGTATTATGTTTAGTACAATGGTGTGGGGGATCACGGGGAAAACAGTGTAGCACAGAGAAAGCAAACAGTGAATCTGTGGCATCTTACTACACTGATGGACAGTGACTGCACTGGGGTATGGTTGGGGCCTTGATAATATGGGTAAATATAATAACCACATTGTTTTTTCATGTGAAACCTTCATAAGAGTGTATATCAATAATACCTTAATAAAAAAAAATAATAATAAAATAAAGAAGTGTGACCACCTTGGAAAAATTTCAGATGTGACTTCTTTTTCCCATCCTGAAAGACTTTGAATGTTTGCTCCTTAGCCATTTAGTGAAGAAAAAAAGCAAAACATGAGAAGCCCTTCCGTTAGCTCTGTCAAGGCAGTAATGAGCAATTATTGTTAGATTATAAAGTATTGATACTTAAACATTTCTGTAAGGAACAGTGCTTTTGGATCATTTGATAAGTATTCCTTAGTATTGCATGGCTTTCAATGTTTTCTACTTAGCCTTTCAAATTCTGGTTCTTTTTTACGGTACTTCTCAGTGTTATATGAGGACCAGAAGCATAGATGTAACCTGAGAGCTTGTGGGGAATATAGAATCTTTGGCTGCACTCCAAACCTACTTGGTTATAATTTATATTTAAACAAGGTTTCCAGGGATTCTGCACATGCAGTAAAGTTTGAAAAGCATTGGTTTCTTTGGTATTCTTAAGTAAGGCATCATCTCTGAAAGAAAAACTAAAATAAACAAGGGCTAGTCTCTAATTATGTATTAGATTATGTATCATAATACTTTTTTATTATTTATACTTGTTTTATAAAGAAACAATAATTTTTAAGAAGTCTTGGAAAATAAAACTAAGACATTTGTGGATAGATACTTTAGTGTTTTTGTCTGAAAATTCCAATATTTGAGTTATCTGCATATTGGCATTTCTTGATTGTCTTTTTCCTTGAGAATTGGTCTTATTTTCCTGGACCTTTGTATGTTTAGTAAATTTGGATTGCATCCCGAACATTTTAAATATGCTGTGGCTCTGGCTTCTGTTAAAGTTTTCTGTAGAATGTGAGTTTGTGTGTGTGTGATTGTATTGTTTCTTACGAAGCAGTCAACCTGGTTAGGTTTAGAAGAGAGAGATTCTGTCAAGCTTTCTGGTGGCAGTGGTTCTAATATAAAAAATACTGCTATGCTGTTTGGGCCAGGGTTTCAACATTGGTTTATGTTACAGATCAGTTCTCCAAGATTGGTCTGCTGCTCTGCATTTGTTCTGCACAAGTAGCATAGGAATGAGCCCAGTACTTGGGCCAGTTCACAGGTAGAAGTAGGGAATCCTCTTCACCAGCTCTATCCTCCTCAAGATTTTCCCTCCAGCTCCCAGGGACACACACCTTTTAATTATCCTATGGCTAGAAAGTTGAGTTTCATTCAGAATTTTAGTTTCCTGCACTTTCAGGAAATTTTGTGTCACTTTCAGGGAAAATTGCAAGAAAAGGAAAAAGGTAGAAGGAATCCCCCTGCCCCAAGCCCCACTCTTAGGAACACAGAGATCCTCAGTTTCTCTGGCCAGAGGTATGGCTTTTTCTTGGGGGTTAAGGTGTCCATGTTGCTGCAGTGGCAGTACAGCTCTGTGAATGGAGCCATCTTCAGGCAGGGCTTTGGGGAAAGAATAAAAAATGAATAGCAACCTGTGGAGGATTACCCCTGCACTCTGGCTCACAAAGATCCTCTTTTCTCAAAGGGGAATTGTCTTGCAGAATTTCTGTAGCCTTCACCCACTGTGCAGCTTTGCCTGCGGAGAAATAAAGGGGAGAGAGAGACCATAAAGTCCACTCCTACTGGCTGCTCTTTGAGTTTTGACTTAGCTTTCTAATTCTCTTGCTATTGTTTTACTTTTCTGAGCCCCCATGTAGTTGCTTTTTGTATACTGTCCAGAGCTTTTCCTTGTAATGGGTGGAAGAGATTATATTTAGTGGGCTTACTGCTTCTTGACTGAAGTCCATGGGCGGTGGGAAAGTTTAAAGTTTCTGAATAATTCCTGAAATAGATATGAATATATATGTATATTCTATTTCTACAAATTTGCTGGGAGTTATTCTAGTGTTTTCAGGCTTCCAAAATTTTTATTGAGGATGGCTGCTGTTAAGATAGCTCTGCTCACTTTTCAGTTTCTCAATTTTTGTTTTTGAAATAAGGAGAAAAATATGTGGAATGTTGTTCTCTTATCAGTGAGTTTCCCTTTTCTCTTCATCAGGAAGATATTCTGGCCACGAGGGCAGCTTCCTGACATTTCAGACACTTGGTTTTTACCACTTATACACCTTGTTTTTTTGTTGATGTAAAGATTGGTCTGCCACAAATTGATCTGTCTATGACAGAAGCAAAAAATCCTACAAAGGATTTTATTCTGATTGTTTCATTCTTATGTCTTGCTCTATAATAAGCATATTAGTATAGACATATATATTTAGATAGATGTAAAAGTGTCTATGGATATGTGAGTATTTATGTCATTGATATGTGTTCTCAGGTCAAAATGGGTTATCTTTTCTTCAACTTTTTATATTCACTTTCCATGAACTTAATGAACCACTTATTGTAGAAATACTTTTCCCTTTAGCATTCCTTGCTTAGCATCTTCAAAATCACATTCTTCCATATGAGCTTAGCAATAGGCCTAGAGACACAAAGGCTTTAAGATCCAGTGGAGCAACTAATGTTCCAAGATTGTCCACATCAGAGCTATTACTCACCAAAATTACTCTGAGTTACCCAGTAACTGCACCCAATACTTATTTCTTTTAATGACTCTATTAATTTTATACATCCCAGTTCTTTCTTAGACATCTCCTTTGCTCATCACTTTCTGGTGATTGGTTTGTAATCAACATCAGCTTGTTTCCAAATCATCCTTATTTCTTCCTAAACCAAAATATGTTGACTGAAAAAAATGTGCTGGGGCATCTATCTGCAAGTGGAAAAACTGTATTTGAATTAGCTCAAGGAAAAGTAGGGATGTTATTGGCTCACATAAAAGCAGAAAGGCAGGTGTGTTTGGCTTCAAGGGAACACTTAAGGGACCCCTGTACATGAACTGAACAAGTTGTTCTTTTTCTACCTCTCTCCACTTCCCTTCATTCTTATTCCTACTCCCATATGTTTACTGTGATTGCTGATTTACATTTTGGAAGAGTACTCTGTTGTTTTTTTAAATTAAAAAAGAAACATACATATATGTTTCTGTCTTCAATAGTTTCATGCTTGGGATCCTATAGAAACAAATAAGTAGATAATAAAGAACACACACACACATAACGTGAATGCATTAAAATATGTGAGTGTATGTATGTGTGTTTACCTATGCCTAAAAAATGTCCTAGGAGGCCATACATGAAACTCTTAGCACTGGCTGCTCTGGGAAGGTGATGTCTTGGTGTAGGCAGGAAGAGAGGAACGTTCTTTTCTATGTTCTATAGTTCTGCTTTGCTTAACTTTATTACAACAAAAATACGCTTCTACTTCTTGTGTAATTTTAAATTGTCAAAAAAAAAGACCTTATAGGAACCAAAGTGGATAGTGGTTTAAGAAGGGAGCAGAACTCATAATTCGAAAATCTCATTGCATGGACATTTCCAGGTCAGTTTTTTTTTTACCAAACAGATACTGTAAAAAGTGGGGCTGAGTACCAAATAGCCTCACTGGTTGTCATGGTGATATTATCTAATTTGTTTCATATTTTATGTACAACTGATCCCTGATGCTACAGGAGACTTGCCTCTAGCTTGTTTAGGCTTTGGGAAGTGATTGAAAGACAAATTCATAGAAAGACAAATGCATACAGAAATAAAATGTGACCGCTGCTCTTGCCATTTTCTTCTTCTTCCCTTTAGCTATTTTTCAAGGATCGACTTAGTCTATAAATGACAGAGACATCCATAGCATCCTAAAATCCTACTTTAGCATATTGCTTTAAAGTGATATGCATAGGTGGAAAGTATATGGCTCTGGGAATTCGATGACCTCATTTCTAGCCCAGCTCTTACACTTAATGAAGTGGTCTATCATTTACCTAGAACTCTACAGTTTACAAACTGCCTTAAAGTAAACTGTTCTATTTAATCCTCATAACAACACTGTGAGACACACGGCCCTATCACCCCATTTTAACGATAAGAGATTTTATTCTAGAAAGGTTAAATTACTTGCCCAAGGTGAAAATTTTATAATTTTAATTGCAAGAGAGATGACATAGTCCTAGGTTTGTAGACTTAAAGCCCAAAACTTGTTTAAATATCCCATTGCCTACTAAGTCATGCTTTTAGCAAACAACACCTAAGGCAAAATAATATAACATGATAAAAAGTAATAATGTGGATATAGAAGATATTAATATAGATGAAATACGCTATAGATCAAAGAATTCAAGACAAAAATATCAAATGGGATAGACATTGAAGTAAGACATTGAAAGATCCTGAATTAAAAAAAAAATCACTATCTGAATAAAGAAAATTTCTTTATTAGACTATCTAAAACCACAGGCTATTACTGTATTTAAAATTAAACACTGAAAGCATTCTAATTAAACTCACATGGACGCCCAGGGTTTCTTCTGCTGTCTAAAGTTGTCCTGGAAGGTCTTGACCAGTGACTTTCACCTCAATGCTCGTTTGTCATTGGGCACTCTGATAACCTGCACAGCTTTTGCACAGAACTGGTGCTGGGGTCCAAATGCAGGAATCCAGATGAAGCTGGTCATGAGAACTCACACTGGGAGGCTCCCAAGGTAGAGAGGAAGAGGAAACCAGACAAACACTGTGGAACAACTTCTCATCATTTTTCAGAGAAGATACTGGCTAAATATATAATAAAATCTTAGTAATAATGCCATGGTGCTATTATGTAGTGTATATCAATTTTACAACGTTTTAGTCAATTTTATCACATTTTATTCCTACTGCAATCTTAAGAGGTTGTTTAATTGTGTCCTAATTTTACACATATTGTCATAATGCCAACAGCAACTTCCTTCTCCACTTATTTAAAAAAGGATGAAAAATACTCATATATAGCAATAATGCTGCTCTCTGATGATGGTGCCTACCAACCAAAAAAAAAAAGATAAAAAAGTCAGTAATTAGCTATGAAAAATTAGAAGGGACAGGTTGCACAGATGAACCAAGGTACAGAGTTTCATTATTTCCTCATCTGATAGGTTTAAATTTAATATTACCATTTAGTCATTATCGCTAGAGACATTGCCAAAACATTAGATTCACAACAAATGACAAGACTTCATAAAAGGGCAAGGAAATAGAGCTGCAGAACTGAGCTATATGAAGGACTTGGAGAAAGGAACAGGTTGCTACATATGTGAAAAACGATCTCCTTGAAGGAACTGTGAAATGGCCATAACGGAAGAAAAATTTCAAACTGGGTGTTAAAGAACCTTGGCGATTTCAATACACCAATCAAGACTATGAGCAAAATACTAAAGTACTGACTCTTTTTTTCTTTTATCAACACTATGATCCTCTAAATTGCGAGGAGAAATAATCCAGTATATATGAGGAAAAGAACATGTATAGCAAGAAATTGCCAGTTTTGTTCCCAGATCCATTTGAGGCTCATATAACTGACTTAAGAAAAGCAGTGGACTGGTAAAAATACATCACTCTGATTCCAGAAGATTACAGGTCTGTCACAACCCTCAGGCATCTCTATAAATAAGCTATTAAAGGATTCAGATGAAATTGTAGAACTAGTGTTTGCTATAGGCCTCAAAAGTTTTAAGTGGCATTGACAGGAAGAAAGAAGAACCCACATCTGTGTAAATTAAAAGTTTATGAGATGTTGTAAAATAAAACCCAGGGTGAAATTATTTCAGAAATGTGTAAACAATGATACCCTTGTTGATATTGAAATGGATTTTCTTTTTTTGGTATTATTAATGTACAATCACTTGAACAACATTATGGTTACTAGACCCTCTATTATCAAGCCCTACCCACATACCCCACTACAGCCACTGTCCATCAGCATACTAAGATGCTATAGAATCATTACTTGCCTTCTCTATAAATACTGCCTTTCGTGTGTCCCCCACTGGTGCATTACGTGTACTAATTGTAATGCCACTTTTCCCCCCTTATCCCTCCCTTCCCACCCATCCTCCCCAGTCCCTTTCCCTTTGGTAACTGTTAGTTCATTCTTGGGTTCTGTGAGTCTGCTGCTGTTTTGTTCCTTCAGTTTTTTCTTTGTTCTTATACTCCACAGATGAGCGAAATCATTTGATACTTGTCTTTCTCCACCTGGCTAATTTCACTGAGCATAATACCCTCTAGCTCCATCCATGTTGTTGCAAATGCAAGGATTTGTTTTCTTCTTATGGCTGAATAATATTCCATTGTGTATATGTACCACATCTTCCTTATCCATTCATCTGCTGATGGACACTTAGGTTGCTTCCATTTCTTGGCTATTGTGAATAATGCTGAGATAAACATAGGGGTGCATATGTCTTTTTCAAACTGTGATGCTGCATTCTTAGGGTAAATTCCTAGGAGTGAAATTCCTGGGTCAAATGGTATTTCTATTTTGAGTTTTTTGAGGAACCTCCATACTGCTTTCCACAATGGTTGAACTAGTTTACATTCCTACCAGTAGTGTAGGAGGGTTCCCCTTTCTCCACATCCTCACCAACATTTGTTGTTGTTTGTCTTTGGATGGCGGCCATCCTCACTGGTGTGAGGTGATATCTCATTGTGGTTTTAATTTGCATTTCACTCATGATTAGCAATGTGGAGCATCTTTTCATGTGCCTGTTGGCCATCTGAATTTCTTCTTTGGAGAAGTGTCTGTTCAGCTCCTCTGCCCATTTTTTAATTGGCTTATTTGATTTTTGGTTGTTGAGGTGCATGAGCTATTTATGTATTTTGGATGTCAACCCCTTATCAGATATGTCATTTATGAATATATTCTCCCATACTGTAGGATGTTCTTTTGTTCTACTGTACAGAAGCTTTTTAGTTTGATAGAGTTCCACTTGTTCATTTTTGCTTTTGTTTCCCTTGCCCAGGGAGATATGTTCATGAAGAAGTTGCTTATGTTTATGTCAAAGGGATTTTTACCTATATTTTTTTCTAAGAGTTTTATGATTTCATGACTTACATTCATGTCTTAGATCCATTTTGAGTTTACTTTTGTGTATGGGGTGAGATAGTAATCCAGTTTCATTCTCTCGCATGTAGGGGTCCAGTTTTGCCAACATCAGCTGTTGAAGAGGCTGTCATTTCCCCATTGTATATCCATGGCTCCTTTATTGTATATTAATTGACCATATATGTTTGAGTTTATATCTGGGTTCTCTATTCTGTTCCACTGGTCTATGGGTCTCTTCTTGTGCCAGTACCAAATTGTCTTGAGTACTGTGGCTTTGCAGTAGAGCTTGAAGTCAGGGAGCGTAATTCCCCCTGCTTTATTCTCCTTCCCAGGATAGCTTTGGCTATTCAGGGTCTTTTGTCATTCCATATGAATTTCAGAACTATTTGCTCTAGTTCATTGAAGAATGCTGTTGGTATTTTGATAGGAATTGCATTGAATCTGTAGATTGCTTTAGGCAGGATGGCCATTTTGACAATATTAATTCTTCCTGGCCAAGAGCATGGGATGAATTTTCCATTTATTAGTGTCCTGTTTAATTTCTCTTAAGAGTGTCTTGTAGTTTTCAGGGTATAGGTCTTTCACTTCCTTGGTTAGTTTATTCCTAGCTATTTTTTGATGCAATTGTGAATGGAATTGTTTTCCTGATTTCCTTTTCTGCTAGTTCACCATTAGTGTATACAAATACAACAGATTTCTATGTATTAGTTTTGTATCCCACGACTTTACTGAATACAGATATTAGATCTAGTAGTTTTGGAGTGGATTCTTGAGGGTTTTTATGTACTATCATGTCATCTGCAAACAGGGAGTCTGACTTCTTCCTTGTCAATCTGGATGCCTTTTATTTCTTTGTGTTGTCTGATTGCCGTGGCTAGGACCTCCAGTACTATGTTGAATAGAAGTGGGGAGACTGTGCATCCTTGTCTTATTCCCGATCTTAAAGGAAAAGCTTTCAGCTTCTCGCTGTTAAGTATAATGTTGGCTGTGGGTTTGTCATATATGGCCTTTATAATGTTGAGGCACTTGCCCTCTATACTCAATTTGTTGATAGTTTTTATCATGAATGGGTGTTGAATTTTGTCAAATGCTTTTTCAGCATCTATGGAGATGAATATGTAGTATTTGTCCTTCTTTTTGTTGATGTAGTGGATGATGTTGATGCATTTTTGAATGTTGTACCATCCTTGCATCCCTCGAATAAATCCTACTTGATCATGAAGGATGATCTTTTTGATGTATTTTTGTGTTCAGTTTGCTAATACTTTGTTGAGATTTTTGCATCAATGTTCATCAGGGATATTGGTCTGTAATTTTCTTTTTTTGTGGTGTCTTTGCCTGGTTTGGGTAATAGAGTGATGGTCTCGTAGAATTGAGTTTGCTAGTATTCCCTCCTCTTCTACTTTATGGAAAATTTTAAGCAGGGTGAGTATGAGGTCTTCACTAAATGTTTGATAAAATTCGGCAGTGAAACCATCTGGTCCAGAGGTTTTGTTCTTAGGTAGTTTTTTTGATTACCAAATCAATTTCATTGCTTGTAATTGGTCTATTCGGGTTTTCTGTTTCTTTCTTGGTCAGCCTTGGAAGGTTGTATTTTTCTAGAAAGTTGTCCATTTCTTCTAGGTTATCCAGTTTGTTAGCATATAATTTTCATAGTATTCTCTCATAATTTTTCATAGTACTCCCTAATATATCTTTGTATTTCTGTTGTGTCCGTAGTGATTTTTCCTTTCTCATTTCTGATTCTGTTTATGTGTGTAGACTCTCTTTTTTTCTTGTTAAGTCTGGCTAGGGGTTTATGTATTTTGTTTATTTTCTTGAAGAACCAGCTCCTGTTTTCATTGATTCTTCTCAAGAATTGGAAATTCTACTCAATTTTATTTATTTCAGCTTTAATCTTTATTATGTTCCTCCTTCTACTGACTCTGTGCCTCACTGGTTCTTCCATTTCTAGTTTTGTTAATTGTGAGTTTAGACTGTTCATATGGGATTGTTCTTTCCTGAGGTAGGCCTGTATTGCAATATATTTCCCTCTTAGTACGGCCTTAACTGCATCCCATAGATTTTGCAGTGTTGAATTATTATTGTCATTTGTCTCCATACATTGCTTGATCTCTGTTTTTATTTGGACATTGATCCATTGATTATTTCAGAGCATGTTATTAAGCCTACATGTGTTTGTGGGTTTTTTTGTTTTCTTTGTGTAATTTATTTCAAGTTTCATACCTTTGTGATCTGAAAAGCTGGTGGGTGCCGTTTCAATCTTTTTGAATTTACTGACCTTTTTTTGTGGCCTAGTATATGATCTATTCTTGAAAATGTTCCATGTGCACTTGCGAAGAATGTGTATCCTGTTGCTTTTGGATGGAGTGATCTATAGATGTCCATTAGGCCCATCTGTTCTAATATGTTGTTTAGTGCCTCTGTCTCTTTATTTAATTTCTGTCTGGTCTGTCCTTTGGAGTGAGTGGTGTGTTGAAGTCTCCTAAAATGAATGCATTGCATGCTATTTCCCCCTTTAATTCTGTTAGTATTTGTTTCACATATGTAGGTGATCCTGTGTTTGGTGCATAGATATTTATAATAGTTATATCCTCTTGTTGGACTGACCCTTTTGTCATTATGTAATGTCCTTCTTTGTCTCTTGTGACCTTCTTTGTTTTGAAGTCTATTTTTTCTGATACAAGTACTTCAACTCCTGCTTTTTTCTCCCTATTAGTTGCATGAAATATCTTTTGCCTTCCCTTTACTTTCAGTCTGTGTATGTCTTTGGGTTTGAAGTGATTCTCTTGTAGGCAGCATATAGATGGGTCTTGTTTTTTTATCCATTCAGTATCTCTATATATTTTGATTAGTGCATTCAGGCCATTTACATTTAGGATGATTATCGATAGGTATGTACTTATTGCCATTGCAGGCTTTAGATTCATGGTTACCAAAGGTTCAAGGGTAAATCCCTGACTATCTAACAGTCAAATTTAACTCACGTCTTATGCTATTACAAGCACATCTAAAGATTGTTTTTTTTCCTGCTTTTTCTTCCTCCTCCATTCTTTGTATGTTATGAATCATATTCTGTACTCTCTGTCTGGCCCTCTGGTTACATCTATTTAGCCTTAGGAATACTTCCATCTATAGGAGTCCCTCCAAAATGCACTGTAGAGGTGCTTTGTCGGAGGTAAATTCTCTCAGATTTTGCTTATCTGAAAACTGTTTAATCCCTCCTTCATATTTAAATGATAACATTGCAGGGTAGAGTATTCTTGGCTCAAGGCCCTTCTGCTTCATTGCATTAAATATATCATGCCACTTCCTTCTGGCCTGTAAGGTTTCTCTTGAGAAGTCTGATGATAGCTTGATGTGTTTTCCTTTGTATGTGATTTTTTTTCTCTCTCTAGCTGCTTTTAAACATCTGTCTTTATCCTTGATCTTTGCCATTTTAATTACTATATGTCTTGATGTTGTCTTCCTTGGGTCCCTTGTGTTGGGAGATCTGTGCCCCTCCATGGCTTGAGAGACTATCTTCTTCCCTAGATTGGGAAGTTTTCAGCAATTTCCTCCTCAATGACACTTTTTATCCCTTTTTCTCTCTCTTCTTCTTCTGGTACCCCTATAATGTGAATATTGTTCCGTTTGAATTGGTCGCACAGTTCTTTCAATAGTCTTTCATTCTTAGAGATTCTTTTTCCTCTCTGTGCCTCAGCTTTGTATTCCTCTTCTCTAATTTCTTTTCTGTTTACTGTCTCTTCTACTACATCTAATCTGCTTTTAAATCCCTCCATTGTATGTTTCATTGCAGATATGGAATTTCTTAATGATTGAATGTCTGTCTTAAATTCATTCCTGAGTTCTTGAATATTTTTCTGTACCTCCATAAACATGTTTTCAGTTTTTATTTTGAACTCTCTTTCAGGAGATTGGTGATTTCAGTTTCATTTGCCCCTCTTTCTGGGGTTTGTGAGATTTTGTCTAAATCATGTTCTTTTGATGCTTCATATTTCTGTGTGGTGCCCTCTAGTGCACAGAAACCCCAGTCTCTGGAGCTGCTCAGCCCCTAGAGTTAGGTTGGGGGTAGTAGGGGAGCAGAGCTGGTGCCTTGTGGGAGGAAAGATCTGTTTCTTGATTCCCGTCTGCGGTGCCTGTCTCCTGTGTTAGAGCCAGTGTGCCAAGCACACATGTGTAAGCCTCTCTGCTTTGCTTCTCTAGCTGTTGTAGGCAGGGCCTCCCTCTGGGCTGCTGATGCCAGCACAGTGACTGCCAGTTTGCGAGCTGGTACTGTCAGGCTGGTAGGAAGGCTTGGCAGGCTGTGTCACAGTGGCGGCCTCAGAGCTGAGTAGGCAGCCAGGGGGATGGAGCACCTGAAGCTCCTCAAAGTTTCCAACCAGCTGGGTAGAGCATGCCCAGACAACCTTGTCCAGCTCTCCCTTCTTCTGGGCAGCAAGCTCCATGTAAACCCCACCCTTCAGCAGCCCTCTCACTGCTAGGAAGCCTCTCAGACCGCCCGCCCCTCCTCTGACACAGAGCAGCCAGCTGTGGATCCCGTCCTCCACAAACGGCCGATATGTCTGTCTCCCAGGCCCTCCACCCGTCCAGGCTCCCCAATGTCCAGAGTACCACACAATATAGGCTTCCACTCACAAAGCAGATCTCCAGGGCTAGGTGTTCATCAGTCCTAGGCTTCTACCCCCTCCCCGCTCCGTTTCTCCTCCTCTTGCCAGTGAGCTGGGGTGGGGAAAAGCCTGGGTCCTGCCTGATTAAGGCTTTCGTACATTACCCTGTTTCCTGAGGTCTGTATGCAGTTTGGTTCAACCTTCTTTCTTGTTGCTGTTTTAGGGTTAGTTGTATTAATTAACTATATTTTTGTACTACTTGTGGTTTTTCGAGGAGTTCTCCGTGTCACCTCTCACACCGCCATCTTGAACCTCTCTTTTATTTTATTGAAAAGGATTTATTGTTTAATAGATATGCCTCCACTTTTAATACAATAGATGCCAGCAATGAAGAGAATTGATGGGATTCAAGCAGAGGGATTGGAATATGAGGTTTGGGGAATAATGATTTACATGGGATTGAAGATGGTATTGCTTGGTTCTGAGGTTGAAGATTGCTATAAAGCCTTTATGCAGGATATGTTTTTACATTTTTTTCCTTCTTGCTATGTAGTGATATTTTATTGAAATAGCAGTGTATATTAGAATACACTCTTCTTTTTGTTGCCTGTGGTGTATTAACAGAAATATGAAATATTTGCTTTAAGTGCACACTGCAGCATGAATTAGAAATCCTTCACATTTATTATTTCCTATATTCTCTGTACCATGTTTTATCAAAGCATTTGTTTACATGCATATTCTATAATCTAGAAATACAAGTTGTGATTTGCTTCTTACTAGAATGCAGTGTCTACATTTTTTTACAGACCCTAAATATGAATTTTTATTTACAAAAAATTGTTTTATTTTTACCATGTACCAATGTTTACTGACATCTATACATTTGTTTTTGTATGTAGTTGATTCTCATTATTCATAGTATTACATTCTATAATTTTGTCGTAAACTGAATGAGTGCATAATCAATCATGTGTCCTAATGAAATATGGGATTAGGTGTCTGTGAGCTTCTTGTCACATTTTCATAAACTGATCAATGCATAACCTTTGCTTTATGTGTGTTTTTGTGTAGGGGCACCTGATTTAATATATATTGTTTTTTTTCCAGCTTTATTGAGATATAATTGACAAATAACATAGTGTAAGTTTAAGATGTACAGTGTGTGTGTATTATGAAATGATTACCACAATAAAATTAGTTGACATATCCACCTGCTTACATAGTGATCTTTTTTTTTGTGGTGTGAATATTTAAAATCTGTTCTCTTAGTAAATTGCAAGTATAAATACAGTATTAACTTATATCTCCATGCCACACATTACATCCCAGAACTTATCTCGCAACTGAAAGTTTGTATGTTTTGAACAATATCTCCCTATTTCCACCACTGCCTTGCCACTGGTAAGCATTTGTCTACTCTTTGTTTCTATGAGTTCTACACTTTTAGATTTCACATATAAGTAAGATCATGCAGTATTTGATGCCTTTGTCTGATTTCCTCTATTAGCACAATGCTAAGTTCATCCATATTGTTTAAAGTGGCAGGATTTCCTTCCTTTTTTAAGGCTGGGTAATGTGCCACATTTTCTTTATTGAATCTAACTGTTTTTGGACACTTAGTTTATTTCCATGTTGAGCTATTGTGAATAATGTTGAATGAACACGGGGGTATAAATATCTCTTTGAGATGGTGACTTTATTTTCTTTTGATTTTATATACTCAGAAGTGGAATTGCTAGATCAAATGGTAGTTACGTTTTTAATTTTTTGAGAACCTCTATACTGTTTCCCATAAGGGCTGTATCAATTTACGTTTCCACCAATAGTGCACAGAAGTTCCCTTTTCCCTACATCCTCTAATATATATTTTTGACTTATTAACACAGAACTCACAGCCAACGACATTATAATTCATGCCTGAATAAAGCTTACTTAACATAGTATTTTTTCCCATGAGGCATATCACAGCTTTCTTGCACTTAGGAACACTAGACAGTACTTCAACTCTACACTTGGAAATAATTTTAAACATCAGAGTAACCCACAAAAAGGACAAAAATGTTAAAACATGACACTAAATAGACTGAGGGAAGGATACTTGTTCACAGTATGAGAGCTGAAACAAGAAGGCAGAATGTCACCTTGTCCAGCATCAGCTGGGGACGTGTGTGTGCTCAAATTTTTGCCACTCTGTGCATGGTTATTAGTGAACAAGAAAGTGACCTGGGTTTTGATTTTTGGTTTACAAATACATTTTAGAAAGTAGGCAAATTCACAAATAAGCCATCTGTGATTAAGGAAGACCAACTGTAGGTCATCATATACTTTGAAAATATAGTGGAATATTATTACATATCCATAACTCATCACCCAATAAATACACACTCTTTTTTTTATTGAGCTGCAATTCATATAACATAAAATTAATCCAGTAAATTCAGGAACATTTAGTACAATCACAATGCTGTGCAACTTTTACTTCCATCTAGTTTCAAAACATTTCAATACCCCACAAGAAAACCCTGTAATCATCAAGCCATCACTCCCCATTCCTCCCTCCCCCTAACCCACAGCAACTTCTCGTCTGCTTTTTGTTTCAGATGTTTCATATAAATGTTACCCTGCAATATATATATGACCTTTTATCTCTCTCTCTTTCAGTTAGCATAATATCTTCAAGGTTCATCCATGGTGTAGCCTGTATCTGTACTTCATTACTTTTTAGGGCAGAATTATATTAAATTCTTAATTATTGCACATATGATGATGAAAACTACTACTCTTTTTTTCCCCCCAAAATATCACTATGTATTTATTCCTTGAACAGAGGGGATTCCAAAGAAAGTTTGAGATATTTTGAGTTTAATTGATAGGACATCAGAGGGAAGCCTCAGGTAGGAACATGCGTTTGAAGAATATGACATTTCAAAGACTGAAAAAAATTGCTCTTATTTGTGCAGGCCTCTGGGAGCCTGCCAGTTTTCCTTTCCTAGTAGGTGTTGCTAGTTGCTTAATATTTGGTTATTTTCAGTTTTGTTCTTTGGCTGCTCCGATGCTCCTTTCCATAGTGTGACCTTTAGTGTTCAGTCAGTTTAAGTGGTATGACTTTTGGCCTCTCTCTGAAGTGCTACATGCTGGAATTATGGAAAGAATGATCACAAACAAGAAATAAATATGTGTTTTTTAAAAATTAATGAAGGCTGTAGCATAAAAATGGCTAAAATTTCTTTAACAAATAAAACCTAAGTTAAACAAGGCCAAAATTCTTGGGAAAACCACAATTTCAAGGTGGAGAGTCATATGGAGAAATGCCTTGCTTTTACTCAAATCCATAAAATCAACTGGTGGGAGAAATAGGAGTTACAGTTATTAATGGTGACATGGTGACATAAAACAGATATTTCTCATTAAAAGTTTATAAGTTGCAGTGAATTTATAGTAATATTTGGAGACTAGAAATCAGGAAAAATCATTGAAATCACTTGACACAAATATATTATCTATGAAACTGGATTCTTCGACCATACGCAAAGAGTGTGGGTTAATATTACTATATAATATGTGACTGTATTATAAGGAAACTGTGGTTCTTTTTCCTGGATCACGCATAGGAAATATCGATGAATCTACAATAGACGTTTGGCTTTTTGACTTGTGCAAGCAGTGGTCTGTCTAGGGCAAAAGTGATTAGTAAGGAAGTAAAGAGGAGCCTAAAATTTATACTTAATTTCATCAAGAATAGAATAGATGCTTTCCTCTCTCCTTTTGAATCACAACTCCACCAACACATCTATTCTGATCATTCCCTAATAGAAACACAAAATATATGCCCCATTTCAAAATTTCTCATGTGGTCGATTTCTGTTGACCCAGTATTGCTAAACTTTGTGGAAAGATTTTATAGTAATAATTCTCAGTGCTATAAATCAAATACAAAGCATTACATAAGCCTTCTTTATGTCCAGAAAGATTGAAGGTAATAATTTCATTCTGCAAAAGTCCAAACCTTTGTGCACTATATGTATGTGATGGACAGCAAAGAGCCATTCCCAGCAGCTAACTTTAATTGCAGTATGCTACATGTCAGCAACACTTGGAAATGCATTTTATCAGAGATAACTTGTACAAAGACATCTTGAAAGTGACAAAAACAATTAGTCAAATTTCAAAAGCTGAGAATGTGAGAAATACTAATGGGCAATAATGTTGACTTTTATCTTTTCCATTTAGCCTTCTGGAAATTATGTTAGATAGGTATTTAACATAAGGAGTGGGGCAGAGATCGAGGAGGTAATGGTTAGTAGGAGATTAAAAAAAAAAAACAATCTCTCCCTGCATGGGGGTGTGTAAAGAGATGTACTCCTTGGAAGAACTAGAAAAGTGGCTAGTTTTATGAAATTCAGAAACAATTTTATTACACTATTTAGAAATGTAATTATGGTATATTGAGTTCAAGTGGTTTAGAGTCCATATCACTGTAATTTCCCCTTAATATTATCCTGGAGAACTGTTTTTGATTCTTCCTTGAACTGTCAACTAAAAAGGGAATAGTATACATTCCAGATGAACCCATTCCATTACTGGACAGTTCTAAATGATAGAAGGTTCTTAGTTTCTTCCATATTTTAAGTCTTCATTTTTATTTTTGGAGCAACAGTAACAGTTTCCTGTTTGATATCCTTATATATTTGAAATAATTATTATATCCCCCCATGGGCCTGTTTTCTGCCCAATAGAGTTCTTAGTTCCTCATTTGTTAGTCCTTAGTTGTTTCTCAAAGTTTTCTATACCCCAAAATGATGCTCAGAATTGAAAATAATTCTGTAATATGATCTCAGCAGTTCAGAGCAGAGTGAGGGTCTTATCTACCTACCATGGTTTGGACACTATAATTCTATTCATATAAAATTAAAACAACATTCTAGTACCCATTACACTATTGGCTTACATGAAGCTTATGGTCAAGAAGAATTAGTCAAAGAACAAGAAAGCCAGCTGTATCCTGTCTTTCCTTATCCACTTAGAAGGTTATCTTTTTTGTTTACACTCATTAGGATGGCTACTATCAAAAGAGCAGGAAATAATGTGTTGATGAAGATACAGAGAAATTGGAACACTTATACACTGTTGCTTGGAATGTAAAATGATACATAATGGTATAGCCACTATGGAAAACAGTATGGAGGTTCCTCAAAAAATTAAAAATAGAACTACAGTATGATCCCGCAATCTCACTTCTGGACATATATCCAAAATAATCCAAAGCAGGTCTCAAAGAGCACATCCATGTTCACTGCAGCATTATTCAAAATAGTCAAGAAGTGGAAGCAATCCAGATGTGCATAGACAAACAGAAAAAGAAAATGTGATATATATGTGTGTGTACAATGGAACATTATTTAGCTTTGAGAAGGAAGTATTCTGACACATGCTACTACATAAAAGAACTTTGAAGATATGTTAAATGAAATGAGCCAGTCACCAAAGACAAATACTGTATGGTTCCACTTATATGAGGTATCTAGAGTAGTCAAACTCATGGAATCTGAGAAAAGTCTAGGATGGGAAGTGGGAAATTAAATTAATTTTGGACTAATGTTTTAGCTTTTAGAGAACAATGACATTTTAATTTTTGAAAAGCTTAAAATATCTATCCTTTAAACCTATTATTGCATTAAAAGCATTGCATATGATTAAACGAGTGGCTTGCATAAAGGAAGAAAACATAGTCCTATGTAGAAAGAAATAACACATCAAGGATACATTTGTTTGATCTTGCTATAGTTATTAACAAGTTCCTAGATGATTTTCAATCATATAAGGAATATAAGGTGCTGGATTTAAAATAATCTATGTGGGATCCTAAATCTCCATTCTTTGTTTTTCATTCTTAAAAACAAACCACAAACTTTAAACTTCTTATTTTGATGTGTGTATAGGCTCAATTTTCTTGTCATTAATGTAATGTTAATAATAAATAGCTGCTTAGATGATGATGGAACTGTGCAAGGGATAGAAGAGTTGGATCCAAAGATGAGTTAAGTAGGTTATCTTTATAATGTTTACCAAGCCCACTGGCTGCTTATTTACTGTGTCTGGCTACAGCATTTTTCCCAGCCTGCAGATTTTTATATTACTGACAATGAAACTGAGGGCCTTAGAATGTTTGACTTTTGCAGATGTTTTTCCTGATGAATTTACTTAGGAACCATAGATCATCATCATAACTTGATACATAATGCCTTTCTAATTTGAAAAATCAAATCACCTGAGATATGGTAAACCATTATGTAATATAATCAGAGTTAGATCTGCCTTACATAGGGAATCATTCAAGCAGTTGAAATTTAAGTGTGGCTTTCTTCCCATCTTCCAGACTTCACTATCATGGAAATGGAAGAATTATGTTATTTTCCATCAGGTAATATAGCCTTGGCCACTTTATTATGCAGATGGATCATATGAGTTCAAGAAATTCATACTTTACTAAAAGAAAACATGAAATTTATTATGCAGAATACAGAAATTGTAATTTAAAAATGTGAAAGGAAAACTGTGATATTGTACAATATTTCAAGATACAATTTAAAGAGAAGTCAAAGAGAAAGCAGAAAATTTAACAGTGGGTCTTCTTCCTTACCTGTTCTACCCCCCAAACTACTGCTTCATAGACAATGAGAGAGTCTGGTGAGTGAAGAGTAAGCAAACAATAAACATTTCCTTGATTTCAATACTAGTTCATTAACTGAATTTTACAATATATTGGGAAAACCACTTGAATTTGCTTCTTCAAGGTTAAGCTATGGGTATGATGTTGAATACCCTCAAAATCTGTTGTAAATCCCTGCTAATAAAAATGACTTAAAAGTGTTTGTAAATACAAGTGCTACATAAAATTATTTGTAATCAGTTAACTCATCAAAAGAGTCTAGTGCCAAATATGTGCCTTACCTACAATACCTGATGGGACATCTGACTGGCCCTTAGGGGACTGTGAAATGGGCCAATTGAGTCTTAAACACTAGTTTTCCTAGTCTGTTATTTTTCAGTCCTCAGTGGTGTCCTCACACTTCTTCTGGCCCCATGGAATTCTCTCTGCTGTTACATAACATGCTTTTACATGACTTACAAACTTAGGTGGCATTTGATTTTAACTGTAAGGAAAACTAAGTCAAACAAATGAAATTAAAACTTGGAAGATCAGTATTTGGAGATAGCCTTTAAATAATCCCATGAAGACAGTATATAATATATATAGTATATATAATCCTCATATAATATATATATAATGCAGTATATATAGCATAATACTCTATAATAATCCCATTTGTACCCTCTAAAATAATCACACGAAAGCAGTGCTCTAATCTATTTTATAGAAAGATAAAATATCCAGAGAACACTTTATATTTCAACATTGCCCTGGAAGGTACAGATTCTAAGCATAGTACCTAAGCATTAGGAAGATGACATCTAGCCTATACTACTGGCTTAGATTGTCTGAAGAAGCTTTAGTTATACAGATTCTTTTACTTTATTCCCCTAAGCACACTTGATCTCATGAGGAAATGTGTTTACAATTTAGTGTTTTAATTTCAGAAGATCTGTTCCCCTCCCACTTTGCTATGTGGTTAGTTGGTCTCAGCAGCAAACAGAACCAGAGGCTAAATGGTGACTATTGCTCAATCCCATTCCAACAAGAACATTTTTTACATACATACTTTTGTAATTACTTTTCACCTAATTAACTAAGACAACGTAATGAGCCATCATGGTCTAACAACTTTCTTGCTATATGATGGTGTAGTCAGCCATAGTGAAGTAGATGAGAACCAGTCATCACAGTTTATGCTGAATTTACTGAATTATGCAAGTTTGATTTGTTCATATTCTGTTATGCTAAACTTCCTACTTGGAAATAGGACTTCATGAAGATTAGCTAAAAAAAATTAAGAAATACACCTTTATTTGCATTTGACTCAGATTATTATATTCAATAATCTTATGCCATGTATGTGATATATCACAAATCACTATTATTTTCAATAAAACATTCATGTAGGCCCCTCTAAAATGAATATGGGTTACAATATTAAAATATTTTAATGTTCTCTCATAGATGCAGAGAATGGAATGTTAATTGTCAGAGGCTGGAGGGTGAAAGAAATGGGGAGATGTTGGTCAAAGGGTGTAAACTTTCAGTTAGAAGATGAGTAAGTTCTGGAGATATAATGTACATCATCGTGACTGTAGTCAATAATACTGTATTGTATACTTGAAATTTGTTAAGAGAGTAGATCTTAAGTGTTCTCACCACACACAACAAATGGTAACTATGTGAAGTGATAGGTGTGTTAACTTGCTTGATTGTGGTAGATAGATGTGTTAATTTTCTTGATTGTGGTAATCATTTCACAATGTGTGTGTGTATATGTATATATTTATAAAATCACACTGTGTACTTTAAATGTATACATTTTTTTATTTGTCAATTATTCATCAATAAAGCTAGAAAAATATCTTTGTTTTTACTATAAATTCACAGGGGCATGCTTTGGAATATTGTTCTAATGGTAATATATACCTCATATATGAAGCACAAATATGGTAATCTTTTAAGTGGAAGTTTTTTCTGAATTCTTGAGCACATAACATTTCACTAGAACTTTTGATAAAAATTCCCAAATGGGGATCTTTCCTCAACAAAAGAAATAATGATGTAGTGTATGTACCTATTTTGCCAACATAAAGTATTGATTTAAGATAACTCAAGGACAGATAACCAGTTTAATAACAAATGATTTATCAGCAGCTTTAATAAATTCCATGAGGTAAAGTGAGTACACTTCAGGTCAGTAAACTTGAGACATTTCTCTGCAGCTTTAGGAGAGTTTGGTCTGGCTCTGCATAGTCCAGTGAGAGACTGAAGGACAATCGACAAAATGTCATGACAACTTATCCTGTTGTATTCTAAGTGGTGGGATGAGAAGAGGAACTCCATAAGGCTCCATATTTCCCATTATTTTGGTTAATGATCTGCAGGATTAACCCAAGATAGTACTGAAATCTGTGTGAACCTCATTTAGGCCTAGGTAAGGGACAACTTTGCTTCCTATGGGACATTTGGCAATATCTGGGGATGTTTTTCATAGTCACAAATGAGGGGAGTGCTACTGGCATCTAGTGGGTAGAGGCCAGGGCTGCTGCAGAACATCCTGTAATGCACAGGGCAACTCCCTTCACCACATTATCTGGCCCCGACTGTCTTTAGTACTAAGATGAGAATCCCTGAGGGCACAAGTAAGTTACATGAAGAAGTGGACCAAATGCCCATGGTCCCCACTCCTGACACACTGCTTTCTCTCTCCCAGTCTGCACTGAAGGCCTCGTGGCCATACCCACAGCTGACAGAGGAAGAGAAGACTCAGGCCTGGTTTATGCATGGTTCTGCATGATCTGCAGGCATCACCAGGAAGTGGAGTGCTGCAGCACCAGAGCCCCTCTGGGACATCCCTGAAGGATGGACAGTGGTGAAGGGAATTCCTCCCCATGGGTGAAACTTTGAGAAATGTGTCTGGTTGTTCACTTTTCTTGGAAGGAGAAATGGCCAGATGTGTGATTATGTACCAGTTCATAAGCTGTGCTAGTGATTTGGCTGGTGGTCAGAGACTTGGAAGGAACATGATTGGAAAATTGGTGACAAGGAAGTTTGGAGAAAGATATATGGATAGATGTCTTCAGGCAAAAAACATGAAAATATTTGTTTTCCATAGGAATGCACATCAAAGGGCAACCTCAGCAGAGAAGTATTTTAATGAGCAGATAGAATGATCTACTCTATGGATCCAGCAACCCCCAAAATTGCCCAGTGGGCTCATCAATAAAGTGACAGTGGTGGCAGGGAGATAATATATGAACTCAGCAATATAAACTTCTTGTCATGAGGCCAACCTGGTTGTGACCAATGAGGAGCACATAATCAGCAGCAGAGACCAACTCCTGAGTCCCCAGTAGAGCACCATTCCTGGGGTGACCAATCGGTCACTTGGTAGCAGGTTGATTACATTGGATTCCCCATCATGAAACAGGCAGCATTTTTTTCTTACTGGAATAGACACTTATTGTGGATGTGGATTTTTCTTCCCCGGACACACTCCTACTGCCCAAACTACCATTTGTGGACTTACAGAATACTTTTTCCACCATCATGGTATTCCAAACAACATTGCTTCTGATCAAGGGATTCACAGCAAAAGACACAGAGAAATGGGCATTCACTGAAATTACCATGTTACCCACCATCCTGAAACAGTTTGCTTCATAGAATGGTAAAATCGCCTTTTAAAATTTCAATTACAGTGCCAGATAGATGGCAGTGCCTTGGAGGGCTAAGGCAGGGTTCTCCAGAAGATTGTAGATGCTCTGAATCAGGGTCCCATGTAGAATGCTGTTCCTCCAACAGCTGGGATTCATGGGTTCCTTGTTTTAGTCCCTGTCTTATTCCCTCATCAGGTAATATAAGACTTTATATCACAGTATTTAGCATTGTTAATTTTATATCTCAAGGACTTTCCCAACACTTCTGGGGAAGGTGTTAGTGCATTTTTGGTTGTATTCAGGATAGTTGTTATGTTGGGCAGAATTGTGATCTTGTTGTTGTCTTTATTTGAAGATTAAGTATGGTTTAAGGAGCTGCTGATAGATGCCAACTTGACAAGGGATGGTCTTGTGATGGTTAATTTTATGTGTCAACTTGACTGGGTCATGGGGTGCCTAGATATTTAGTTAAATATTATTCTAGATGTCTATGATGGTATTTCTGAGAATATTTGAGTAGGTAAACTGAGTAAAGCAGATTGCCCTTTCCAGTATGGGTGAGCCATCCAATCCACTGAAGCTCTGAACAGAACAAAAAGCCTTAGTAAGGAAGACTTTTTTCTCCTTTTCTGCCTGTCTTATTACAGCTGGGACATCAGTCTTTTGCCTTCAGACTCTGATTTAGACTGGAGTTATACAGCTGGCTGTTCTGGGTCTACAGCCTATGAACTGTAGATCCTGGGACTTCTCAGTCTCCATTACCACATAAGCCAGAAAGATTCCATGAATCTCTTTACATACATTTGTGCCCTATTGATTGTTTCTCTGGAAAATCCTAATACACCTCCCTCTCCTCTCCATTACTCCATTTCCTTATCCTCTATTTCTTTCTCTCTTTCTTTGACCTATTTGTATACTTTAGTTCAGGGTACATTATCATTTGTCTTTTTGTTTCTTTGTTTTAATCTTCATTTCTGGTTCTCATTTAATCCAGTCCCTGACATGGGTACACATATTAATGTCTTTGATATAGGCATTTAAATATGTCTTTGCCTTATAAACTCAGTAGTAGTTTTGATTGTGTATGTGCTTTTATTTTTTATATCTATTTTCATTTTTTTATTGTGGCAAACACACAATGTAAAATTTACCATCTTGTAAATTTTAAAAAATAACCACTTGTAAGTGCCCATTTCAGCAGTGTTAAGTATATTCCCACTGTTGTTACCCAGATCTCCAGAACATTTTCATCTTTCAAAGCGGAAATTCTATGCCCCTTAATAATAACTCCCCTTTATTTTTCTACCCCAACCTCCTGACAACTACCATTCTAATGTTTCTATGTTTGACTATGTTAGATACTGTATATGTTTTGAATTAACATAAATTATTTTGTATTATAAAGCTTATTCTATTCCTTTTTACATTCAACACTGTTGATAAGATCTAGCCAAATGACTACTTGTCTATCTAAATCATTGCTTGTAACTGCTGCATTTCGTATTTCATAGTATGCATAGTATTTCAGAGTCGCATCCAGTTAACTTTTTACTGCACTGAGGTATACCTCGGTTGTCTCAGACTCTCTGTCACGCCAACTATGACCTGGTGAACATCTTCACACATGCCCTGCTGTGGACGCCCAGGAATGTGATCATACACTTGATACTCAATTTCATCAGATTGATCTCCAGAATGACTATACTCAGATTTTATTTCTACCAGCAATGCATAAATGTTCTCTTTTCCCCAAATCCTCACCAAAAATTTGGTGTTGTCTAGCTTTCTAATTTTGTCTCTTTGTAGTTTTAAAGAGATATTTCTTTGTGCTTTTAATGCACATCATGGATTAACAATTAATTCGAGAATTACTAGGTGTTTAGACTCAATGTTTCTATGGACTGGTTATTTCTGGCCTTTGCTCATTTTTTTAAAAAATGAGCTTACTATCTTTTTTTATTAGAATTCAGAGATTAATTCATGGTTGACTTTGGATCTTTGACATATCTTCTTTCTGCTGCTGTTTTTCTGTTAACTCTGTCCATAGGATCCTTCATTAAATGGAACACCTTAATTTTGATTTATGTAACATATGCATAATTTGGGGATTTTTTTAGTACTTTTGGAATCTTTATTTTTAAGAATTTTTCCAATTCTTAATTCACAAAGATACTCTCTTACCATTTTTCTTCAGTTAAATTTGTATTCATGCCTTCCACACTAGTCTTTATCCATGCGTAACCCATCTTCATATAGAGCATACGGTAAGGACTTAGCTGTGTTTTTCTCCATACAGTGAGTACAATCTACCAAATTTCCATCAATGTCCTCATTGTTTTTAGGTGCCATCCCTACTATAGTTCAAATCGTTCTGGGCCTACTCTGACTCCATTGTTTTTTCCCCTATTTTCCTGTTGCTGTGGCAGAAGCACACTTAAGAAAAATGCTAGGGTCCGACGCCCATGAGTGAGTCAGGGGAAAGAGCCAACAGCCAATGTTTGTTCACCACCTTACCAGGAGCACATCATACACTTAAAAAAAATCACCATAAGGCCCTAAAAGTCATTATAGGCAAGAGGAAAGTAAAAAATAACAGATGATCTGAGGAGAGAGTGGCAATTCTAGTGACTTGAAACATTCCAGCCTTGAGATTCACATGGGGTTGACTTTCTTTTGATGACAAAGGGATACTTTTCTTGAGGTATATCTCCAAATGACTTAGGAAATTAAGCCCCTTTTGGATAGAATCAACTTTCTCACAATGTCTCTCAGACATGTAACCTTTGCATTCTTGCCACTCTAGTGCTAGTTCTCACCCCTACTTCCCATAACTTGATCTTATAACAGCCATTTAAATTTTTGCTCTAATCACACCTCTTAGCCCCATTTTACCCTACAAACTATTATCAGATTGATCTGAAACAAACCTTGGAAGGTATGGGATTATCTTCACTGGATGTCCATGCACCATTGTATACAGCCCAAATTCCTAGGCCAGGATTCAAATGCCCTATCGCTCTAATAATACTTCCAAGCTCATCTCTCACTACCTGTGTACATTAAATAGCTTTCAGGAAATTGTACCCCTTGCTGCTAAGTATGCTCTGTGACTTCCCACCTCTGAGTTTTAAAAGCCATAAATTTCAGAACTTCAAGCAGACTTGCAGATGATGTAGCTCAGCTCTCATTATACACATGTAGAAACTGAGGACCAGGTGATTATTAACAAGTCAAAGACCTTGTACACACTTGCATCCCAGATTCTCAAGCTCATGTGCCGTTTCTATTACACTAACTTTTCTTTGTTGCTGCTATTTCTTCTGCCTCAAGTGCTTCCTCCAACCCTTCCTTCATCTGCCTGTCAAAATCCTGCCCTTCCTGAGGGGATGGGGTGTCACTTCTCTGTCAAAGCTTTCCTTAACCCTCTAGTCAAAGTGAACTCTTCAGTTTCTAATATGAAACTCTGCCTCTAATATACCTCTCTTCCTGAACTGGTATTCAGCCCTGTACTGTGGCATTTGTGTCATATTATCTCCCTCCTCCTAAAATCTGTGTGTCTTGCAAGGAGGAGCTGTGCTTTGCTCTTGGTGCTTAGCACATTGAAATCATGAGAAAAATATTTTCATGGAGGCACAGAAGTGACTGAATAATGAGTCACTTAAGAGTGATTAACAGCCTATCTTTCCAAAGTATATGTGTGCTGAGGTGAAAGAGAGAGGCCCTGGAATAGTTTATCTTTTTTCCTTGCCATGAATTTCTGCTTCTATTATTTGTCAACTAACTTTGCATCATCATAAGATGAGAGTGGCCACAGCCCATACTGTCATTTCTTTTCCCTAAATGTTAAACTAATCACTGATTATTAGAGGATTCATCAGAAAGACTCTATTGAGAATCAGCAGGCTGAAAATTGTTTGATTTTTTTTTTCCTTTTGCTTATTTCTTAGTTTTTTCCCCAAGGCAATGTGTGTGAATGGGTGATGTCAAGATGTATTGATGTTAGTGTCAGCTGATAGAAAGCCAAGTGGGGAGAAATGAATATGCAATAACATGATTACTAGGCAGACTGTATGGAAGTGAATATTAGGAGATTATATGTAAATAGAAAACAAAACATTTATAAAATTCTAAGTAAAAGTTAAATTGTAAAAAGTGAAGAATTGGCCTCCATGATGTGCTTGCTGGAGGTCCAACAGAATGCTTAAAGCAACAACAGCTAGCAATAATTTTTTAAAGGGAAAACAATTATTTTTTACTAGATTCCAGGCCCCAGTCTTTGTAGGAGGAAGGCACCAGATGAATTCTCATTAAGGAGAGATACATTAAGTAATTTAAGAATTTTAACTTGTTAGAATTTGGGGACTGGGTAAAGTATAAATCAGTCTCTGATTCATAAGAGATTGGCACAATGTAAACCAAGACAGAAAACACTCCAGCAGGTTTAATTTCTTTGTGTTTTCATTTTTTCTTATTGGTTGAAATACCATTTGTGTAATAATGAATTTGTTTTTTTGATGGCCACTTTAAAAAAATACATATTTTGGTGACTCATCATAACTTCCAAGTACTCTCTTGACCCAAATTTAGTAGATTGAATGCCAGTGCCACTGTTAAATTTGTTCTAATCTTACATCTTTGAGGGGAAAAAAATGAATTCTAATGGATTTCTAGATATGTTTTCTACTCAAAATCAAGTATTTTGGTCTACTAAATATCTACTTAGTACAGAAAATTTAACCTTTAAATTAAAAAATATGTTGGGTTCAGATTTTCACAAAGGGAATTTAATCATCAGATCACACTTCAAGCAGAAAAGTACAATGACTAAGAGTTTGCTTGATGGAGTCAGATCATGGATCAACTCCTAATCATCATCTATTCTGCTTGAAGACAGGAAGGCCAGTTAATCATGCCAAGACTGTTTACTCTTCTATAAATTGGTATTGTGTGAAGTTCTTGTAAGGATTAAATGTAATATATTATACAAAGCATTCTGTATGGTGTCTGGAATGTGGTAAATTCTTAATAAATATTATCTATTATTAGCAGGAGTATCATTAAAATCACCAGCAGCAGCATTACAATAGTCAAAGCTTACGATAGACAAAAATTAAGGCGATTCATGCCCATGTCCTATCTAGACAGACAATTGGTTCCAGCAGGCATTGGGATTATGCATAGATGATCCATCCATTTTAATGTCCAGATCATAAAAACTTGTGCAAAATTAAATTGCTTGATAATGTCTAAAAATATAATCAAATATAGTTGTAAATAACAGAATATCAAGCAGCTACTTTTAGAAATGCACATTTAATTTTGTGTACTCTCCTGCTTAAAGCCTTCCAATGACTTCTCTCTATACTTTGAACAAATTCAGACACTTAAAAACTACACTTGAAGATTACAGGATTTGGCTCCTGCCTCTCTGGTCTCATTTCCTTCTCTTTTCCCTTCTCCCCTCCTCACTGGCTCTATATTTACCAGATACACTTGCTTTTGTTTCTTCCTGAACATGTCTGCTGTCATTTCTATCATGTTACTGTTTTCTTTCTTTCTTGGCATTTATGACTGTCCAAAGTTGTGTGTGTGTGTAAATATAGTAAATACACATAAAATATATGTGTGTTTGTATGTGTACATACTTGCTTGTTTACAGTAGCTTTCCTATGCCTTATAGAATGGGAGTTTCACAAGGCCAAAGATAATTGACATAATTAATAATATCTATATCTTCAGTACTGAGAATTATTGATACATTGTAGGAGCTCAATAAATATTTTATTAATTAATAAAGAAATGTATACATGAATGAAATATGGTTTCATATAAAATAAGCAACAGTAAGCAAATACATACACAGATCTTTATGTATATTTACTATGTTTATACACACACACAACTTTGGATAGTCATAAGTTATAAGAAAGAAAGAAAATAGTGACATAATGGAAATGACAGTAGGCATGTGCAGGAAGAACCAAAAGCAAGTTTCTGGCCAGTTGACTTGTGCTCTGATTTGTACATTAACCTTGAAAGATTTTTCTTCTTTTTTTCTTTTAAGTAAAGAAAACTGAAGTCACTATATATAGGTAGTATTAATCTTTCTTTTCTATATTTTCTATTTAAAAATTTGTTTTGATATGCAAATTAGTTGTAAGATTACTGTGAGAAAAGACCTGTTTTGTACACAATTCTGCATGCTTTTAAACTCAGATACCAATATCTAAAAAGTTAATTATGATGCCTTTTCTAAGGTCAAAGTTGTTATGCATCAGGGCCTGAGGAAAAGCTCTAACAGAATTTTTCATAAAATGAATTTCACAATGGTTTGGTAATTCAAGGCACAGAGCCTATTTGTATTTTTCTCTTCTAAAATACTAGAGATTTACCCTGAGTATAGTTTGGAGCATAGTGGCAGAACATGTATTTCCATAAATTGGTTCACTTGAGGGATTTTAGAGCTTGCTTTTCTACCTTTTCTACATTACTGGCTTCGGAGGGTCAAAAGATTCAGAGTTCAAAACAGTTATCTCCTGGGAGCTATGGATTTGTCACCATAGTAACAAGCACAGTAAATCAGTAAGCCAGGACTGGGAGAAAGGATTGTCTCTTATTGTTCCACAAGCAAGAAAAGTATCAGCAAAATCCAACTCTTTTAAAGCAGATACATAATCCTATTGACAAGGTGACTATTATTAATGGTGATTCTCATCAATTCTGGCATTTTATTCCCCTGACCTAAAAATTGAAATGATTAAGTGATAGAATACCAGTTTTGAGGAAAACCATTATTAAACTGCTCTAACTTGCATTGCAACCTGTTACCAATTTCTAACCTTAATGTATGAATTACTCAAGGTCCCATTAAGTGTAAGTTAATTACTATCATCTCTATAGGTTGAAGCATAAGAAATGGAATGGACATTTAAATTAACAAATAAACATTAGAGGTCAGAAGAGTATCTTACAAAGCCTTTTACATTTGAGTCGTCAGTGAACAAGGCTCAGAAATATGGTCAAGTTGATGGAAAAGCTATATGTCCTATGATTTAGAAGCAAAGTAACCAGATGAGAAGTTGTGACTCCGCCTTCTCTCTTCATTAAAGACGCTCCCTGCTGGTTGCGGTTGGGACTGGGCATCCTCCTCACAAGGCACACAGGGAAGCTGTACTGTCTGTGCCAAGTTGAAACATGTGACAGGGGTGAGGCAGGAATAACTGCTAGCCTTAGAGCTCTGAGGGGCACTTACCACATTGTACTGTAATGTCTATCTGCATTTTTCCACCTCAGTCTAGATTGTGAAGTCTTTGTGGAAAGATACCATAGGATCTTCTTAATAGAAAATGCCTATTTACAGGGCCTAGGATTTAAAGTTGCCAAAAATTTTCTTACAGAATGTATGAAAAAACGACTGCATAAGTTCTATCCTGGATATGGCATTCTGTCTACAACTGCCCAGCTTCAGTCTTTGATAATGACATCCAGGGACAAGTTATTAAAGGATATGGATTTGTATTTAATAATACTAACTAGTTTAGAATGGCCTATAAAAAACTTGTTTTTCTGAACATGACATGCATAAATTAGGCTAGTAATTCTTTGAAATGACAATTGTCAAAGAAAATTTGCACCTGATGGACTTAAACAGGCAAGGAAGAATTTATGCAAGATTATTGCAATAAGGGAGAGAGACTGACCTTAACTCTCTTGAAACGGAGGACAGTTGTTAAACACCTAGTTTAGCTAGTAGAAAAGCACTGGAGAATGTTAGGTGCTGGTTGGTCCGTGTTATTAGACCATTTGTGTTTGCTAATTGACACTTACTGAAGTTAGACTCCTACCCTTGCCAACAAACGAAGGTATAGGGACTTTATCTTTCTTGATGATTATATTTCAAAGGGAAAGCTCCCAGGTCCTTGAGAAAGGCATTCCTAGGTTGTAAAACTGGCAAGAGGCTGGGAGAATATTTACATCTTAAGGGGGAAGAGAAAGAATTTTCAATTGCATGTTTTTAAAGTTTTAAAGTAAATGCTTTAAGGAGAAGGATGTCAGGGGCCTGTCATCAGGAATAGGGGATTATATTTCCATTTGAACTTGGATAGGCTTGAAACTGCTCCAGCCAATGAAGTGCTGTACATGTGATGCTGTGTTATTTCTCAGGCTAGGCCATAAAAACGGTAGAGCTTCTGCGTGGCTCTCTCACTTGGGACTTTTGCCCTTGGTATTCAGCTACTAAGCTGCAAGAAAGCCCAAACTAGACCATGCAAAGAGATCATATGAAATGTCAACCTAAGAGGAATAGCTGGCACCAGTTGTAGACCTGTGAGTCTGTGAGATTGGGCCTGAGCTCTCAGATTAATCCAGGCTCCGGATTTCAAGTCTTCCAGATGAGGCTCTCCACATTATGAAACAGAAACAAGCCTTCTCTATTACGCCTTGTCCAGTTCCTAACCCAAGTTATTTATTGACACTAAGTTTTGGGGTAATTTATTATGCACACAAACTATGTCTAGGAATGACAGAATCTGCACTTTATTTTTTGGTATTGAAATTTTTTGGTAAAGGAAACACATAATCTAAGCTATATTTAAGGATACCTGATCTGTTGACAAGATAACAAGAGGCAATAAAGGGCAAGGAGTGGAAGAGACTATGTTAGTAAGGGCCTAAAACTGAGTAATCGCAGCAGAAGGAAATAGAAAGAACTGGAAGTGAATGACACTGCAAGAAGCAGATCTGAGTGCTGATTAGACATAACAAAATGGATTTATGGAAAAGAAAGACAAAGATCATTGAAGAATTTTGAGGATTCTTAGGAGGAAATATAATTTGGGGAAAATACCTCCTTTAAGAACACAGAGTTCAGTGTGTCAGTGCAACATTCAAGAAGGGTTTAGCAGCTGCTAAAGATACATAGCTGGGCATTCTTTTCATAGACTCAATAAATAAAGGTTATGGGAATAGATGAAGAGAGTGTTGAAAGGAAGGCCAATGGATAAAGACAAGGGACATTGGCAGTAAAGGAACAAGAGCAAGAAAAGGAATGAGAAGGAAAGTTGGAGAAAGAAAATCAAACTGAAAAAATATATATATAACAAAAACCATCCCAAAAGTAGAAAGAACTAATGAAAGGGAATTTTTCATGATATCAAGGAAGGAGAGGCTGTTTTTTTCCCATAAAAAATTGGTTGGTAAGTAACATTCAGTATGATGATGATGGTTTAGAAAACAACTGGATTTTATGATTAGAAGGAGATTTTATGAATGTTAACTTCAAGTGGGATGTGGCAAAAACCAATTTCAGGGAAAGTGAGTGGCTGGGATGGAACTGGACGCAGGAAGAACACACCCAGTAAAATGTCTTTAGCAAATAAACAGAGGAAAATGATTGCTCAGTGATTAGGGGGAATTTGAGCATCTTTGAGGCAAAAATAGTGAGGAAGACAGAGGGATCAATGCTGGATTATTATTGTTAAGGAGCTGAGAAGATCAGACAAAGATTATAAATGGAAGGATTAATCTTAAATGGAGAGGTGAAACTTCTGTGGGTTAAAAGAAAAATAAGTAGATACAGAAATCAGGATTATGTTTTTCTAGTTTGTTCCTGGTATTTTATATATTTCTCTTGTATATAACTTTTGGCCTCCCAAATTCTCTTACCCAACAAAAATATTTAAGTATACAATTACTAATTGTTGGTTATTAGTTATTACTGTTTCTTGATGTAGTGTTACGTTTTAGTCATGTCTCTTGCAAGCATTTATTTCAATCTGTATACAACAGAGTACTCATCTTCTCAGTGAGAAAATTAAGGAAGACATGTACGTAACTTAATAACCTAAACACTTTAAAACTTCTGACCCGTGCCAATTGTAACTGGCTTATGCTCTCACCTATGCTCATGAGACTCTTTCCCCCATCCTCTCTCTCTTCATCGGTCCCCCAATCTCTCCCTTACTCTCTCTTTCCGTCTCCATCTCTAGGTAAGTTTGGAGCTGGTTTAGTTTCCAGTAAGTATTCAGGCTCTATCTAAAACCTTTTATTCAAAAAATACTTGGGTTAATCAATATTACAAATCTGACAGTGTTTGCCTCCTGGGAAATCCTCTGATTTGAGGGTCATTAGGAAACTCTATCAAGAAAGTCATAGTTGAAATTTAACTGGAGAAGATCCAATTCCTCTATACATTATAGATATTTGATTGTCCAAAGCTAGCAAATGGAGAAAAATTCTTTTTATCATCTCACCAAAATTAAGTTTTAGATACCTGAACATACTGATAACTTTCTCTATTAGGCAAGTAAACCAAAAGAGCATGACAGTAGAGATGACACAGTATCTTTTCCTTTGATCTCAAAATATCTATAAATGGAATCTGTTTACATATTATATTGATAAGAAAAAGTTTATAACAACAAAAATTAGCAATGAAAATCCAAGAAACCTAGAGATTTAGAGTTTACATACCATCTGCAATTATTACCCTTGTGGTAATTGTGTACGTAAAGATACAGATTGGATTTCAAAAGTTCATAGGAAGTATTTATGAAGCCAATAACAAGTCTCTTCTTGTAGTTCCTGACTTACATAAATGCACTTCAGAATAGCAGACAAGAGCTCTTAAATTTTTCAGTCATTTAAAGGCCACTTTGTGAGCCTAAATCCATATGATTTAGTGCTTCTGATTATTAACATTTTGTACTGTCATTTGCCCATATTTGTTAAACAATTTTTAATTGCTATTTTCCTTTCCTCTTTAAACAGTAGTCTTTGAAAATGAAAAGAAAATACTGCAGAACATGTGTTTTTTTTGGCATGGAAAATTTAAAATGAAAATTGTGCCTGTGTTCTGAGAACCCATGAGTTACTTTTCCTTTATCTTGGGATGTTGGCTTTTTGAAAGTGTCTTTCACTCAACCATCCATTGACTCTACATTAAATCATCATCACAGTACCTGTTGTCTTGGAGTAGGAGGCTGAATATAAGGTTTTATTTATTTCCCTAACAAATATTTTTAAAAGCTGGAGAACTTGACTTAAGTATTATTTTAAATTGAAATTAATAAATATTTATGGAGATTTTTAAAATGCAAACTTAAAAAAATGAGTTTGAAAGACAAAACAATAAAGAAGTGCTGATGCAAATGTGAAGGAATCAGAACTCTTGCACCCTGTTGCAGGAATGTGAAATGGTGAAGTTGCCTTGGAAAAGAGCATGGAGATTCCTCACAAGACCACAGTGGAACTACCATATGACCCAGCAATTCCGCTTCTGGGTTTTTATCCAGAAGAACAGAAATCAGGATCCTGAAGAGATATTAGTACTCTTACATTCATTGTAGTATTATTCACAGCTGAAGTTGTAGCCAAGATGTGGAAACAACTTCAATGTCTATCAGCCATTGGATAGATAAAAAGAAGGTGGTATGCAATATTATTCAGCTATAAAAAAGTAATCCTGCCATTTGCAACAATATGTGTGGATCTAGAGGTTATTATGCTCAGTAAAATCAGTTAGGAGGAGAAAGACAAATACCATATGATTTCATCTATTTGCGGAATATAAAAACAAAACAAAACAGAATAAACAAAACAGCAGTATACTCATAAACACTGAGAAGTGACTAGTGGTTACCATGAGGGAGGGTTTGGTGAGTGGGTGGGGAGGATAAGGGAGATAAAGGGGCACAGTAATTTTCAATCATAATATAAGTTGTTTACAGGAATAGTACTGCAGCATGGGGAATATAGTCAATGATTCTGTGAGATCTTCCTATGTTCACAGATAGTAACTGCACTAGAGGGGGTGAGGATTTAATAATATGGGTAACTGTTGAAAAATGGTGTTGTATATTTGAAACCAATATAAGATTGTATATCAGTGATACTTCAATTAAAAAAAAAGAAATGCCCAAGGGGAAAAAACAGAAATTTCAAAAGCCTCCCTGCTTTTATCAATCTCGAAAAAAATAACAAATAGGGAAGACTCCTACTTCCTGATTTCACATCTTACTACTAAAAAAAAAAAAAAGGAGGGGGCATGTACATACAATGGATTATCATTCAGCTTCAAAGAAAGAAAGAAAGAAAGAAAATTGCTATATGCAACACCATGAATGAACCTTGAGCACATAATGCTAGTTGAAATAAGCCAGTCATCAAAAGACAAACACTATGTGTTTCTTCTTATATGAAGTATCTAAAATAGTCAAATTCATCATAGAGTCAAAGAGTAGAATGGTGGTTGCCAGAGGCTAAAGGGAGGGGGAAATGGGCAGTTACTAATCAGTGGGCATAAAATCTCAGTGAAACAAAATGAATAAGCTCTAGAGATCTGCTGTACATTGTACCTATAGTCAACAATATTGTACACTTAAAATTTTGTTAAATCTCATGCTAATTGTTCTTACCAAAATAAAATAAAATTTAAAAAGAATTAAGGGAATAAAATACTTTATTCTCACTCTGGCTTTAAGGTTTCATGGACAGGACACAATGTGAATTCATTCTCATCATTCTAGTAGCATATATATATATATTTTTTTTTGTAGTAACTTCTGTTTTTTTATGGAGAATTGGGTGGAACTGAATTAAATTGTCACTTCACTTACAAAGTAAAGACTAAGATTTATCTAGATAATTTAAGTTGAATCCTGGCACCTTGTACTGTAACTTATGAATTCATCTCAGAAACACTGAGCACCTGTCATATGTCTGGCTTTCTGTTAGATGCTGGGTATAGTGGTGAACCCAGCAGAAGCAGGTTCCGCCTTCCATCTAGAACTGGAGTTCCCACTCTAAAGATGGAGACAGGTAATGACTAAATAAACACTTAGTTATACCATTACCAACTGTGATAAGTACTATGAAGGGAAAAAGCAGTGAACAATGATAGAGAATAACACCAGGGGACTTACTTATACTCAGGATTATGAGAGAAAGTCCCTTTATAGAGGTCATGGGTAAGACCCAAGAAGGAGGACTATGTTGTTCCAGGTAGGGTGAGCTACACCGCAGGAGGCCTTGAGGTGGGAAACAGCCTGGTGTATTTCTGGAACTGAGAAGAGGGTTCTGGTGCAATGGGACAGGAAGAGAGAGCAAGTTGAGTTGGAGGTGGGAAGTTCGGGTAGACAGACCAAATGATGCAGGGCTTGTAGTTCCTGATACAAGTTTACCTGTTTTCCAAGTACAGTGAGAAACTGTTGGGAAAATGTAAATAGGAGAGTAACATGATCTTATTTCTTTCTTTTAATGATTATGCTACCTTCTAGGAGGTTAGTACTTTGAAAAGTGAGGCAGTGAGTGCAGGGTACACCTATTGAGGAAAAAAGTCGGCAAGTACCTCTTCATCTATTTTAATGAGTATGTTTTAATTTGAGGAGCAATGGAAATTGTAAATATCAACAATTCTGTGTAGTGTGTATTTCATTGTTAAAATAATATATTTGTTTTATATTTTCCTTATTATATGTGTGGAGTCTTAATTCCTGTTTTCAATTTCTCTGAAAATTTTAGATCCTAATACCATAAATAGGGCCTTCATCTATTCATTCAGTAAAACTTTATTGAGCACACACTCTGTGATAATAACTGTGTGTAGGTGAAGACTTTATAACTGTCATCCTTCCCACCCTGTCTCTCTTCTTTCTATCATACCTATTGTCTTTTTTTTTTAAACATTATGGATCACGAAGCTTCCTTATATGTCTTATTAAATAATGTCTCTCTTTAATTCAAATCCAGAGTGTTTGGCACTGCTGATACTGCTGAGCTCGAGCTGGAATTATAGAAGTAGGTAAATTTCATCTCGTGCCTTGATTATTAGGGTTCAGATGATCTAAATTTGGTGCTGCCCTGGAAAATTATAAGTAATTTTGACAAGAAAACTGGGAAGTAATTCTTAAAAATAAAAAATCAGGCACTCTATTTGCTATTTTCTATCTATATGTCTTTCTTTAAATCCACCTGTATAACTAGACAACATAATATACATATCTAAAGAATGTATCATGAGCCCAATATAACTATTAAATGGACAAATGGGATCCCTAAAATTAGTACTGTTTTGCAAACTTAATGTTTTGATTTGGTACTTATGCAAACAGCAGTTTCTTCTCTCTTTTTGGAGATGAATGTGTTAAGTGTCTAGCTTACCATTTTTTATTTTGCTATTGTCACAAATTGCACAAGATCTCATTAAAGTTCTATTCCTTGTCCACTTAAAGTGCATGTTTTAGTCAGTATTTTTTATTTTATTTTTTTGTGTCTCTTTATCCCCTTTACCTGTTTAAGCTCGCAGTTCTCTCCCCCCATAGTAGCTATCTGTCAATTCTCAGTGTCTGTGAATCTATTGCTGTTTTGTTCATTTTGTTTTTAGGTTCCACAAATAAGTGAAATCATATGGTATTTGTGTTTCTCCACCTGGCTTATGTCACAGTGTAATACTTTCTAGGTCTATCCATATTGTTGCAAATGGCAGGACTTCTTTCTTTTTTATGGTTGAATAATAGTCCACTGTATATATGTACCACTTCTTTTTTTCCATTCTGTTACTGGCTGAGATGCTGTTTTTCCAAGATTATGTCTTGGAAGCAACAAAGAATGAAGCCAGCAGACAAGAGTATGGAGCAACCAACAGAGTTTTAATGAGAAGTGAAAAGGAAAGAAAAAGACTCCCTCTAATCAGGCAGGGCTCCAAGAAAGGATGTTGTTAGGGCTGCAGGGTATAGGGTTTACAAGCACAGAAACAGAGGAAATCATGCAAGTGGCTGGTAGTTGTTGGTAGAGCCTGTTGCTACAGCTGAGCTAAGATCAAAGGAAAGAAAAACTCCCTTTTTTCTAAGGCTAATTTTCCCAGATATCCAGTATGAGGCTTCTTGTTTATTGCAAAGCCTTGACTGTGACTTTACCTTACCAGGCCCTTGAACTCTACCTGCCTGTGTCCCACTAACACCTGCCTCACTTCCATATCTTGGATATAGCAAATACTGCAGCAATACACATAGGGGTGCATATATTTTTGAATCAGATATTTTGTTGTCTTTGGGTAAATTTATAGAAGTGGAATTACTGGGTTGTATGGTATTTCTATTTTTAGTATTTTGAGGAACCTCCGTATTTACGTCCAGAGTGCCTGCACTAATTCCCACCCACAGTGTAGGAGGGTTCCCTTTTCTCCACACCCTCACCAACACTTGTTATTTCTTGTCTTTTGGATAGTAGCCATTCTGACTGATGTGAGGTGATATCTGATTGTGGTTTTGATTTGCATTTCCCTGATGTTTAGTGATGTGGAGCGTCTTTTCATAGTCCTGGAATTCTGCTACATGGGAGTCTTTTCATTACCAATTTAATATTGTTACTAGTAATTGGTGTTTTCAGATTTCCTGGTTCTTCCTGAGTCAGTCTTCTTGGAAGATTGTACATTTCTAGGAATTTATTCATTTCTTCTACATTGTCCAACTTATATTGGCATATAATTTTTCTTTGAATTTTCTTATAATTCTTTGAATTTCTGTCGTATCAATTGTAACTTCTTCTTTTTTGCTTCTGATTTTGTTTACTTGTGTCATCTCTTTTTATTTCTTGATAAGTCTGGCTATGGGTTTGTCTATTTTGTTTACCTTCTCAAAGAACCAGCTCTTGGTTTCACTGATTTTTTCCCACTGTTTTCTTATTCTCCATTTTATTTATTTCTGCTCTGATCTTTATTATGTCCTTCCTTCTACTAACTTCGAGGGTTTTTTTCTTCTTTTTCTAGTTCCTTTAATTTTAAGGTTAAATTGTTTATTTGGGATTATAATTTTTTTTGAGTTAGTCCTGTATTGCTATGTACTTCTCTCTTACAACCACTTTTGCTGCATCCCATATATTTTGGACCATTGTGTTTCTTTTTTCTGTCTCCATGTATTGTCTCATTTCCTCTGTGATTTGCTCATTGATTCACTAATTATTCAGAAGCACATTTAGCATCCATGTGTTCGTATTTTTCTTGTTTTTTTTCATGTACTTGATTTCTAGTTTCATACCATTGTGGTCTAAAAGATGCTTGATACGATTTCAATCTTCTTGAATTTACTGAAGCCTTTTTTCTTTCCTAATATGTGATCTATTGGAGAACGTTCCATGTGCACTTGAGAAAAATGTTAATCCTGCTGCTTTGGGGTAGAATGTTCTGTCCTTCTATGTTAAGTCCATCTGGTCTAATGTGTTGCTCAATGCCACTTTCTTTCTTTATTTTCTGTCTGGTTGATCTGTCCACTCATGTAAGTGGTATGTTAAAGTCCCCTAATATGATTGAGTTGCAGTCTCTTTCCCCTTTTAGGTCTATTAGCATTTTCTTTATTATTTAGGTGCTTCTATGTTGGGTGCATAGATATTTACAATTGTTATAGCCTCTTGTTGGACTGATCCCTTTATCATTATGTAATGTCCTTCTTTGTCTCTGGTTACTTTCTTTGTTTTGAAGTCTATTTTGTCTAAGTATTGCTACTCCTGCCTTTCTTCTACCTTTTATTTACGGGAAATATCTTTTTCCATCCCTTAATTTTCAGTCTATGTATACCTTTAGATCTGAAATGAGTCTCTTGTAGGCAGTATATAATGAGTCTTTTTTCTTTATCCATTCAGACACCCTGTGTCTTTTAATTGGCACATTTAGTCCATTTACATTTAAGGTAGTTATTGACAAGTATGTACTTATTGCCACTTTATTAATTGTTTTTGATCATTTTTATAGTTCCTCTCTGTTTCTTTATTCCTCTCTTATACTCTTCTCTTGTGATGTTACAGTTTTATTTAGTGTTACGCTTGGATTCCTTTGTGTGTGTGTGTGTGTGTGTGTGTGTGTGTGTGTGTATCTAGTATAGGCTTGAAGTTTATGGTTACCATAAGGTTCGTATATAGTTTCCTAAATATATAACAGTCTATATTACATTGACAGTTGCTTGATTTCAAACATACTCTAAAAGTACTTTTTAATTCTTCTTCCTCTTCACACTTTATGTATATAATGTCATGATCTACATCTTTGGTGTATCCATTTATTAAAATTACATGACTAATAGTAGTTGATTTTACTACTTTTGTTTTTTGAACTTAATACTTGGCTTTGTACCTAACTGGTCTGCTACCTTTATTGTAGGTTTATTTTCACTGATGAAAAATATTTAGACTTAAAAACATTTCCATCTAAAGAAGTTACTTTAACATATCTTGCAAGTCCAGTTTCTGGTGGTGAATTCTTTAACGGTTTGTTTATCTGGGAAACCTTTAATCTCTCCTTCAATTCGAAATGACAAACTTACTGGGTACAGAATTCTTGGTTGTAAGTTTTTACCTTTCAATATTTGAATATTTCATGCCACTCTTGAAAAATGCATTTCTTTGGTTATTGTGCATCATCTTGTTAAATGATGAATCCTTCCTTGTTCTGGAAAGAAACACACATACCAAATACTCTGCAGTTTAATCTGTAAGTAAATTATAGAGTTTCTGAGATGATCTTTCTTCATCCTTCTCTTAGCATTTCTAATATTTCTTAATATTTCTAGATCCTCTGTTGCAAGTACTAAAGTTCATTATTTAAAAGCACACTATAGAATGAGGATTAAAGATGGCAGTGTGAGAGGTGAGACAGAGGCTTCCTCCTAAAACCACATATAATACGAAAATATAATTAATACAACTAATCCTGAAAGAGCAACAGGAAAGAGGAATATGCCAAACTGTACACACTTGGAGAAAAGAATAAACCTCACGGAACAGGGTAACGTACCAAAGTCGTGGCCCAGCGGAACCCAAACCCTACACCACCCCAGCTCACCAGGAGGAGGAAGAGAAACAGAGCGGGGAGGGAGTGGAGGCCTGGGACTGCTGAATACCTAACTCTGGAGATCTGATCTGGGAGCAGAAACCTACATTTCATGGTGTTTTCATGGTACTCTTGTGATTAGGGGGTTGGAAAATTAAGACAGGTAGAACACCTGGAGAGACTGAGATACCAGCCACTTGTGGAAAGCAGGGATCCATATCTGGCTGCTCTGGGACAAAAGAAAGGTGGGCAGTCTGACAGACTTCCTAACAGCAAGAGGGCTGCTAAAGGGGCAAGGATTGCACAGAGCTTACTGCTCAGGAGAAAGAACAGGTAGACAAAATTGTCTGAGTGCACTCTGCCCAGCAGGTTAGGAACTTTCATGATCTTCAGGAGCTCCAGCTCCCTGGATGGCTACAGACCTCCAAGGACGCCCTCCGTGATACACAGCCTACTGAGCCTTTCTCCGGGGCAGCCCCACCTGACTTGCAAACCTGCAAACCCTACCCTGGCAATAAGCCAGCCAGAGGGAAGCCCAGTCTACAGCAACTACAAATGCAAAGCACAGAGGCTTATACCTGTGTGCTCGGCCCACTGGTTCTATCATGGGAGACAGGCAGCAGCTCGGAAACAGGAAAGAGCTCTTTCCTCCCCCCAGGCACAAATACCTCCCCCCTGTGACCCCCAACATTGCATCAGTGGCTGAGCAGCTCCAGAGAGTAGAGCTTCTGGGCACTAGAGGGCGCCATATACAAATATGAAACATGAAGGGAACCTGGTCCAAAGTAAAATTATGAATACATCCCGTGAGAAAAATTCAAATGAAATCGACCTCATGAATCTGCCTGAAAGGGATTTCAAAATAAAAATCATTAACATGCTCATGGAGGTACAGAAAAATATTCGAGAACTCAGGGATGAATTCTGCTTGGAGATACAATCATTATGGAACACGGTATCAGAAATGAAACATACAATGGAAAGTTTAAAAGCAGATTCGATACGGTGGAGTAGACGATAAATGAAATAGAAATTAGAGAAGAGGAATACAAAGATGCTGAGGCACAGAGAGAAAGAAGGATCTCTAAGAATGAAAGAATATTGAGAGAATTGTGTGACGAATCCAAACGGAATAATATTCGTATTATAGGGGTACCAGAAGAAGAAGAGAAAGAAAAAGGGATAGAAAGTGTCCTTGAGGAAGTAATTGGTGAAAAATTCCCCAATCAAGGGGAGGAGATAGTCTCTCAGGACATGGAGGTGCACAGATATCCCAACACAAGGGACCCAAGGAAGACAACACCAAGGCATATATTAATTAAACTGGTGAAGATCAAGGATAAGGACAGACTGTTAGGAGTAGCCAGAGAGAGAGATAAGACCACATACAAAGGAAAGCCCATCAGGCTATCATCAAACTTCTCAGCAGAAACCTTACAGACCAGAAGGGAGTGGCATGATATATTTAATGCAATGAAGCAGAAGGGCCTCAAACCAAGAATACTTAATCCAGCAAGGCTATCATTTAAATTTGAAGGAGGGATTAAACAATTTCCAGATAAGCAAAAGCTGAGAGAATTTACCTCACACAAACCATTTCTACAGTGTATTTTGGAGGGACTGCTATAGACGGAAGTGTTCCTAAGGTTTAATAGCTGTCACCAGAGGTAATAAAACCCAGTAAAGAAGGTAGAACACCCCATACACAAAGGTTAACTCAAGGTGGATCAAAGACCTGAATGTAAGTCATGAAACCAAAAACTCTTAGAAAAAAACAGGCAAAAATCTCTTGGACATAAACATGAGCGACTTCTTCATGAACATATCTCCCTGGGCAAGGAGAACAAAAGCAAAAATGAACAAGTGGGACTATATCAAGCTGAAAAGCTTCTGTACAGCAAAGAACACCATCAGTAGAACAAAAACATATCCTACAGTATGGGAGAATATATTCATAAATGACGTATCTGATAAAGGGTTGACATCCAAAATATATAAAGAACTCACGCACCTTAACAAACAAAAAGCAAATAATCCAATTAAGAAATGGGCAGAGGACATGAATAGACACTTCTCTAAAGAAGAAATTCAGATGGCCAACAGGCAGATGAAAAGATGCTCCACATCGCTAATCATCAGAGAAATGCAAATTAAAAGCACAATGAGATATCACCTCACACCAGTGAGGATGGCCAACCTCCAAAATACAAACAACAACAAATGTTGGCGAGGATGTGGAGAAAAGGGAACCCTCCTACCCTGCTGGTGGGAATGCAAATTAGTTCAACCATTGTGGAAAGCAGTGTGGAGGTTCCTCAAAAAACTCAAAATAGAAATACCATTTGATCCAGGAATTCTACTCCTAGGAATTTACCCTAAGACTGCAGCAGCAGTTTGAAAAAGACAGATGCACCCCTATGTTTATCGCAGCACTATTTACAATAGCCAAGAAATGGAAGCAACCTAAGTGTCCATCAGTAGATGAATGGTTAAAGAAGAGGTGGTACATATACACAATGGAATATTATTCAGCCATAAGAAGAAAACAAATCCAGATATTTGCAACAACATGGATGGAGCTAGAGGGTATTATGCTCAGTGAAATAAGTCAGGCAGAGAAAGACAAGTATCAAATGATTTCCCTCATTTGTGGAGTATAACAACAAAGCAAAACTGAAAGAACAAAATAGCAGTAGACTCACGGAACCCAAGAACGGACTAATAGTTACCAAAGGGAAAGGGACTGGGGAGGATGGGTGGGAAGGGAGGGGCAAGGGGGAAGAAGGGACATTACGATTAGCAGATGTAATGTTGGGGGGCACGGGGAGGGCTGCACAACTCAGAGAAGACAAGTAGTGATTCTATAGCATCTCACTATGCTGATGGACAGTGACTGTAATGGGTTTGGTGGGGGGACCTGATGAAGGGGTAGTTTAATAACCATAATATTGCACATGTAATTGTAGATTAATGATACCAAAATAAATTATATTAAAAAAAGAAGGTAGAACAGTTAATTACTGAGCAAATGCAAAATTCAATCAACTATCTCCAATATAAATCAAGGGACAGACAAAGAGTACAGAATATGATACCTAATATATAAAGAATGGAGGAGGAAGAAAAAGGAGGGAAAAAAAGAACCTTAAGACTGTGTTTGTAATAGCATATTATGTGAGTTAAGTTAGACTCTTAGACAGTAAAGAGGTTAACCTTGAACCTTTGGTAACCACGAATCTAAAGCCTGCAATGGCAGTAAGTACATACGTATCAATAATCACCCTAAATGTAAATGGTATGAATGCCAATCAAAAAACATGGAGTTACTGAATGGATAAAAAAACAAGACCCATCTATATGCTGACCACAAGAGACTCACTTCAAACACAAAGACATACACAGACTAAAAGTAAAGGGATGGAAAAAGATATTTCATGCAACTAATTGGGAGAAAAAAGCAGGAGTTACAGTACTTATATCAGACAAAATAGACTTCAAAACAAAGAAAGTCACAAGAGACAAAGAAGGACATTACATAATGATAAAAGGGTCAATCCAACAAGAAGGGATAACCATTATAAATATCTATGCGCCCAACACAGGAGCACCTATATATGTGAAAAAAATACTAACAGAATTAAAAGGGGAAATAGAATGCAATGCATTCATTCTAGGAAACTTCAACACTCCACTCACTCCAAAGGACAGATCAACCAGAAAGAAAATAAGTAAGGAGACAGAAGCACTGAACAACACATTAGAACAAATAGACCTAACAGACATCTACAGAACTCTACACCCAAAAGCAGAAGAATACACATTCTGCTCAAGTGCATATGGAACATTTTCCGGAATAGATCATATCCTAGGCCACAAAAAGAACCTTGGTAAATTAAAAAAGATTGAAATTGTACCAGGCAGTTTCTCGTACCACAAAGATATGAAACTAGAAATAAATTATGCGAAGAAAATGAAAAATCCCACAAACACATGGAGGCTTCACTGCATGCTCCTCAGTAAAAATTGGATCAATGACCAAATAAAAACAGAGATCAAGCAATATATGGAGACAAATGACAACAATAATTCAACACTGCAAAATCTGTGGGATGCAGTGAAGGCTGTGCTAAGAGGGAAGTATATTGCAATACAGGCACATGATCATCTCCGTAGATGCTGAAAAAGCATTTGACAAAATTCAACACCCATTTGTGATAAAAACCCTCAACAAAATGGGTATAGAGGGCAAGTACCTCAACATAATAAGGCCATATATGACAAACCCACAGCCGTCATTATACTTAACAGTGAGAAGGTGAAAGCTTTTCATTTAAGATCGGGAATAAGACAAGGATGCCCACTCTCCCCACTTCTATTTAACATAGTACTGGAGGTCCTTGCCACGGCAATCAGACAACACAAAGAAATAAAAGGTATCCAGATTGGCAAGGAAGAAGGTAAACTGTCCCTGTTTTCAAATGACATGATATTGTACATAAAAAACCCTAAAGAATCCACTCCAAAACTACTAGATCTAATATCTGAATTCAGCAAAGTTGCAGGATACAAAATTAATATGCAGAAATCTGTGGCATTCCTGTTTACTAACAGTGAACTAGCAGAAAGAGAAATCAGAAAAACAATTCCATTCTCAGTTGCATCAAAAAGAATAAAATACCTAGGAATAAACCTAACCAAGGAAGTAAAAGACCTATACTCTAAAACCGACAAGACACTCATGAGAGAAATAAAAGAAGATACCAATAAATGGAAACACATCCCGAGCTCATGGATAGGAACAATTAATATTGTCAAAATGGCCATCCTGCCTAAAGCAATCTACAGATTTAATGCAATTCCTATCAAACAGCAGCAGCATTCTTCAATGAACAAGAGCAAATAGTTCTAAAATACATATGGAACCACAAAAGACCCAGAATAGGCAAAGCAATTCTGAAAAGGCAGAATAATGCTGGGGGATTATGCTCCCCAACTTCAAGCTCTACTACAAAGTCACAGTAATCAAGATATTTGGTACTGGCACAAGAACAGACCCATAGACCAATGGAACAGACTAGAGGGCCCAGATATAAACCCAACCAGAAACAGTCAATTAATGTACGATAAAGGAGCCATGGACATACAATGGGGGAAATGACAGCCTCTTCAACAACTGGTCTTGGCAAAACTGGGCAACCAGAAACAAGAGAATGAAACTGGATTATTGTCTAACCCCATACACTAAAGTAAACTTGAAATGGATCAAAGAACTGAATGTACGTCATGAAACCATAAACCTCTCTGAAGACAACATAGGCAAAAATCTCCTGAATATAAGCATGAGTGACTTCTTCCTGAACGCATCTCCTCGAGCAAGGGAAACAAAAGCAAAAATGAACTCATGGGACTACATCAAACTAAAAAGCTTCTGTATGGCAAAAGACACCATCCACAGAACAAAAAGGCATGCTACAGTATGGGAGAATATATTTGTAAATGACATATCCGACAAGGGGTTACCATCAAAAATACATAAATAATTCACACACCTCAACACCCAAAAAGCAAATAACCCAATTAAAAAATGGGCAGAGAATAGTAAGAGACAATTCTCCAAAGAAGAAATTCAGATGGCCAAAGACACATGAAAAAATGCTCCACATCACTAATCATCAGGGAAATGCAAATTAAAACCACGGTGAGATATCATTTCACACCAGAGGGGATGTCGAGCATTGAAAAGACTAAGAAAAACAAATGCTGGCGAGGATGCAGAGAAAAGGGAACCGTCCTACACTGCTGGTGGGAATATATGCTAGTTCAACCATTGTGTAAAGCAATATGGAGGTTCCTCAAAAAACTAAAAATAGAAATACCATTTGAGCCAGGAATCCCACTCCTTGGAATTTACTCAAAGAACACAACTTCTCATATTCAAAAAGACATATGCACCCCTATGTTTATCACCACTTACAATAGCCAGGATATGGAAGCAACCTAAGTGTCCATCAGTAGATGAATGGATAAAGAAGAGGTGGTGCATATACACAATGGAATACTATTCAGCCATAAGAAAGAAACAAATTCTACCATTTGCAACAACATGGATGGAGTTCAAGGATATTCTGCTCAGTGAAATAAGCCAGGCAAAGAAAGACAAGTGCCAAATGATTTCCCTCATTTGTGGAGTATAACAACACAGCAAAATTGAAGGAACAAAATAGCAGCAGACTCACAGACTCCAAGAAGGGACTAGTGGTTACCAAAGGGGAGGGGTGTGGGAAGGCAGGTGGGGAGGGAGGGAGAAGGGGATTGAGGGGTATTATGTTTAGTACACATGGTGTGGGGGGTCACGGGGAAAACTGTAGCACAGAGAAGGCAAACAGTGAATCTGTGACATCTTACTAAACTGATGGACAGTGACTGCATTGGGGTATTGGTGTGGACTTGATAATATGGGTAAAAGTAGTAACCACATTGTTTTTTCATGTGAAACCTTCATTAGAGTGTATATAAATAATACCTTAATAAAATTTTTAAACAAGATAAATGAAAAAAAGCACACTATATTTCTTGCATAAAATTATTTGTTCTTGACTTCTGGGAAGATGGCTGTGTGAGCAGGGTGGCAGAAATCTCCTCCCAAAACTATATAAATCTATGAAAATACAGCAAATACAACCATTCCTAAAAGAGAGACCAGAGCACACAGGAAAGTGCACAGCGTGCTGCCACACCTGGGAGGACTCAGCACCCCGCCAGGCCGGTAAGACACCGAGCCGCGACCCAGCGGCACCCGCGCACTCACCCAGCCCAGCGCACTGGCGGGGGGAGAGGATTCGGAGCCGAGAGGGAGTGGAAGAGCAGGTCCGCAAAGTAATTGATTAGCCCCGGTGGTCTGCGCCAGGAGTGCTGACACACATTGCACGGTGCATCGGACATTGGAGAGGCAGAAGGTGCAGGTTTTGAGCCGGGAACACGCCGGGACCATGCAGCCAGCGCCCGGGGACAAGAGAAAAGCGCGCGCAGTTTGTAGTGGTCTCAGAGAGGCGGGGGGCTCAGCGAGGGAACACCATCGCCCCGGCTGGCTCACCCTGCAGGCTGGAAGTCCTGGGGAACTTCGGTCCCCTTTGTTGGTGACGGAGAGAAGGGAGCAGACACCCTGGAACTTTATACAGAAAACAATAGCCTCCCATTTGTTCCTGCCCTGGCCACAGACCTGCAAAAAAGCGGCTCGGCCGCGGCTGCGTATTAGTGGAGAAACAGCGACACCTACCGCATGCTTAGAGAATCCACTCCGGGTGGGCTTTTTTTTTCTTTCTTTTTTCTCCTTTCTTTTCATTTTCTTTTTCCCTTTTCTTTTCTTTCTTTTCCTTCTTTCTTCTTTCTCTCTTTTCTTTCCCTTCCTTCTTTTTTTGCTTACTTGTTTTATTTCTTGCCTTTTTTTCTTGTTTTTCACTTTCCTTTTTCTTTCTTTTCCTTCTTTTTTTGCTTGCTTGTTTTTATTGTGTGTTTTTTTTTAAGCCCTAAAGAGCCCAGTTGACATTCGTGGCACCTACCAGCAACCACTCCTATCAACATGACAAGAGAGAGCAACATGATACAGACAAAAATCACCGAGACCCAGACAACCTCTGAGAAGGAACCTGAAGGGATGGCAATGCAGAATCTTCCTGAAAAAGAATTCAGAATAAAAGTCATAACCATGCTGATGGATCTACAGAGAAATATGCAAGAGCTAAGGGAGGAAGTGAGGGAAGTCAGGAAAGATAATGCAGAAATGAGACAAGCCATCGACGGGCTCAGCAGCAGACTGGGCGAGATGCAAGAGACTGTTAATGGAATAGAAATCAGAGAACAGGAACAAAGAGCAGCTGAGGCAGAGAGAGATAAAAGGATCTCTAGGAATGAAAGAATATTAAGAGAACTATGTAACCAATCCAAACAGAACAATATTCGCGTTATAGGAGTAGCTGAGGAAGAAGAGAGAGAAAAAGGGATAGAAAGTATCTTTGAAGAAATAATTGCTGAAAACTTCCCCATGCTGGGAAGGAAATAGTCTTGCAGTCCATGGAAGCCCACAGATCTCCTAACACAAGGAAACCCAGGAAGACAACACCAAGACACATAATAATTAAAATGGCAAAGATCAAAGATAAGGACAGAGTATTAAAGGCAGCTAGAGAAAGAAAAAAGATCACCTACAAAGGAAAACCCATCAGACTAACATCAGACTTCTCAACAGAAACCTTACAGGCTAGAAGAGAATGGCATGATATAATTAACATTATGAAACAGAAGGGCCTCGAACCAAGAATACTGTATCCAGCACGATTATCATTTAAATATGATGGCGGGATTAAACAATTTCCAGACAAGCAAAAGCTGGGAGAATTTGCCTCCTATAAACCACCTCTACAGGACATCTTAAAGGAACTGCTCTAGAGGGAAGCACTCCTAAGGCTAAAAAGCTGTCACCAGAGAAAATAAAATCATAGCAAAGAAAGCAGACCATCCAAACACTAACTAAAGGCAAAGAATAAAACACCTAGAATATAAAGAATGGAGGAGGAAGAATAAGAAGGGAGAGAAATAAAGATACATCAGACTGTGTTTACAATAACTTAACAAGAAAGTTAAGTTAGATTGTTAGATAGTTAAGAAGCAACCCCTGAACCTTTGGTAACCACGAATCTAAAGCTAGCAGTGGCAATAAGTACATATCTATCGATAATCACCCTAAATGTAAATGGACTGAATGCACCAATCAAAAGACACAGAGTAAAAGAATGGATAAAAAACCAAGACCCATCTATATGCTGCCTACAAGAAACTCACCTTAAACGCAAAGATATCCCCAGATTAAAAGTGAAGGGACGGAAGAAGATATTTCATGCAAACAAGGAGAAAAAAGCAGGTGTTGCAGTACTTGTATCAGACAAAATAGACTTCAATGCGAAGAAAGTAGCAAGAGATAAAGAAGAACATTACATAATGATAAAGGGGTCAATCCAACAAGAGGATATAACCATTATAAATATATATGCACCCAACCCAGGAGTGCCGGCATATGTGAAACAAATACTAACAGAATTAAAGGAGGAAATAGAATGCAATGCATTCATTTTAGGTGACTTCAACACACCACTCACTCCAAAGGACAGATCAACCAGACAGAAAATAAGTAAAGACACAGAGGCACTGAACAACACACTAGAACAGATGGACCTAACAGACATCTACAGAGCTCTACACCCAAAAGCAACAGGATACACATTCTTCTCAAGTGCACATGGAACATTTTCCAGAATAGACCACATACTAGGCCACAAAAGAACCTCAGTAAAATCGAAAATATTGAAATTCTACCAACCAACTTCTCAGATCATAAAGGTATTAAACTAGAATTAAACTTTAGAAAGAAAACAAAAAGGCTCACAAATACATGGAGACTTAGCAACATTCTCCTAATTAATCAATGGATCAATGACCAAATCAAAACAGAAATCAAAGAGTATATGGAGACAAATGACAACAACAACACAAAGCCACAGCTTCTGTGGGACGCAGCAAAGGCAGTTCTAAGAGGAAAGTATATTGTAATCCAGACCTATCTAAAGAAAGAAGAACATTCCCAAATGAATAGTCTAAAGACACAATTACTGAAATTGGAAAAAGAACATATGAGACCCAAAGTCACCAGAAGGAGGGACATAATAAAGATCACAGAAGAAATAAATAAAATTGAGAAGAACAAAACAATAGAAAAAGTCAATGAAACCAAGAGCTTGTTCTTTGAAAAAATAAACAAAATAGATAAACCCCTAGCCAGGCTTATTAAGAGAAAAAGAGAATCTACACACATAAACAGAATCAGAAATGAGAAAAGAAAAATAATGACGGATCCCACAGAAATACAAAGAATTGTAAGAGAATACTATGAGAATCTATATGCTAGCAAGCTGGAAAACCTAGAAGAAATGGACAACTTCTTAGAAAAATACAAGCTTCCAAAACTGACCAAACAAGAAACAGAAAAACTAAACAGACCAATCACCAGCAATGAAATTGAATCTGTAATCAAAAAACTACCCAAGAACAAAACCCCCGGACCAGATGGATTCACCTCTGAATTCTTCGAGACATACAGAGAAGAAATAACACCCATTCTCCCAAAAAATAGAAGAGGAGGGAATACTTCCAAACTCTTTCTATGAAGCCAGCATCACTCTAATACCAAAACCGGGCAAAGACCTCACCAAAAAAGAAAACTACAGATCAATATCCCTGATGAACGTGGATGCAAAAATACTCAACAAAATATTAGCAAACCGAATTCAAAAATACATCAAGAGGATCATACACCATGATCAAGTGGGATTCATCCCAGGGATGCAAGGATGGTACAACATTCGAAAATCCATCAACATCATCCACCACATCAGTAAAAAGAAGAACAAAAACCACATGATCATCTCCATAGATGCTGAAAAAGCATTTGACAAAATTCAGCATCCATTCATGATTAAAACTCTCAACAAAATGGGTATAGACGGCAAGTACCTCAACATCATAAAGGCCATATATGACAAATCCACAGCTAACATCATACTTAATGGTGAGAAGCTAAAAGCTTTTAATCTAAGATCGGGAACAAGACAGGGATGCCCACTCTCTCCACTGTTATTCAACATAATATTGGAGGTCCTAGCCACGGCAATCAGACAAAACAAAGACATACAAGGCATCCAGATTGGTAAAGAAGAAGTCAAATTGTTACTATTTGCAGATGACATGATAATTGTACATAAAAAACCCTAAAGACTCCATTCCAAAACTACTAGAACTAATATCTGAATTCAGCAAAGTTGCAGGTTACAAAATTAATACACAGAAATCTGTTGCTTTCCTATACACTAACGATGAACTAACAGAAAGAGAAATCAGAAAAACAATTCCATTCACAATTGCATCAAAAAGAATAAAATACCTAGGAATAAACCTAACGAAGGAAGTGAAAGACCTGTACTCTGAAAACTACAAGACACTCCTAAGAGAAATTAAAGAGGACACTAACAAATGGAAATGCATCCCATGCTCTTGGCTAGGAAGAATAAATATTGTCAAAATGGCTATACTACCTAAAGCAATCTACAGATTCAATGCAATCCCTATCAAACTACCAATAGCTTTCTTCAATGAACTGGAACAAATAATTCTAAAATTCATATGGAACCACAAAAGACCCTGAATAGCCAAAGCAATCCTGAGAATGAGGAATAAAACAGGGGGAATTAGGCTCCCTGACTTCAAGCTCTACTACAAAGCCACAGTAATCAAGACAATTTGGTATTGGTACAAAAACAGACTCACAGATCAGTGGAATAGAATAGAAAATCCAAACATCAACCCAAACACATACAGTCAATTAATATTTGATAAGGGAGCCTTATATATACATTGGGGAGATGATGGCCTCCTCAGCAGCTGTTGTTGGCAAAACTGGACAGCTACAAAAACAGTCCAGTAAGAGAATGAAACTGGACTACTGTCTAACCCCATACACAAAAGTCAACTCAAGGTGGATCAAAGACCTGAATGTAAGTCATGAAACTATAAAACTCTTAGAAAAAAATATAGGCAAAAATCTCCTGGACATAAACATGGGCGACTTCTTCATGAACATATCTCCTTGGGCAAGGGAAACAAAAGCAAAAATGAACAAGTGGGACTATATGAAGCTGAAAAGCTTCTGTACAGCAAAGGATGCCATCAGTAGAACAAATAGACTTCCTACAGTATGGGAGAATATATTTATAAATGACATATCTGATAAGGGGTTGACATCCAAAATATATAAAGAATTCACACACCTCAACAAACAAAAAGCAAATAGTCCAATTAAGAAATGGGCAGAGGACATGAATAGACACTTCTCCAAAGAAGAAATTCTGATGGCCAACAGGCACATGAAAAGATGCTCCACATCGCTAATCATCAGAGAAATGCAAATTAAAAGCACAGTGAGATATCACCTCACACCAGTGAGGATGGCCAACATCCAAAACACAAACAACAACAAATGTTGGCGAGGATGTGGAGAAAAGGGAACCCTCCTACACTGCTGGTGGGACTGCAAATTAGTTCAACCATTTTGGAAAGCAGTATGGAGGTTCCTCAAAAAACTCAAAATAGAAATACCATTTGACCCAGGAATTCCACTCCTAGGAATTTACCCTAAGAATGCAGCAGCCCAGTTTGAAAAAGACAGATGCACCCCTATGTTTATTGCAGCACTATTTACAATAGCCAAGAAATGGAAGCAACCTAAGTGTCCATCAGTAGATGAATGGATAAAGAAGAGGTGGTACATATACACAATGGAATATTATTCAGCCATAAGAAGAAAACAAATCCTACCATTTGCAACAACATGGATGGAGCTAGAGGGTATTATGCTCAGTGAAATAAGTCAGGCAGAGAAAGACAAATGCCAAATGATTTCCCTCATTTGTGGAGTATAACAACGAAGCAAAACTGAAAGAACAATATAGCAGTAGACTCACGGAACCCGAGGACGAACTAATAGTTACCAAAGGGAAAGGGACTGGGGAGGATGGGTGGGAAGGGAGGGACAAGGGGGAAAAAAGGGCATTTTGATTAGCAGATGTAATGTTAGGGGGGCACGGGGAGGGCTGTAAAACCCCGAGAAGACAAGTAGTGACTCTATAGCATCTCACTATGCTGATGGACAGTGACTGCAATGGCGTTTGTGGGGGGACCTGATGAAGGGGGTAGTGTAATCACCATAATATTACTCATTTAATTGTAGATTAATGATATCAAAATAAACTTAAAAAAGTTATTTGTTCTTGTAAAAAATTTTATTGAATTGAGGAAAATATTTTCAGATTAAAGTATTATACACTGAAAACTTGTGGTTGAAAATTTGGTCACATATATTTAAATATTTGTCATGGAAGTTACCAAAATGCCTATTTCCCAGTACAATCATAGACTGGTATATTTTCTTTAATCCAGATGCAAATATGATGAGTTAGTTTAATAAAGCTATATGATATTCTTACAGTAATGATGGTGATTAAGTTTGTTTTCCTGTAGGTGAATTATTCACTAAGAATGTATAAAGCCATTATGAATATAGTCTTTCTTCATTGTTGATAAGATAGATAATATATTATGAATATCTGTCACATCTATCAATATCTATCAGTGTGTTACTGAACATTGTCCTGAGGAAAAATAATATAATAAACATGTGTTCTTAGTATGCTAGCACATTGATTTGAGAAAGGGTTTCTTTAGGACATATAAATAAGGAAATAAACTGATAATCAAATCAACAATATAGAATTAGAAACCACTTCCTAATTTTTCCCATATGTAGCAAGTCAGTTATTGTTTTCACATGTAAAATAATTAAGTACTGTATACAAAGAATTTATGTAGAATTGACAGTCTCAGTTTCAGAACCAAGGGAAATATATTTATTTGAAAGATGGGCTTTCTCGTGTTTTAAATTTCACTTGCTCAAAATTGTCAGACTTTGTTAACTTACTATATTTGAGCACCCTCTATGTACTGTCCTTTACAATAGATACTACAGTTATATCTTCCACCAGTCCACTTTTTTCAAATGGCTTTGCTAGAGGAATACATATATTACTATCTCTGAAAATACTTACAGGAATCCAATAACTAGAGTTCATGAGAATGAGCACATATGGCTCCCTCTTTACCTGCAGAATGCATATGAAGGGTTGTTTTTCCCTCGTATGCTAAAAATGTTCAAGACATGCTTGTTTCTTGTTAATGATAATCAAAATGCTCAGTATTTGATCTGTCAGCTCAGAATCATGGTTACTAGATAATGATAATGATGCTCTAATTAATTCATTATAATTACAACAAAGGAATCCTTTAGTGTGCTTAGCCCCTCATTAGTGCATGCTATATAATTAGCTCAAGATTTTGAGGGTAGGTTGCCTAGTTGACAGCTGCCAGCTAATGATGACAACAGGATAATGCTGAAAAGCTAAACTTAAGACCCGTCAGCATAAAGGTCAGTGATTCTCAACACTGGCTGCAGAACAGAATCACCTGGGACCTTCTAACTAATACTGATGGTTGGGTTGGATATGGGAATTCTGTCAGTCAGAACCAGGGTAGAGAGAGCTTGGATGCAGGTGTTCTTAAAACTTCCCTGTGGGGGTTGTTCCTAATATGTAGACAGCATTGAGAAATGAGGAAGTGACTCCTTTTAGACAGAAAAAGAATTGAGCCACTGACTTCACTTGCTCAGTGGGGAAGTTTTAGTTACGGGGACTTCAACATGACACATTTTTGTTTTAATTAGACATGAGGCTCTCAGAATGGTTGGGGAGCAGTGGCGTCAGTGGGAACTAGTCAGAAATGCAAATTTTCAGACTCCACACTGGATCTACTGAAAAAGAAACTGGAGATAGAGCCCAGAATTCTGTTTTAAACTGTCTTCTAGGTGAATTTATTGTACCCTGAAGTTTGAGAACCATCATTTAGGTAAAGCCTCAGCTAACATAGATATTGGGAGGCCAACAATTAAAGCTCTCCTCATTCATCACTGAGTTAAATTTCAGGTAAATAGAAGGTGCATGATTGCAGTGGTCAGATATACATCTTATCTGGTTGAAGAAACAGCTTCATGGCCAAAATAAAGTGGTTGAGGTGGGTGGCATTTTTTCATTCTAAGATCCTTCTAAGAATAATGAGTGTCATGTCATAGGTATCCACGTCCAAAAGTAAATGTTCTTCCAAAGAATATTTTGTGAATATTTCTATTATACTTTGTTACAATAATCCCTGAAACAAAATGCCTTCTCCCAAAATGTCAAATATATTTATATAACAAACCACTTCTCTGTTAGTCAAAATTAGACCCAAAGTAATAGATTTCCAAGTTGTTTTCTTTCTGTCTGAAGGACAAAATTGGTATTAAGACAAGAAAACATATTTTATATTATGTTGTTGAATTGAATATGTCTTCCAATAGCCAAAATGATCATTAGAGTCCCCCATCACTACCATATCTTGACTCTCTCCAAGTATTCTGTTTAAGGAGAGCATCATCCACATTCTCTCTCTGGTTTAGAAGTTGGTGTATTCTTTCATTGTTACTTACACATTTGGCTTTCTTTTGGACATAGATGTTTTTTTTCTACCACATCTCTACTCTTAACTTTGAGTTCCTCTTCAGTGTATATTTCCTTCCTTTTTCAATTACATCCTTTTCTTTTTGAAAAGCTCTGTGTTTTCATTGTCACAAACCATGAATCTTATCCCATCAAGTTTCAATAAAACTTCTCTGTTCATGCATACGTCCTTGAGTTAAAATAAAAATAAAAAATTTGGCTTGGGATTTGGAACGTTCAGATATAGGCATTGAGTTTAGATACTAAAGATTTAAATACCAGAGTTAAAACTCTCTCTCAGTCTATGGAACTGCAGAAATCTGTGACTAGAAGAAATTTTGGTTTTGGGTCATGCTGGAAACTGTTTTATGGTTTTTCTTTTCATGTAACAATTATTATTTTACTGAGTAATATCTGAAATTTTTTAAACTTGTTATTTTTGTCTTTGAGATGATCATATGGTTTTTATCCTTCCTTTTGTTAATGTGGTGTATCACATTGGTTGTTTATGAATATTATACCATCCTTGCATCCCTTGAATAAATCCCAATTAGTCATGATGGATTATCCTTTTGATGTGTTTTTTGAATTCAGTTTGCTAATATTTAGTTTATCTTCTCTAAGAACCAGCTCTTGGTTTCACTGATTTTTTTCTATTGTATTATTATTTCCTATTTTATTTGTTTCTACACTGATCTTTACTACATCCTTCCTTCTATTAAATTTGAGTTTCATTTGCTCTTCTTTATCTAGTTTCTTTACTTGTGAGTTTAGATTGTTTATTTGGGATTATAATTGTTTTTTGAGGTAGGCCTGTATTACTATGTACTTCTCTCTTAGAACTGTTTTTGCTGCATCCCACATATTTTGAACCATTGTGTTTCTGTTTTCATTTGTCTCCATGTATTGTTTGATTCCCTTTTCAGTTTTTCATTAATCCATTGATTATTTAGAAACATGTTGTTTAGCCTCCATGTGTTTGTAGGTTTTTCTGTTTTCTTCATGTAATTGATTTCTAGTTTCATACCACTGGTCTAAAATGATGCCTGATACAATTTCAATCTTTTTGAATTTATTGAGGCTCTTTTTGTGTCTTAGTATATAATCTACTCTGGAGAACATTCCATGTGCACTTGAGAAGAATGTGTATCCTGCTGCTTTTGGGTGGAATGTTCAGTGTATATCTGTTAAGTCCATCTGATCTAATGTGTCATTCAACACCTCTGTTTTCTTGAATTGTTTGTCCATGAAATTTTGGTTTCTCTTCTCTTTCTGTATCTACTCTTTTTTTCTAGAGTCTTGACCTGAAGTGGAGTGATACCATAGTGATATTACCATGCCTTTCTAAGTCTTGCCTTTTGAAGAATTCTTGTTTTCATAAGGTGATAGTTCTCAAACGTTAGCACTCTGTAAGAATTACCTGAACAGCTTGTTAAAACACAGGTTGGTGTCACTTCCAGAGTTTCTGGCTTAGCAGGTGTATGCAGGGGCTCAGGAAACAGCATTTCTAACAGGTTCCCAGCTGAGGCTGCTGGTGCTGTGACTGCTGTGAGGACCATCATTAAGGGGCTGTGCCTCCACCAGATGCAAAGCAAGTGATCTTGAAGCATCAAAATCACCCTCATATCCACCCATATCCATGGTCACCTTATCTATTTTCCACTTCCCGTCTTCTCTTCCTATGGTAGCCAGAGTGATCATCTTAAATCTGAACCTGCCCAGATAGGATTTGAGCTTGGTTGCCCCTCTTCTCAAACTCTTCAGAATCTTTCTGTTGCAGTCGAGGTAAAATCCACTACTCGCTCCCGCACTCCCCAACATGCATTCCAAGGCTTTGCTTAATCTACCTGCTTTACCAGACTCACCTCAAGGCCCACTTTCCTCTCTTCTTTCACTGATCTCTTTCCCACCTTGGGCCTTACATAGCTGCCCAAGTACCAGGAATCCTTTTCTGTTGATTTTGAGGCTGCCCAACACCTGCTGTTCCTTCAGGCCCCTGTGTAGAGGGCACCTTCACAGAGAGGCTTTCTCTGACCCCCACCTCTATCAGGACTCCCTGCTGTACTTCTAGGGTGAGTAACTCTGCTCTGAGGGATTTCTTGGAAAGTGAGGCGTCCAGTGCTGAAACCAGGACAGGCCAAGGCGAACTGTGAAGATTGATCTTGCTGTCTGTTCCCCAGCTGCAAATTTTACTTTTTTCGTTATAGCACCTACATAATTTGTAGTTGTATATTTAGTTGTATGCTATTTTTAAGGTATCTACCATCTTTATTAGATTATAATTCCAGGAAGAGAGATGGTATGTTTTTGTAGAACTTTTTGGTCTCTAGTACCTAGCACTACATGTCACACAAAGTACCTGTTCAGTAATTATTGCTCCTGGAAGAGACATGTGTTCAATTGGCTGCCTTTGCTACACAGGGAAGTGGAGATGCATACGTGTGAGTTATAAAGTAATTTGTATTCACAAGTCATCTCATAAGAATATTTTAGAAATAATATTCCTTTCTCCCCATTGGTCCCTAGACATTGCTGATGTGTTTTTGTTGTTTAAGCCCATCAATTCTATTTATTCACGTGGTCCCAGACTACTGATCTTCTCAGCTAAGGGAGGGAGGCTGCAGCTAAGGAAACAGCTATGTCACCAATGTAATGAACTGATACTCAAAACCCTTTTAAAAATAATAACAATTAATAGTAACTAATATGAAGTACTTAAATAAATGTCAAGCTTTGGATAAAACACTATATATAATCTCTTTTAAAAACGTATGTCTTATGAGATAGATACTTTTTATTATCTTCATTTCACTATGAGGGACAGAGAATGAGTGTAATACTCAAAGTCATATATATATATGTTAAGCAGTAGAGTCAGGATTTGAATTTAGCTCTCAGTGACTCACACAAGCTCAGGATTTGATCTGTTCCTCTGGCAGAAAATGATAGGATTGACTTTTTTTTTTACATTTACTAAAATGTTTATTTTTCTTTCTTTCTTTATTATTATTATTTTCTGACTTTATTTTTATTATTAATGTACAATTACATGAGCAACATTATGGTTCCACCATTATCAAGTCCCCACCACATACTCCATTACAGTCACTGTCCATCAGCGTACTAAGATGCTATACAATCACTACTTGTCTTCTCTGTATTACACTGCCTTCCCTGTGTCCCCCTCCACCCCGCACTACATTATGTGTGCTAATTGTAATATGCCTTTTCCCCCCTTATCCCTCCCTTCCCACCCATCCTCTCCAGTCCCTTTCCCTTTGGTAACTGTTAGTCCATTCTTGGGTTCTGTGAGTCTGCTGCTGTTTTGTTCCTTAAGTTTTTACTTTGTTCTTATACTCCACAGATGAATGAAATCATTTGATACTTGTCTTTCTCTGCCTGGCTTATTTCATTGAGCATAATACCCTCTAGCTCCATCCATGCTGTTGCACATGGTAGGATTTGTTTTCTTCTTATGGCTGAATAATATTCCATTGTGTATATGTACCACATCTTCTTTATCCATTCATCTACTGATGGACACTTAGGTTGCTTCCATTTCTTGGCTATAGTAAATAGTGCTGCGATAAACATAGGGGTGCATGTATCTTTTTCAAACTAGGCTGCTGCATTCTTAGGGTAAATTCCTAGGAGTGGAATTCCTGGGTCAAATAATATTTCTATTTTGAGTTTTTTTGAGGAAACTCCATACTGCTTTCCACAATGGTTGAACTAATTTGCATTCCCACCAGCAGTGTAGGAGGGTTCCCCTTTCTCCAAATCCTTGCCAACATTTGTTGTTGTTTGTCTTTTAGATGGAGGCCATCTTAACTGGTGTGAGGTGATATCTCATTGTGGTTTTAATTTGCATTTCACTGATGATTAGCGATGTGGAGCATCTTTTCATGTGCCTGTTGGCCATCTGAATTTCTTCTTTGGAGAAGTATCTGTTCAGCTCCTCTGCCCATTTTTTAATTGGCCTATTTGTTTTTTGTTTGTTGAAGTGTGTGAGCTGTTTAAATAATTTTGATGTCAACCCCTTATTAGATATGTCATTTGTGAATATATTCTCCCATACTGTAGGATGTCTTTTTGTTCTACTAATGGTGTCCTTTGCTGTACAGAAGCTTTTTAGTTTGATATAGTCACATTTGTTCATTTTTGCTTTCTTTCCCTTGCCTGGGGAGATATGTTCATGAAGAAGCTGCTCATGTTTATGTCCAAGAGATTTTTGCCTATGTTTTTTCCTAAGAGTTTTATGGTTTCATGATGTACATTCAGGTCTTTGATACATTTTGAGTTTACTTTTGTGTATGGGGTTAGGCAGAAATGCAGTTTCATTCTCTTCCATGTAGCTGTCCAGTTTTGCCAACACCAGCTGTTGAAGAGGCAGTCATTTCCCCATTGTATGTTCATGACTCCTTTATCCTATATTAATTGACCACATATACTTGGCTTTATATCAGGGCTCTCTAGTCTGTTCCACTGGTCTATGGGTCTGTTCTTGTGCCAGTACCAAATTGTCTTGATTACTGTAGCTTTGTAGTAGAGCTTGAAGTTGGGGACTGTAATCACCCAGCTTTATTCTTCCTTCTCAGGATTTCTTTGGCTGTTTGGGATCTTTTGTGGCTCTATATTAATTTAAGAACGATTTTCTCTAGTTCATTGAAGAATGCTGTTGGTATTTTGATAGGAATTGTATTAAATTTGTAGATTGCTTTATGCAAGATGGCCATCTTGACAATATTAATTCTTCCTATCCGTGAGCACGGGACGTGTTTCCATTTATTGGTATCTTCTTTAATTTCTCTCATGAGTGTCTTGTCGTTTTCAGAGTATAGGTCTTTCACTCTCTTGGTTAGGTTTATTCCTAGGTATTTTATTCTTTTTGATGTAATTGTGAATGGAATTGTTTTCTTGATTTTCTGCTAGGTCATCGTTAGTGTATAGGAATGCAACAGATTTCTGTGTATTAATTTTGTATCCCGCAACTTTACTGAATTCAGATATTAGATCTAGTAATTTTGGAGTGAATTCTTTAGGGTTTTTTATGTAAAATATCATGTCATCTGCAAACAGGGACAGTTTGACTTCTTTGTTGCCAATCTGGATATCTTTTATCTCTTTGTGTTGTCTGATTGCTGTGGCTAGGACCTCTAGATCTATGCTGAATTAAATTTGGGAGATGGGCATCCTTGTCTTGTTCCAAATTTTAAAGGAAAAGCTTTCAGCTTCTTCGTGTTAAGTATAATGTTGGCTGTGGGTTTGTCATACATGGCCTTTATTATGTTGAGGTACTTTCCCTCTTTACCCATTTTGTTGAGAGTTTTTTCATGAATGGATGTTGAATTTTGTCAAATGCTTTTTCAGCATAGATGGAGATGATCATGTGGTTTTTGTCCTTCTCTTTGTTGATGTAGTGGATGATGTTGATGGATTTGTGAATGTTGTACCATCCTTGCATCCCTGGAATAAATCCTACTTGATCATGATGGATGATCTTTTTAATGTATTTTTGTATTCTGTTTGCTAATATTTTGTTGAGTATTTTTTCATCTATTTTCATCAGGGATATTGGTCTGATTCTTTCTTTGTTTGTGGTGTCTTTGCCTGATTTTGGTATTAGAGTGATGTTGGCTTCATAGAATGAGTTTGGAAATATTCCCTCCTCTTCTACTTTTTGGAAAACTTTAAGGAGAATGCATATTAGGTCTTCACTAAATGTTTGATAAAATTCAACAGTGAAACCATCTGGTCCAGGAGTTTTGTTCTTAGGTAGTTTTTGGATTACCAAATCAATTTCTTTGCTGGTAATTTGTCTATTCAGATTCTCCCTTTCTTCCTGGGCCAGCCATGGAAGGTTGTATTTTTCTAGAATGCTGTCCATTTCTTCTAGGTTATCCAGTTTGTCAGCATATAATTTTTCATAGTATTCTCTCATAATTCTTTGTATTTCTGGGGTGTCTGTAGTGATCTTTCCTTTCTCATTTCTGTTTCGGTTTCTGTGTGTAGACTCTTTTTTTCTTGATAATTCTGGCTACGGTTTATCTATTTTGTTTATTTTCTTGAAGAACCAGATCCTGTTTTCGTTGATTCTTTCTATTGTTTTATTCTTCTCAATTTTATTTATTTCTGCTTTAATCTTTATTCTGTCCCTCCTACTGACTTTGGGCTTCATTTGTTCTTCCTTTTCTAGTGTCCTTAATTGTGAGTTTAGACTATTCATTTGGGATTTTTCTTCTTTCCTGAGATAGGCCAGTACTGCAATATATTTCCTTGTAAGCACGGCCCTCGCTGCATCCCAGAGATTTTGCGGTGTTGAATTATTGTTGTCATTTGTCTCCATATAATGCTTGATCTCTGTTTTTATTTGGTCATTGTTCCATTGATTATTTAGGAGCATGTTATTATGCCTCCACCTGTTTCTGGCTTTTGTCATTTTCTTTGAGTAATTTATTTCTAGTTTCATACTTTTGTGATCTGAGATGTTAGTTGGTACAATTTCAATCTTTTTGAATTTGCTGAGGTTTTTTCTGTGGCCTAGTATATAATCTATTCTTGAAAATGTTCCATGTGCACTTGCAAAGAATGTGTATCCTGTTGCTTTTGGATGGAGTGATCTATAGATGTCCATTAGGTCCATCTGTTCTAATATGTTGTTTAGTGTCTCTGTCTCTTTATTTAATTTCTGTCTGGTTGATCTGTCCTTTGGAGTGAGTGGTGTGTTGAAGTCTCCTAAAATGAATGCATTCCATGCTATTTCCTCCTTTAATTCTGTTAGTATTTGTTTCACATATGTCTGTGATCCTGTGTTGGGTGCATAGATATTTATAATAGTTATATCCTCTTGTTGGACTGACCCTTTTATCATTATGTAATGTCCTTTTTTGTCTTTTGTGACCTTCTTTGTTTTGAAGTCTATTTTTTCTGATATAAGTACTTAAACTCCTGCTTTTTTCTCCCTATTAGTTGCATGAAATATCTTTTTCCATCCCTTTACTTTCAGTCTGTGTATGTCTTTGGGTTTGAAGTGATTCTCTTCTAGGCAGCATATAGATGGGTCTTGGTTTTTTATCCATTTAGTGACTCTATGTCTTTTGATTGGTGCATTCAGACCATTTACAATTAGGGTGATTATCAAAAGGTATGTACTAATTTCCATTGCAGGCTTGAGATTCGTGGTTACCAAAGGTTCAAGGGTAATTCCCTTACTATCAGTCTAATTTAACTCACTTCATATGCTATTACAAATATAACCTAAAGATTCTTTTTTTTCTCCTTTTTCTTCATCCTCCATTCTTTGTATGCTATGAATCATATTCTGTACTCTTTGTTTATCCCTTTTGTGACATCTATTTAGCCTTAGGTATGCTACCATCTATAGGAGTCCCTCCAAAATGCATTGTAGAGATGGTTTGTGGGAGGTAAATTCTCTCAGCTTTTGCTTATCTGAAAATTGTTTAAACCCTCCTTCAAATTTAAATGATAATCTTGCCAAGTATAGTATTCTTGGTTCAAGGCCCTTTTGCTTCATTGCATTAAATATATCATGCCACCCCCTTCTGGCCTTTACAGTGTCTGTTGAGAAGTCTAATGATAGCCTGATGGCTTTTCCTTTGTATGTGCCCTTTTTTCTCTCTCTAGCTGCTTTTAAAAGTCTGTCTTTATCCTTGATATTTGCCATTTTAATTATTATGTGTCTTGATGTTGTCTTCCTTGGGTGCCTTGTGTTGGGAGATCTGTGCATCTCCATGGCTTGAGAGACTATCTCCTCCCCAGGTGGGTGAAGTTTTCAGCAATTACCTCCTCAATGACACTTTCTATTGCTTTTTCTCTCTCTTCTTCCTTTCATACCCCTATTAAGCGAATATTGTTTCGTTTGGGTTGGTCACACAGTTCTCTCAATATTCTTTCATTGTTAAGAGATTCTTTTTTCTCTCTTTGCCTCAGCTTCTTTGTTTTCCTCTTCTCTAATTTCTATTCCATTTACCATCTCTTCTAGTACTACATCTAATCTGCTTTTAAATCTCTCTATTGTATGTTTCATTTCAGAAATGGAATTTCTTAATGATTGAATCTCCATCTTAAATTCATTCCTGAGTTCTTGAATATTTTCTGCAAGTCCATAAGCATATTTATGATTTTTATTTTGAACTCTCTTTCAGGAAGATTCGTGAGTTCAGTTTCATTTGGCCCTTTTTCTGGGGTTTCTGCGATTTTGGTCTGAACCATATTCTTTTGACGTTACATATTTCTGTGTGGTGCCCTCTATTGCCCAGAAGCTCCAGTCTCTGGAGCTGCTCAGCCCCTAGAGTTAGGTTGGGGGTCGTAGGGGAGCGGAGCTGTTGCCTGGGGTGAAGAAAGAGCTGTTTCCTGAATCCCACCTGCAGTGCCTGTCTCCCATATGACAGCCAGTGGGCCAAGCACACAGGTGTAAGCCTCTGTGCTCTGCGTGTCGTCTCTTGCTGTTGTAGGCGGGGCCTCCCTCTGACTGGCCTGATGCCTGTGCTATGACTGCTGCTTTGCGAGCAGGTGCCTGCAGGCCTGTAGGAAGGCTCGGCAGGCTGCGTGTCACAGTGGGGGGCCTCGGAGCTGAGTAGCCAGCCAGGGGTAAGGAGTGCCTGAAGCTCCTCAAGGTTTCCAATCTGCTTGGCAGAGCGCACCCAGATAACCTTGTCCTCCTATCCTTTTCCCACACAGCAAGCTCTGTGCAAACCCCACCCTTCAGCAGCCCTATTCCTGCTAGGGAGCCTGTCAGATTGCTGGCCTTTCCTTAGTCCCTGAGTGGCTGGTGTCGATCCTGTTCTCCACAAACGGCCAGAATCTGTCTCTCAAGCACTCCGCCTGTCCCAGCTCCCTATCCTCCAGAGCACCACAGCGTAGGTTTCTGCTCACAAAGCAGACCTCCAGGGTTGGGTATTCAACAGTCACTGGCTTCCATCCCATCCCTATTGTTTCTCTGCCTCCCACCTGTGAGCTGGAGCAGAGGAAGGGCTTAGGTCCCACTGGATCAAGGCTTTCGTACATTACCCTGTTTTGTGAGGTCTGCTCTGTTTGTGAGATCTGTGTGCAGTCTGGTGCAGCCTTCTTTCCTGTTGCTATTTTAGGGTTAGTTGTATTAACTATATTTTCCCATTATCTGTGGTTTTGGGAGGAGTTTTCTGTCTCACCTCTCACGCTACCATCTTGAATCTTCCCCAGGATTGACTCTTATCAATAGGGATTTACTTACCTGGATTAGGGTAAATGATCGTTTGGTTCTGACAGACAGCTTTTTGCAAATTGATTAAACTGTACCTGTTCAATTGTAGAACTGAAATATATACATATATGTATTTTATTAAGGTATTATTGATATACACTCCTATGAAGGTTTCAAATGAAAAAAAATGTGGTTACTACCTTCAGCCATATTACCGAGTCCCCCCCACACCCCACTGCAGTCACTGTCCATCAGTGTGGTAAGATGCCACAGAGTCACTATTTGCCTTCTCTGTGCTACACCGTCTTCCCCGTGACCCCCACACACCCTGTGTGCCAATCATAATACCCCTCAATCCCCTTCTCCCTCCCTTTCCACCCACCCTTCCCCTTCCCTCCCCTTTTGTAACCGCTAGTCCCTTCTTGGAGTGTGTGAGTCTGCTGCTGTTTAGTTCCTTCAGTTTTGCTTCATTGTTATACTCCACAAATGAGGGAAATCATTTGGTACTTTTCCTTCTCTGCCTTGCTTATTTCACTGAGCATAATGTCCTCCAGCTCCATCCATGGTGTTGCAAATGGTAGGATTTGTTTCTTTCTTACGGATGAATAGTATTCCATTGTGTATATGAACCACTTCTTCTTTATCCATTCATCTACTGATGGACACTTAGGTTGCTTCCATATCTTGGCTATTGTAAATAGTGCTGTGATAAACATAGGGGTGTATATATCTTCTTGAGTCTGAGAACTTTTATTCTTTGGGTAAACTCTAAGGAGTGGAATTCCCAGGTCAAATGGCATTTCTACTTTGAGATTTTTGAGGAACCTCCATACTGCTTTCCACAATGGTTGAACTAGTTTACATTCCCACCAGCAGTGTAGGAGGGTTCCTCTTTCTCTGCATCCTTGTCAGCATTTGTTGTTCTTAGTCTTTTCGATGCTGGCCATTCTTACTGGTGTGAGATGATATCTCATTGTGGTTTTAATTTGCATTTCCCTGATAATTAGTGATGTGGAGCATCTTTTCATGTGTCTGTTGGCCATCTGAATTTCTTCTTGGAAGAATTGTCTGTTCATATCCTCCACCTATATTTTATTCAGGTTATTTGCTTTTTGGTTGTTGAGGCATGTGAGTTCTTTATATATTTTGGATGTTAACTCCTTGTTGGATATGTTGTTTACAAATATATTCTCTCATACTGTAGGATGCCTTTTTATTCTGATGATATCCTTTGCTGTACAGAAGATTTTTAGCTTGATGTAGTCCCATGTGTTCATTTTTGTTTTTGTTTCCCTTGCCCGAGGAGATGCATTCAGGATGAGAAGAAAAAATGAAAAAAATAAAACTCTGAAGTTGGTGTTGGGAATCTGTCACCTGAAACTAAACTAAATGTCTGAAAATTCAACACAATATGAGAAGGGACGTACAAGATGAGAAGACATCATTAGGGTCTCTATAGAATAATCCCCAGCTCCTTGCAGAGCATGAGTCTATTGTACATCTTTGAAAGTCCACATGTTCCCTGCTTTGATTTAAATGCACTCTAAGCAATCAGCAGCTGGCTTTTATCTTGTTATTTATAATATATGGGTATTCTTATGTCTTTGAAATAATCACAATTTCCAAGCCCCAATTTCTTTTTTCCTGCTTTGTCACCCACTCCACTGCATTCTTGGTTATTCAGTTCCCTTTGTCCTTCCTTGGTTTCCTCATTTGCAAGAGTGGGGACATTATACTTGTCACTTCCCTCTCTCAGACTGCTTGGAAGATTAATGGAATAATGTGTTTAAAGCCTATTAGACTCCTTGGAAACAAGATGCTAGATACGCGCAGCATTTCACCCTTGCTTGTCTCCACTATGAAGGAAAATGAAATAAAGTGAACACACTTGAGGCTTAGGTTAGAGTAGCATTCAGGACAGAAACTATCATCTGGGTAAAGAATTCTCTTATTTAGGAACATGTTTTCTTTTGAAAGGACTTGAAAATGAGATCCTGAACATTTTCCTTTCCTAACTGATTATCTGTATGTTGTGATTCTCCTGAAGATCATTGTCATCTCACAATCTGTAGCTTATAAAGTTTGTACTTTTCTTGGTGGAACACTCTTATAGGAAATAGAAAACTTACAAATAAAAAGTGGCAAGAAAAAATAAATATGCAAGATGGCATTTGTTTGAAAAAAGATGGGAAAAGAAGTAGCTCCCATCATTATGCTCTTTTCAAGGAATCAAGTTCAGATGTTAAAGTCTGGATTTTTGAAATTGTAGCCATACCTTACAATATAACAATTAATTCCATTTCTCAAAGAGACTAGAGGATGTTCCAACATGGATTATTGGTGTGATGAGACACAGGGTGCACAAGGGAGTGCCTTGAACCAGTCACCTTTGATCCCATGTGCAAGGGAGACCTACAGCAAACCGAAGCGAACTAACATCTAAGTGAATGCTTACTGTGTTCCTGATATTTACATACATTATCTTGTTTAATCTTTACAACGATTCCATTATTTTCCCCATTTCCAAAATTAGCTCTCATAAACATTGCTTATGTTCACATAGCTGGGGAATAGAAGAGCTTGGACTTAAAGTTCTCTGGTCTAAACCTATCATTGTAATATTTTTCCATTTCTGAGAAGGAATCAAAAGCTCATCTATCGTAAGAATACTTTTGTTACCTGAACATGTGACTCATTCCTCCAGTAAGCTGCCATCTCTTTTGAGGGCACTGAATGTGTCTTACTCATCTTTGTGGGAAACCCAGTCACCGGCTAGTGCCTGTGCATAGGAAGGAGGTCTTAACTCAGTGTCTGCAAAGGATGTGTATTATCTCCTTGGTGTTGAAAAGAAAACTGAAGCTTTAAGACATTAAGCAATGTGCCCACAGTCCTGTAACTGATTAGGAGCAAGGCCAGGATTGTAGCCAATGACTTCTAACTGGCTCTTTGTCTGATACTGCAGCTTCCTCTACTCTCCCCTTCTATGTTCTGAGGTTTCTAATTTTATAAGGTTCTTGATCATATCTTAAGCTCTGTAGGAGAGTCAGGGAACATGCTCTGTACATTGAACCAATAACTACATTTAGCTTTCAGAAGTCAGAGAGGTAAGCAGGGATTTACTGGATTTCTCCAAGGTACCAGGCACATCACTAAGCACATTACTAATCTCATCTAATTTAATCTTCTTAACCATTCCATGATGTAGTAGTGACTATGGTCCCATTTTATGGATGCGGAAACTGAGGCAGAGAGAAGTTACATTACTTGTCCAAGGTCGTAACAACCATTTTAACCCAAGTCAGTCTGACTCTAAAAGCCAAATTCATTTGACACCAAAATGGGCGACATGGTGCAGTGTCTCTCAAAGTTTTCTCTAACTGTACAATGAATGACTGAGACAACTTCTGTTTTTCTTAGGAGAACCAGATTTTATTTAGTCCTTTTGTAGTTGTAAACTCCATTGTGAAAATTGTATTTTCATTGAGATATTTGAATATGATCATTACTCATTAGTGAAATGAACTGAAAAATGATAGAAGCCTGTAACAGTAACAATGGTCCTTCCGTGAGAGCTAGAATTCTTGTACATTCTGCCGCCTGCTAGGCTGCTTAGAGCATTCACGCCTGGAGGACCTGCCAGTCCTGGCCTAAGTGCTGGCCCTCCCGTCATCATCAGACAATCACTATCTTCACGTTTCCACCCACCTGGGCTTCCGATTGCAAATCACTGACATTCTTCCTTTCAGCGAGAGCCAATAACTCCAGTCCTTTTCTGCCCTTTGCTTCAGCTCCCTCTCCCTTTCCTATAGGGACTTAATACCCACTCTTAAAGGGAAACCTGTCAGGGTGCAAGCAAATGCCTCCTCTGCTTCTGTCGCTGCTGGCCTAAAGCCAAGGCCAGGGACAGTTGAGCTCAAGTGAGACCCCTGGCACAGCAGGAAAGGGGCATCACAGGGGTGATGATGACAAATTAACATTACTGGTGAAGTAGAGGGGCGTAGCAGCTGGAACGGGGACAGTGTCATTAATGTTCTAAAGGGGATTTAAAGTCATGCTTGGAAAATGTGATCCAGAGGATGAAACTTATAAATTGAGGATTTATTTTATGCTTGTCTTGCTTCAGAGTAAAGCAGTAAGATACCATGTATCTGTCAGGTTGTGAAAAACTAGAAATTTTGAACGTTTGCTCCCTTGATTTTGGATTTGGCTCATGGTGTATTACACAAATGTGTGTATCTGGGGTGTCCTAAAGGATCATTCTCACCTCTCACAACAAATGCCCAAAACTTCGTGTGTCCGAGTCCAGGTTCCCCTGTGCTCACCACTGTCAGGGGGTAGGGTGGAAGTGAGGGAATCCTTTGGCTCCTGCATCCCCTTACCGACCCACACTCGAAGCATGCCTCCAGAGCCTGGGAAAGGCCATACTGTCCCAAACCTGGCCCCAAACAGTCTGCCAAGTGGCTGGATCTCCTGCCTAGAGAGCTGGATCTGGCAGGACTTGACTATTTGCTTCAGCAGAGGCCTTGAGGGAGGGGGTAGCCCAGGAATCTGTCTTACTCCTCCAGCACTATACTGGGTCCAATACTATGCCCAAGCTGAGCTGTAGTCTTAAAATACGTTAGAGATTTTTCAAATCCTTTCTAGTTAGAATGAAGATGTTTCTAATGAAGCCAAGTAGTGTTATCTGGCCATATCAATATATCTGGGACTGAGTCATCTCTTCTAGCCCCCAACTTGTGTGTTCAAGAGGTTTTCATAGCCTTAGCTGCTCTTCTGCAAAGAATAATTCCGTTCACTAGTGCTTTACTGCATCAAAATATGTCAAGCTAAGCTGGCCAGGTTTACACATATCCACAGCTATTCCAGCTTCCTAGCACCAGAAGCCCTTCCAATAGAGCTAACTCGCCAGAGGAAGACCGGCTCCAAACAAGTGTTGGTGTCTAGTAGCCTTGTAAACCCAGAACATTTAGTTTAATGGAGTCAGGCTGATTGGTTTCAAATTGTTCCCTGTATTAACTGTGAAACTTTGGCCAAATTGGTTAAACTCTCTGAGCCCAGTTTAAAAACAGAGGTACTACTTTCTGTCCTATAGACTAGGTGATGGAGGGTGTTAGGCTCTGGTGGGTAGCATAGCTATGTAGTACTCTGCACAGGGTCCTGGAAACCTTGACAACACCTGCCAGGTGGGCATTGTTTGTATAGCGCTAATTTTGCCACCAGCGGCATTACTACACTGAGCTGAGTGGACAAGGAGTGGGGTCAGTATACATATTACCCAGGAGGACTTGTCAGGGACTCCTGTAAGACCCTAGCTGTCTCCCCTCAACCAACCCAACATTCCGTTCCTGGATATATTTGGGAGAAATTTTACTTGCAAGGAGGATGTAATGCAAACAGGGGGAAGCTGAGCAAATACTGTGTTTTGACTGTTATTTATGTAGCTGTTATGCTTTATACTCCCAGGGCTGTTGTGGCTTATGAAATCCCTGTTTATATTTATACATCTCAGCCTATCTTCAGTCATTTTATGTACCGCCTTAGTTTTGGCTGTAGAGCTCTTATAAAGAAGGAACAATGGGATAATTAAGTCAACCCATGTGATTTCCAGGAATTAGCAGCAGACGTTTCTATTTTGTATTCCTGTGTCTCCCACTAGTGTTTTCATTTTCACAGGTGTGCTCAGTTTATCTTGAAATTTAAGTAGAATGAAGAACAGGTAAACTTAAACAGGAAAATAAATCCAGGTCTTCCCAACTGAAGTTGTATTTTGGACCATCTATGAATTGTCGTTGATCTTTTTCTTTTCTACAGTTATAAAATGGAAACATCACAACCAGTTCCATCATTTTAAGGGAAATGAACAAAGCACTATAAAGTACTTTTAAATTTAAAGTCATGCCCATTTTAATTTCTACCTTTTAACACAAAGCTGGCATAAAACAGGCAATAAAATGGTCATGAGTAAAATAATATGTGATATATAGTTCTTTGTTTACCCAGGAAGTTCTACTGTAGAAGAAAAGAACCCTTATCTGGGAGTCAGGAAACCTAGATTCTAGTCCCAGAATGACCTTGGATTAATTGTGTAACTTCTCTTAATTAGTGGAACTTTATGCTTATCATTTGCCATTTGAATGAGCCCTCTAGCTTCTCCTTCTATTGTTAACACATTAATGATTTATTTAATCAATAATGTAGTAGGATTATAGTATCAACAGTTCTCCCTTGAGATCTAGTAGAGGTAGACTGGTTCAGTAAAATGGGGGAAGGAAGAAGAGGAGGGAGAGGAAAATGTGGGAGAAGAGGAAGAGGATATGAAGAGGGAGAAGGAAAAAGAAGGTTCCTTTAGATGCCAGGAATACCAGCCCCATATGAGGTTCTGAAATAAGTATGGTTTGTCTTTGTACTTCTCGGCATTCTTTATTCAGTTCAGTTCTCAGCCCCTGTGCTTCTCTCTCCAGATGTCCACATGAACACTATCTAGCTGATGTTCCAATCTTCCTACCTCCCAAGACGTGCCCTACCCCAGAAGGCCTCATACCTAAAAATCTCTTTCCACTCCCAATCAACCGTCCACACCTCTGAACTCAGCTGCGAGGTGTGTGTGTGTGTGTGGGGGGGGGTACATAATTAATGCCTTAACGAGATTTATTTATCTTTAATCCTCCTTCAGATACTTAGTTACATATTTTAAAAAGAGGGTGCCTGCAGCTAGCGTGTGAAGCAAAGAATGAAGTGAAGGGCAAATCCAAGAATTTGGGAACAGGGTTGCATAGGTACCACCACAGCCATCAGGTCCCTGGGATTGGGCTCCCCACAGTCACTCCCCAGAAGTCCCTCCTCAGCTTCTTTCCATCCTTTTTGTTTGAACACATAGATGCTAGGAAGCCGGCTGTTATCAAAGAGCTCCCTTGAGGCACACAAATTCTTCATGTACTAAAGCAGGATATGAATATACAAATATAACCAGCAAATGAATAAATAATCAACAGCTTCCTTGGTGGTGACATTAGCAACTGTGACTGTGGGAGTGCAAAGAGCAGAGCATGTGGCTTCTCTCTAAGTCAGTGAATGCTTGAATCCTCACAGCATCAACATGAGAGTGGAGGGCAACCACTATTTACCTGGAATGAAGAACAACTCAGGTGATTTCTTGGATAATCTGCTTTCACCCAAAGCCTATTTTTTTCCCTAGCTAGGTATAGAGTGAGAAAGAGGGATCCAGAGCTTCATGCTCCAGGATTCCTTACTCTTTCCAAACCCATCTCAGTAAATGTGGTTTAGGCCAGAGGTTTTATTACAATTACAGCCATAAGGGAAAGACCCCCACTCATGACTATGTCTGACTTCACTGGAGGGAGGATTAGTCCCCCCTGACCTCTCCCAACAAATGAGGAATGCAGTAGCAGAGTAGGTCTGGAGAGCAAGGGTTTACCAGGACACCAAGCAATGACCAGGGCTGGGCCCCCAAACTGTGATCACACTGGGGACTTTTGGTGCTTCCCTACTCATGTAGCTCAAGTCAGTGACGCAAGGGCTGAATCTCCCCTCCAGTGCCTGAACACCCTTGTCTACCACTCCAGAATGCAATGAGCAGTGGGAGGTGCTTACATCTCTTGTTCCCATGATTGTCCCCAAGAATGTGTTCTAGAAGGGTTAGTGTGTGTGCTGCCTGGTCATTTTCTCTTGTTTATTCAATAAGATGCAAAACAAGTAACTAATCATTTAGTTTACTGCTTCTCAAACTTTTTTATATTCCTGAGAAAAATGGCCATATACAGATATGGAAAATTTCACATATAATTCCCAGAGGTCGCTGGACGGGCTGAAGATCAGTTCAGTGGACCCAGGTCAAGAACCATCTTTGACAGAGTGAGCCATCCTCGCTCAGAACAGGCAATGCCAGAGATATTAAATATCTCTGATACAAGAGTGGATGGTGTTGCAGCAGACACAGTCTAGAGGCTTTATAAATACCAGAAACATTCTGTGTTTGCTTTCTCCTCCCAGATGTCCTACCAAAACAAAACAAAACAAACTCTCCTTTTCCCTATAATTCTCTAGCCTTTCACTATTTAGTTCTTCTTCAAAAATGCTTCCACCAGATGAGAAGGGTTTCAAAAAGTTGGGAAGAATGGGCTATGCTTACCTTTAAATTTAGAAGTTTCCCAACAACGTGCTTAATATGTTTTCCTTCAAATTTTAAGCACCTTTTCAGCGAGGTACTTCTAAATTTGAAGCAATGGTCTATGTGCTCATCTGAAAAAGATGAGCAAAGTATTTTCCTTATATTTCCCAGATTTTTGGGCAGCCTTAAGTAGTTTTATTATACTGTTAGGTAATCCTAAGAACATCTCAGTCAGAGGAAAGGGATTAAAAAGCACATTTGTATGGATCATGTTTATTTTATCTCATTATTAGCTTAGTTATTTTACCTCTGCAATTATGATTGGAATACATAATCTCAAGTCCCATTAAGTCTTATTCTTCTAGTCCCAGCAGGCTCTTCCATCCACTAATTAACACAAAGGTCATTGTTCTCATTTTTAGAATGCCAACAGATTGTAAAAACACAACACTGATTATGCTGCTAGGTTGGGAGAGACACAGCAAGTACAGAATCATCTTCAGCTCCATGGGTGTTTCTGACCATGCCTCCACATGGACAGAATTGACCAAAGATCAAGAAGCAAGTTCCAATCTAAATATCTCTGGATAGAGAGCATTATTGTGAGCACACATGCAACTGTCTGTCAAATCCCCAAGGTCCTCACAAAGATGGTGGTGCAGAATCTCAACTGAGCTGAGAGATGATTCAGTCAGCAAATATGGATCATGTGCCGACTGTTAGCAGATTGCTGGTTGCATAACACAACTGATTAAAAGGACTGCTACTCTTTCAGAGGTTAACTGAAAGTGGAGACAACGAGCTACCTAATTGTTATATAAAGTATTTGATGATACATGCCAGAAAAAGGTACAGACCGATTTCTACTGCACAACAGGAAGCGGTTAGAGAATGAAAGATTAATTCTAGCTGGAGAGGAGTCAGGGAGGGCTTGATGTGAGAGAAGCCATTGAGCTGAACTTTGAGAGTGAAGATTTGAATATGCACTGATGGAGAGAAGTATATTCTAGCACCTAACAAAGGCATAATACAGAGGCTCTCCAGAACTCTAGTGCAAGGTTCGTTTATTCTCTGTAGGCAGCATGGCATTTCTGCTGTCCTAGCTCTGCTTTGGCCACCTCTTCCATAGATTGGCCCCAGCTCGGCCAAGGCAGCAGAGACCACAGGGAGTTCTTCATTAATGCAGTCTGATTCTTCTAACCACTTTGTTGATAAATGCTGGAAAAAACAGATTAATGAAGGCTCTACACTATCAGAGAGGCATAGCGAAGAATACAAATCAGTGTAACATCCACTTTTGGAGGAAATCTTTGAAAATATGCAGTTTAGTAGGGAAGCTGACAACAACTAAAAATGTTCTGTCTTTCAGGTGGAAACAATATTGAACTAGTCAGAGATGATAACTCCTCTGGAAGATTTCTTGTGGTAGGTGAAAAAAAGCCAGTTTACTTCAATTCGAACTGATGTGTAAAGGAGATTTCACAGGATTAGCTAATACATTAAACAAAATTAACATGTCCAAGGATCTCAGTTTAGAAAGACTTTAAAAAACATCAGAAGAAACAGAAATAATCTCTGATGGAGTAATAAATCAAAAGCAGATCCAGACTGTTCTCCCCCTTCATTTTGTTTGAAATTTAATATACCCTCTTACTAAAATTGCTCATGTTCTCACCCTTTTCTTAAACCTTATTTCTTTATAAGTATATCCCAACTGCCCTTACATATTGTGGGGAAAATAGAAGTTCCAATGGCCAGGATCTTCACCTGACCCTAAACTTCTTGATGATGTAATTGGCCTCCTGCTAGGCTACTGCTCCCACACAGTAGGCAATAAGCTACTACTGACTGAGTCACTGTATAAAGAGCTCCCCCAGTGCTCTGGGTGGAGGTGGAGACAGGTGGATTATAGACCTGCAGACTGCTGGATGCAGATGTGATTCTAGTGCTCGACCTACCACCATGAGAGTAAAGCTGGGTATAAACCCTTTTATCCCAGGAACATTCCTTTGTCATTTCTTGGTCTCACTGAATCCACAGTGAACTTGACCAGACTAAAACCCTCAGGCAAGACACATGTACATGTAAAACTTTACATGCCTCCATAAATGTAATTATTACACATGTGCTTGTCAAATGCAGTCTTTGTTTTTCTTTTTGTGTTGGCTCCACCACCTGGTCTTCCTTTGTGGATAAAGTGAAGGTTCCTGTGGCCAGGATTCTCACCTGGCCCTGGTTGGCTAGCTCACTACACACATGTGGGCAATAGGTTGTTATTGACTCTATATAAAGAGCTCCACCCAGTGCTCTGCATGGCACGGCGGTACAGCTGCAAGGCTCCAGGAGAGCAGAGAAGAGACTGGAGCAGTGGCAGCACCAAAGACAGAGACTAAGTTGGCTGTCGGTGGGGCAGAGAGGCCCAGAGACAGAGACCGCCTTGCTGCATGCAAACTCTCTCTGAGTGGACGGGATTCTAGTGACTGACCTGCCACTGTGGGAATAAAGTTGGGTATAAATGCTTTCACCTCAAGAACATTCCATTGTCATTCCTTGGTCTCATTGAATCCATAGTGAACTTGCCTGGGGCTGAAACCCATTGGCAAGGCATCCTTCCACCCACATAACCCTGTACTGGAGTAATTCTTGTGAGCAACTAATATGTGTTCCATATTTTCTGCAAGCTCATGAAATCATTAACTTGCATATATACAACTATAATTGTATAGAGTTTTGCACTGTTGTGTGTTTACAAAAACCAACATCATATTAGCCATACTTCTCTATCTTGTTTTCCCACTCACCATTTCTTTGTAGAAATCACTCCAGGTTAAATGGTTTACATCTCATCCATTCTTTTTAATGAGTTCATTATGTTTCATCGTGTGGGTACAATATTCAGGGTTTCATACTTTGCTTTATTCTTGGGGAAATAGTTCTAAGTGCCACCAAAAATATTTCAAATGCCAACAAGACAGACTTACAAAAGCATATTTCCATATCAGTGATCAATGCTAAGAAGTGAATTAGAACTGTGCATATTACAGGGAGAAACCAGAGACTACCACTGCTCATGTGTACCTCCTCTTCATCCCCCAGAAGTAATTGACACCTTCACCTTCACCATCTGGGCAGGGGAACAGACAGGTAAGGACCCATGTTTAAATTATTCCAAATGAAACTGGGGTTTTGGCTGGTTTCTATTGTATATTTATTCAATAACAAAGTCTGCCTACTTGACATTTGTCTTGCCAATGGGTTTCAGCCCTGGACAAGTTCACTCTGGATTCAGGAAGACTGAAAAAATTATAGTGGAACGTTCTTGGGGTGAAAGCACTTATACCCAACTTTATTCCCATGGTGGCAGGTCAATCACTAGAATCCCGTCCATTTAGAGCAGGTCTACATGCAACAAGCCGGTCTCTGCCTCTGGGCCTCTCTGCCTCCACAGCCTTTTCAGTCTCTGACCTTAGCGCTGCCACCACTCCAGTCTCTGCTCTCCTGCAACCTTGCAGACCTGCAGCTGTGCAGCAGCACAGAGCACTGGGCAGAGCTCTTTACATAAAGTCAATAATGACGTATTGCCCACACGTGTGTAGTGAGCAAACCTACCAGGGCCAGGTGAGAATCCTGGCCATAGGAACCTTCACTTTATCTACAGTATTATTCTTTTATGTGGACAGCATTTTGCCTCCAGCGTACTTCTCTCCATATCCTGATAACTTTTGATGTCTTTCTCTCCTAACTTTATCAATGAACATATGTACCCTTTATGTGCTGCATAGCAGGGATTTTCTAGAACCACTTCAGGTTCAACTCCATTCTCATCATCTCAGAAAGGCTGAGAACCATGATTAGTTCGAAAATCTTAACTGAGTATGGGTTCACAGCTGTGACAGATACCTGTCCACAGACAGGCATGGTTTCCACATGGAAAGGCTTAGCAGATGTGTGAATGGAATTGATACCTGCTCAGAGTAGAACTCTACACTGTTTGGACCCTGGGGGGTTAGACGAAATCAATGATCAAACAACCCTACTAGCCAGTAATTAGGTACACAAGGTAGGTCTTAGTATGAGACAACACTTCCCCAAAGTCTGTGATATTGGAAATGTTCATGTGGTGACTTTGAATTAACTGTGATACATCCCTTCCATATGTAATTATTTACATGGGATTTTATTTAAATTTGATTTTTGCTACATTTTGGTCACCAAGCATATACGTAATAGCTTATATTTACCTACTATTAACCAGCTGGATTATTATCTCAAATTAATAGAAGTGCAATTTGTAAAACTAGGTTCAGTCTCATGTACGTACTCTTTGCTGTTTTGTTTCTTTAAAATCTCTAGACTACAAGGGGAAGTTTTTTAAAAGTTTGTATTGAATCTAAATTTCTTGAGACAATTCACAACTTAGCTTCTGTTCCAAATTTTACATCATAAAGATATACTAATAAAGAACTCCTAAACACAAATTGTACTCCCTCTAACAACCTATAATCAACTGCTTCTATAAACAGTGGTTCTTTATTTTCCCTCTGACCTTGGGCTGTCTCTCAGGCCATTTTACTGTTTCCAGCTCTCTCTCTCAATTTCAGCTTATCCTTAGGTGCTAATTAAAATGGCAGGTGTTAAATTGATCATTAGCACGTTTCAGCTACTGCTCTGAGCACTGAAGTCCCTCAAGCGATTCTTTCTTTCCTCATGCTACTCCCTCTCTCTCCAGACATTTTCTCTGCTTCTTTTCCCCAGTAGTTCTAACTTCTCTTAAAGAGAAAGCAGATAACCTAGCATGGCTGCCCCAGCTGTTTCTCATTAATATCTCAGCCTTGTTCCTTCCAAGTAAATGATACAACAGGGTTTTTTCTTTTGGTAATGGGCCAGCATCTTGTTTCAGTATTTTGGAAAAATAAAACAGATCTCTGTTAGACAAATTTTGTGTACTCCTCATTCAAACGTCATGGTACTGAAGAGGAAAGTGTACATATGGACACACTTCTTTTTTTTGAAAGAGCATCTGTTTTATTTATTTTTTTGTGGTAGGAACACTTGAGACCTATCCTCTTGAAAATCTCTAAGTGCATAATCCAGTATTGCTAATATAGGATTATGTAGAGCTGAGCTCTTTATCACATTCATTTTGGATAACTAAACTTTACACCGACTGAGCAGCAATCTCTGCTTCCTTCCTCTTGCCACCCCCCTGGAAACTACCATTCTACTCTGTTTCTGTAAGTCTGACTATTTTAGATACTACATATAAGAGGAATCAGGAAGCATTTGTTATTCTGTGTCTGGCTTATCTCACATAGCATGATGTTCTCCAGGTTCATCCATGCTGTTGCAAATGGCAGGGTTTCCTTCCTTTTCAGGGCTGAGAGATAGCCATCTGTATGTACAAACCACATTTTATTCATCCATTCTTCTGTTGAAGGGCACGTAGGTTGTTCCAAATCTTCGGTGTTGTAAATAATGCTTTGATGAACGTGGGAGTGTGGATATATCTGAGATACCAATTTTAGGTCTTCTGGATATCTACCCAGGAGTGGGATCTACCCAAGAGGAATCTATTTTTCCTTTTTTGAGGTGTCTCCCTACTGTTTTCTCTTTGCCCCCAACCTCCAGAAAAACCCCACCCGCTGGATGTTGCTGCCTCATTTTCCACCTGCTCTGTTTTAGAAGTTGGAGGGAGGAGGTACTGTTTCGTGTCTTGGCAGAGCTAGTGTGATTAAACTGTTTGGTCCCAGGAGAGCCAGGTGAATGGAGAGGACACTGAAGGCACTTTTCTTGTACCTGAGTTGGTAGATGGTGAAGGCATACAATGTTTAGCAGTTCCTGAAGTTTGAATGACAGTGCAATTTACCACATTTGAACGGTATTTCTGGTTTGAATGAGAGCTCCTAATTTCTCTTCCAGTAGTGTTTCTCAAATTTGTCCACTAATCAGAATCACGTGGGGACCTATAAAAACTACTGATACGTCCTACCTGCAGAGTCTTTGAGCTACTTAGACTGAAGAGTGTCCTGGGCTTCAGAATCCTTAAAGCTCCTCAGGAGAATCTGATATGAAGCAAATGTTGAGAATCACTATTTGCCTCAGTTTACCCTGCCACTTACCTGGAGCAGGAACCAGAGCAGGAGTAAGACTGTCAACTACCGCCCAGGTGAATTCTGCATTGCACTGGGCTGTTAGAGAAAAGGAGACTTCTGCTTCAGACTCTGCCTTTAGGGCACAGGGATTCTGATCTCTATTGAAATGGATCCAATTGTTGCCTGGGTCTGGCCAGTCAGTTTAAGAACCCCTCCTCAAGGAGGTCCTATTATGGGCCTAAAAGTGTCCTCTAACACCCACCCCAAGGAAGACCAAGGGCAGAAACTTGGAGGAAATAGAGACAGAAATAGTACCCAACAGAATGAGTCCCACTTCACTCACCAGATTTATTCATTAATTAGACATGTATATGAAGCCCTCTACATTTGAGTCGCATTGATTAAATAGTCCTACAGGCTACTTGCAGAGTGAAAGCATGCTAAATATGTTCCCAAAAGATGGATTATTTCAGTTTTATTTCTGGACAGACAAAGGAGTTGGGATTACCTGGAATAAGCAAGAAGTTTAGGCAGTCCTTTTGGTGGGGAGGGATCCTTCCCTCTGTATCAAATCAGTTAGATATAGGTAGGGAGTAGGGATTTCACTGTTAATTCATATGCCCATCTATTAAGCAAACCTAAATTGAGCATGTCTTCAGGATGTGATACAAAAATAAGAGTCCTGTCCTTGGAGCATTTGCTGTTTTGCAGGGCAAGCATATGATGTGGGTAGAAGCAGCAGATGCTAGGAAAGAGTGCAGGGGACACAAGGAGGAAGTAGCCACATTCAGATAATAATTGTCATATATCCAATGCTTCCTATCATCAACTCATGAAGCCGGTGTTCTGTTTATTCATATTCTACATAAGAGGAAATTGAGGTAGAGGATATGTGGATCTGAGTGCCACAGAGCTTATTAGAACTATGAATAAATCAAGGCTGTTGGGCCTCAGAGCTGAGTTTCTACTATAGGGCTCTAGTGCCTGGTGGTGTGTATGTGTGCAAATGATGAGATAGTCCTCTTTCTTAGATAGCATAGGCGACAAGTGCAATTCAGGAAGAAAAAACTGCATGAGAAAGACAAGAGACAAAGAACCTTTTCAGGTTTCAGTCTGTCAGCGCTTGACATATGAATTAAGTGGAGAATTTCAGGTAAAAAAAACATAGCATGATGGGAAACAGTATTTAATGGTACTAAAATTGAATTCTAACCTTTAAAAAGTGTGGATACCTTGAGTGAGTCTAAATGGGGCACAGCTTAAGCCATTTTATGTCTTAGAAACATGCGAAAATGAGCTGCAGGGAGTTGATATACCATCAGAAAACTCAATTAGCAGAATTCCGAATTAAGGCACTGTGGACAGAAGACGTTCTAATTAGGTAGGAATAGTGGAGAGGAAGAACTGAAGATGGATAGAATATATCAAAGAATTATAATTTATGACTCAGACTATTAGTGACAAATCAGATATGGCAGCAGGGGAAAGTAACAGCCTGGGATGATTGAGTGGATGGTGATGATATTTATCTGTCCATAATCCAGTTGTGCAAGAAATATTCATCAAGTATTCTCATGTGACAGATTCTGTGCAAAATGCTGGGCTATGACACTGAACATCCCAGGTAGAGTCTCTGCCATTAGGAACTCACATCCTACAGAAGGAACACAGCATATGATGAAGTAAATAAATGACTCAATAATGGCAGAAGCCCTGAAGTAGGACAGATGCCTTGGTTCAGAAATAGAGTTTGTTTGAAGGTGTTTAAAATTTAGAAGAACAGAAGATAGGACATGATGAATCTAGGGATATAACAGGGTTCAGATTATACAATCTTGTAGCCAAAAATAAGGAGTTTGGATTTTATTCAAATAACAATGAGGATATTTTGCGGTTTTTAAGCTAGGCAGTGACATGATCTAATGTAAAGGAACAGAGCAAAAGAAGTCAGTTTTGGACAGAAAATTAGATGCTAGTCCTGGTCATGTTAAGTTTGATTAACCAATTATGCAGTCAGGAAGAGATACTTAACAAAGGGAATTTGGGGCTTGGGCCATGGCATCTGATTTAGGAGTGATTAATATATATACCATAGGACTATGGGTAGAATGAGAAAAGAGCCAATAATGAGTCCTGGAGGATATGTAAATGGATAACCCATTCTGATAACTTCATATAATGAAAATTATTCAGGATTAAAAATAATTGAACTATTGATATATGTAACATACATGAACCTCAAAATGTTACGAGTTTAACCAGACAAAAAAAGGGTGCATATTATGTGATTCTAATAATAGGAAATGCAAATTAATCTATCATTATAGAGAGAAGTCAGTGGTTGCCTGGCCATGAAGGGGAAAGAGAAGCGGAAGGAAGGGAAGGGAAAAGATTCCGAAGGGATGTGACAAAACCTGGGGGGTTATGTATATGTTTATTGTTTTGATTATGGTTAAGTTTCTCAGCTTTGGCACATGTCAAAGCTTATCAAATTATATATTTTATGTAAGTAAAATTCATTGTGTGGCAATAAATCCATTTCAAAAAGCAGCCCTAAAACAGAAGAAAAAGAAAGAAGGAGCAAAAAGAGATTGATATTTATGTTTGTAACTAAAATTTTCATACAGAAACAGAGAAAGTGGAACAGAAAGCATATTCAAACACATTTTTGTAAAAAATAACTTTTCTGAATTATAAAACATGCAGGACTGTTAACAGAAAAGTTTTGCTATTAACTGTAAAATTTATAAAAATCAAATGATATTGAAAGAAATGTTAGTTGTAATATGCAAAAAGGGTGACTATGATAGGATATATTTATAATTTACTTTATAGGATCTGTTTAACATGATTCTTTCTTTCACTAATCATTATATATATTTATATATTCCACTTATTTATATATACATAGTTAATAAAATATATAATTTGTACATATTAAATTCATATTTTTATAATTGTTAGTATTTACATGAATAGGAAGGAGTAAACAAAAAGAACTGTACGGAAGCCAAGCATCTGAGAAAATGCATGTAGTAAGATTTGGCAGGACTGATAAGTGCTAAAGGTTGCACATAATGCCTAAGCTACAGGAAAGTCCTGAAGAGAAGAACTAACTGGGCAGTTCTAATCTCTCAATACTGAACTTTTAAAAGTTCTACATGGCCCTAAGAATTATAATGTATTAATAAGTAATATACTCTAATTTAATGAAGCTAATCAATCAATTTAATTAAAAAGGAATATCCTTACATAAGGTAACAGAGAATGCCAGTAAATCTTAATAACAAGTGAATCAATGGGTTTAAACCACATTTTTAAAGTGAGGTTAAAACTAAATGTAATTTTAGGGGAAGATACTAGAAAATGCAAACAATTCACCTAAAGAGTAACAATCATGTCCTGTACTCCAACAAAGAATTGCTTTCTTGATAAACCTGTAATCTCACGCACTATGAAAGGTTTTCTACTTCTCAGGGTCTGGCAAGACTCTGCTACCCCATACTGGTATCCAGGCAACACTGTTGAAACCCAGCCCTAGGAAGATAAAATAAAAATAGCTTCAAAAATATGACAGTAGTTTAGAAATATACAAATAATAAAAAAGAGTTAAACACACAATGTGGATGTTTTCACATAATTCAAGTTCAAGTAATATGTTTTGAAATTATTTTCCTGTTTGGATCCTTAATATTGCATTGAAGATCAGCCATAATGATCTTCCACTATTGAAGTTTAAATGTATTCCTGGAATTTAACACATTTGTAATTAATGTTAAATATGCAAGAAAAAGTAACTCACCATTTCCTGGGTTAGGTATGAATGTAATATATCGAATACTAAAAAATGTTCAAAAGCCAACTGTTCCTGAGAATACACAACAGATCTTCAAATATCGATTCAACTCCTCTTACTAAAAAAGAACCCTTAAAACAATTGACTTCAGTTAGTTATTATAAAGAAGGGAAGAAAGGAAAAGAGTCAAGATGATAAAAACTTGAAGCATATTCTCCTCAACCCCAGATCACTTGGTGCCCATTCTCCTCTGTCTGCTGGATAACAGAAACCAACAAGGCAGCTGCAAAGAGACAGACACTGCAGAGCTGGTCTCCATTCCTTCATTAGTTACTCCATCAAGGGATTAGCAAGCCCAGGAAGGTGGAGGGGACTGCCCATATCAATACATATGTATCAGTTGTATTTATATGTAGATAAATACATATATTTATGTGTAGATATCTAACATGTTATCACATTCACTTTCTTGCCAACTTCAGGGAAAGCTCTTTAATTTTTCCTTGAAATAAAATATCATCTACATTAATTATGATAATTCTCCAAAACAAGTATAAATCTTTTAGAAAATGATTTTGCTAAAAACAATGAGAAAAGGAAAAAAGATGCAAACAGGGCTCAGAACCATTTTGATTACAAAAGAAGAACTTGAATTTTATTACTTCCATACTGCATAAATTGGGAGGGGTGAGAATTACGGTGGAGTCGTGTAATGAATGACAAGATGAAAGTGAACTTAGGTAGAAACCCAGTGACCAAGAGAAGAAGAAAGTTTACAAGACCTCTAGTGATTCTAAGAAGGTAAGATATAAATAGGAGAATAAGGGGGGCTGAAATAATAGAAGATTGTCTTTTGAAAATGGGATATTAGAGACCAAGATTTCAAAGATGGAGCAGTTCTGGAGCACGAATTTGTCTAGAGAGTGATCATGAGAATAGGTTGCTAAAAAAAAATGCTAAGACTTGTTTAAATATTGTTCAGGGTACTGTCCTAAATTATTCACATACATTTACTCATTTAATTCATCCCCAAACCCTCTAAAGTAGATATTATTTTCTCATGCGTTAGAAAATGGTGTGGTTAAGAAGCTTGCCTGAGATCATATGACTAGTAAGTAGTAACTCTTGGATGTAAAACTATCTAGAATAGCTCCTAAGTTCAGCTCTCAATCACTGCATTATCCAGCCTATTTTATAATGGGTAGGTGTAACACTGAAACTTGGGATAATGAAGATAGTTATCATTCATTGATTACCTATTATAAACTCATGACAAATTTTATGTATACACATATATAATCTCAAATCCTCACAATATTTTTGGGAGTCTGCTGAGACTCAAAAAGTAAAACAAAACAAAACAACAAACAAATGCCACAAATCTAGGAAGTAGCAGAGCTGGCACTGAAATTTAGTTCCAGCAGTTCTATATCCTCCATAGAAATGCACCAAAGACTGGTCTTTTGTAATACAAAGTCTTCTGGAAAGAATGATTATCACTTTATAGCATTATAAATACTATAGTATTATAGTATCCATCTCTTTAATCCAAGTAGAACATATTTTTATTGGTTTAAGGAGCACTTATTGATAATTTAGAATGGACAGGTATAGGAATGGTTGACTAGGAGAATGTTCCATAGCCAGAAGGAACATGGACACCTTTGCTCAATAGAAAGAAGAAATTAAAAAAAAATCAAAAGGGTTAATGGTCAGACTACAAAGGTAGATTTTGCATGCCTAGCTGTTTTTTTCAAATTTGTGCAAATCAGTTTCCGAATTGATGATATTCTTCCTGAGGATATTAGGACAGTTTGGAAGGATGTAAACCTCATCTTTGTTCAAATCAACATAGTTCCCCAGTCTAATAAAATTCCTTTAGTCCAGCACAATCTGGTCACATCCCGTTCTACACCATCTTTTGAGATTATGCCATGGAGAAAAAATTTTACAAACGAGAAGTTGGATGTATCTTTATCCTCCTTCATTGAGCCTTTCTCTGATATTAATGATCATAGAATTTATGCCCTCTCTGCAAGTCAATGATTTGCTGCACTAAGCAAGAATTTATTTAATGGCTTATTATAATAATATTATATTTAATAACTATTACAAGCAAACATTTTATTGGGCTGAGTAGCATGGGAAATTTAAAAGCTCTGCCCTTGAAACAGTTGCAAACTATGTTGAGGGAACAGCAGAATGTGTGCATGAAACATCCAGGGAAAAAAATTCACAGACAAAATAAACCAATGCATAGCCTAGATATTGCAATCCCCTGACCAGCTTTTCCAATTATAAAATTCATTTCCTTACACTGAATAGCAATTTTTGTGAATCCATTTCTTTTAGTATATAAGAAAATCTAATTCTTCAAAATCTCTAGCTAAGCTTACAATTTTTACACTTAAGTAGTAATCTCATTTTGCAGCTATACCATCAATGATTCTTTCCAGCATTTCAAAATAAATAATCTCTTTCTGGTTCCAGTCTACCTTCTCAGTCTGCCTTCCTTCTTCTGCTGCAGAAACCAAGCCTGGTCTACTTTTTACAACTGAAATTTCCAGGATTTTGGGTCATATCTCAAAAACCTTCAGTGTCTTCTCTAACCAAAATCTAATCCCTTATTGCCCAAATGCCACATCCTCCATTAACCCTTCTCTGCTCACACCATATAGAAATGATCACTTCTTTAAACATTAGTCATTTACTTATTTGTTCAAACAGCACTTATTGAATATGTCACACATATTATATTAGAGATAAACACAAATTACTAAGGGGACTCAGAATTGTTGTTGTCAGGATCTGATGCAGAAAGTGGATGAAGATAAGGCTAGAAAGGTAGAAATAAACAATATTGTAAAGAGTCTTCTATTCCTTGCTAATGAATTTAGATTTTTATTCTGTATAATACAGCTTTAAGGTTTTTTCTTTTCTAAGGGTGTATTCCATCTTAGATTGAAATCACTGGGATATATACCCTATTTTTCTTTAATATAAAGTCCTTAAGGACAGGTACTCTGTCTCATTCATCATTAGAGCAGATCTAGGTCATACATTTTGTCAAAGGGAGAGCTATATCATATGTTGAAATCAATAGAGACAACAAAACTCTCCCCTGAGAATCTCACTGAAGTTTAGGGAGCTAATGGGATCAACTGGTTAAGTAACCCGTTTAAACTAATATATCCAAATGAATTCATACGATTCTATGTGAATTTTGCTTAATGTCAAACCAAACAAGTTCAGAAAATATGACTCTTAAAGTTCCCTTAGCATTGTGAACTCACCCACATTACACGTGTAGGGTTTTGGCCAATTAGCACACTAAAAAAAAGCCTTAATATGATAGGTTGTATTCATCCTACTGTTGCTATGAGAACGTGCTTTTTATATTTTTTTAAATGTAATTTTTTTACTGAAGTATTTACAGAAAATTCAATTATTACTTTTCATAATATTCCTTGCCCATGGGGAGGGTATTTCTGAATTGTCATATAAAACAGAATGTTAGTCTCATAGTTGCGTTATCTGGAGAAGGAATGAGAGAATTGATATTTCCTTTGTGCTTGGAAAGTAGGGGGTTTAGGAGAGATTGTTATAAGAAAGCTACCATCACTGCCCTCACCTGTGTCTGGGACACATGGTCTAAGTCTGGAAGAGGGAGTATGTGTGAACTCCAGCCCTGATGGAAAGAACTCTGGAGGAGAAAATGACTGATGGACATGCTGTGCCCCTGTCTACATGGGGCAAGACGCTTAGGCTGGTTACATTCCCCCAGCACTTTGACTATCAGGCTGTTAAACTGGCTTATAGTTATGGAGGAGTCCTTTCAACACTTTTGCTTGGGAGGGGATGAAAGATGAATTCTGACGATGACTTGAGGATCCAGTCCTGCGATTAAACATTCTAGTCTGTGATTTCCTTGAAATATAGGAGTTTGACTTCAGACAACTTCCCTTGGGTGTATCTGCATTATTCAAGATGAACTATCCTTTAAAAGAGATATAAAAATAAAATAAGCCACCGGGAAAATAATTCCATGCTTTTTTTTATAACTGATTACTGTGTTTAATACAAGGAAGTTCAAGTTTAAAAATAAATGCTGCACCTGAAGCCAATTAGAAGAGAGACGTCATTATTTTCTGGCTGTTTGAATCCAATTTTTAAAAACCACAAAGGGGTTATTTAGGTGGCAATAAATGCGTTGTAAAGTCTTTTTTTCCCTGACTACAAAGCAATCCATTGTGTTGGAAGTGAGACTAGCAAAACAATTAAGATGCTGACAAAGTAGCAGGGAAAATAAGGGTTGTTAGAAGCAGAATATCTAAATCAATATTATGCTTTAGTCTAATTAATATGTGCTTTGCTATTTCCAGGTAGGAATTATTAGTACAAAAGCATTATAATTCTATCATTCAAGCTTGTTAATAAAGTTAAAGGCAGATGAGCCTTGATATTTATATACATATTTCTGTGCATTTGCAAGTCCTTGAAAAGTCAACAGTATGATGACATTAAATATTTAAAATGTAATGTCAGTGTGATGTGATACTAAAAACAATGCTGTCCTTGAAAGCTGATTGGCAAAAGTGGAGTTTATTTCCTAGTATCAGCGTGAGTTAGGGTGAGGGCAATTCCTAGCCCTGAACTGGGTGTAACCTGGCTAGACCTTGGATATCCACCAGGATGGCCTGCCGGGAGATTATGAGAGGACCCAAGGCTGGCTGGTGAGCCATAACTAAGCAGGGGCAGTGTGAAGTCTCAGGCAGGGGAGAAGAACCCAGGGAAGGCCAAGATATGTTTATGAGATGCCAACCAGGTGAGCTTGTTCATATAGGTCAGATTATTGGTCTAGAGACTTGACCTTTTTGGTAGTAACTCTGTAGTAACTGTGACCCAGTGGTTTAAAATACAGTTATAAATTTGGACAGTCACTGCTCCCATTAGTTTTTCTTAATGTCTCTTAATACATATCAAACATACTGTTTCACGTTAAGTTTTACAAACTGTCCTAGTTTGGGTGCTTTACTTAGGACACCAAGATAATGATTCAGTGCCTGGGTCAAGCCCACCTAGTTCATATGACTCTTTTTAACTGAACCTTAAGGAAAGTTTTTTCACGTTAGATTTCATAAAGGTATATGTAAGAGAATTTGGTTAAAGGAACACAATCTATATTTTGTAATATTTATTTCTTATTTATGTTTACATATCCTAACCCCCCAAGAACCTTGAGCTTCTTCCAGTAATTAAAAAAAAAAAAAAGTTTAAATACCTCATAACAAGAGGTAATTATAGTGTAATTAGGTGCCCCTTGACAGGAAGCCAGGACAATAGGTAGGCCTCAGAGGTCAAGGAGGACCCGGGACCTTCCATATTTCAAATTTCCTGTTTGTAGCTTCAGGAGCTCCATGCTGGTGAAACAGAGACAAGTCCATTTCCAGGACTGCTGATATTTTGTTTCTAATGATACCTACACAGATCAGTACAATACTGAAAACAGGGTGAGACACTTCTGCATGACTCCTGTGAAAACAGGTTCTACTCTGGAAGTAGTGAGATTCATTTCTAAAGTCTGATGTTTATAAATTTGGACTTATCAACAAGAGGATTCATTGAGAAGAATTAAAAATTAATTCTGTGTTCTCATCAAGCCCAAATGTGGCTGACTTTTTCTACCACAAAAGCTGTTCCCTCTAAAGTCATAATAGCTGCCTGATTGGAGATGCTGATTATCTTTACTACCTGGGCAGTGTTTTGATGTTTGGCAATTTAATGCCCACTCTATGCTCTTCACCTACTCTATTCCCTGAAAGAGCACCCATTTGCTGTGCTAGGAACTGCTAATGAGATATGGATCAATATAATTAATTAGCAAGCATAGAAGCTTATTTGCATTTTAACTAGTTAATCAATGACAATGCTTATGATATATATCTTACTCTGGATGTGAATACATATGTGTATGAGTGTGTATATATATATATACACAGACACATATGTATATGGTATCTAATATCATAATCATATATTTCTTTCTCTAAAAATGCATCATAATGTACTCAAGATATGCCATTTACTTTATTAAAATTGTTACAGGATAACAGTACCTGATGGATAAGATTTTTATCAAGCAATGTGCTGTGAAATCTTGCTAGCAGTACAAGCATTGAATCACAGGTTGACATCTGAAAATGATATGGATACATTAGAGGCACTAGAAAATGGGGCACAGTACTTTCATGATAACCTTGTTCTTATATCCTTCCCTTTGTTACATTCAACTTTTCCTTCCCAGTTTTTCCTCAACTTGTCATGTTTTTAAATATTTTCTTTACTCAGGTTTGATATGTGAATTGAACTCTTTTCCTCAGCCCCCCTTTCCCTCCACTCTTACCTTAAATCAGCTCATCTGGGTGACCTTTGTTCTCAGGCTGCTTTAACTCTGGGGACCCACCCAAGCTTTGTACCCTTGAGCACAGGCCAGTGTCAGAGACCTTTTAAATGTCATCCATGCTAACTCCTTAGGGATCCCAATCCCTAGCAATCTGTGTTTCTGTGGCCTTGAGAACCTCTTTAACAGAAGCCTAAATGGTATGCTCTCAAAAAGAAAAGTGGGCCAAATGGTAAGAAGTGTAAATGTTGGCAGAAATTTACATATCTCATAAATACACGTAACTAGCTACATTTTCCAAATGAGTATCTCCCAGATGCCTTACTTTTTATCCTTACAAAATATTACTCTTCCTGTTTAAATAATGTCAAAAAACTAAGTGTGAGACTTTAAAAAAATTATAGAAACAAAATTTTTCATTAGTGGCTATAGGGTCCGTGTCTGATTCTGTATTTCCCAAACCCTTTTGGACCTCAGGACCTGCCATGTGCCGAGTGAAAAGAGGAAGGAGCCCGTTACAGGTACTAGCTACAGCTGGTTACTAGCTAGTTCCAGCAAGTGGTGTGGCTGATGAGAAACAATCCCACACAACTTTGTACCTTGTGAAGTTGCAGGCTATTGTGTTGAAAACCTCAGCACAATTCCTGTTGAAGTGCCCTATGTTCATGAGTTTTGATGTGTTCTGTAGCCAGGCAAAGAAAAACCAGCGATGTGTAGTGATATCATGACCTCTGCGAGTGCCAACCCAAATAATATCAGCCCATCCTTGGACATACTTACCATAAGGCTTTTCTGCCAACAGCATTGTTATTTTAATATCTAATTAGTAGTTATCATTTTTAACAGAAAATTCTAGTATGTACCAGAGGTACTTGAAATTAATTATAATGGTACATTCATATATCATCCTAAGCACCATATTAGCTGAAATTTATACAGCAATAAAATACACAGTGGAGTTTCCCTGGAAATATTCCTCCCCACCCACCCACCACAACCTCTTCCTCCATGGCAACCACCAGTCACTCCTCAGTGTATATGAACCTACTGCTATTTTGTTCATTTTGTTTCATTTTGTTTTTAGAGTTCACAGTATGTTAAATCATATGGTATTTGTCTTTCTCTGACTGGCATATTTCACTTAGCAAAATATCTAAAAAAACAGGTCCATCCATGTTGTTGCAAATGGCAGGATTTCTTTCTTTTTATGGCTGAATAATAATCTATTGCATATATGTACCACATCTTTATCCATTCATCTATTGATGGACACTTTGGTTGCTTCCATATCTTGGCTATTGTAAATAATGAAACAATAAACATAGGGGTACATATATCCTTGAATTAGGGATTTTTTTCTTTGGGTAAATTCCTAGAAGTAGAATTATTGGGTCATATGGTAAAATACCATGTAGTATTTTAGTTTTATGAGGAACCTCCATACTGCTTTCCACAATGGCTGCACCAAGTTACATTCCCACCAACAATGTAGGAGGGTTCTGTTTTCTCCACATCCTTGCCAACACTTGTTATTTCTTGCCTTTTGGATAGTGGCCATTCTGACTGGTGTGAGGTGATATCTCATTGTGGTTTTGATTTGCATTTCCCTGATGATTAGCAATGTGGAGCATCTTTTCACATGCCTGTTGGAGATCTGTATGTCTTCTCTGGAAAAACATCTGTTCAGGTCCTCCGCCCATTTTTTAATCGGGTTATTTGTTTGTTTGTTTGTTTGTTTTGGTGTTGAGGCATATGAGTTCTTTATATACTTCTGATGTTAAACCCTTATTGGATAAATCATTTATGAATTTTTTCTCCCATACTGTAGGTCAGTTGGCAGGATATTTTAATCACAGTTCCAGAAATTTTATTACCTTTTATTTAGAATCTAAAATATAGTTTTTTTCTTCAGTCTATGGACTGTATCAGTTACTTATGTCTTAAGAGCATAATCACTGATTTAAGAAAAACCAATGAAAATATGGAAACATTAAGAATGCTGCAGAACCAATCAACAGAATGCTTTAAGATACTAGTGCACATGAAGCAATGTTCTAAGACGTAAGGAGAATCAGGCTGTTCTTTGAGAGTGAAATGCTAACATCCATTCTCAGGAATGCGATTAACCATCTCTAGAAAGACCAAAGGTTCTCTGTTATACATGACTGAAAAGATGGGGAACCTAGAATTCTCATCAAGATGATAAGGAGGAACAATCTTAGGGAAACAAAGCTGGATTGGGACTTAAATTTGTTAAGGGGAAAACTAGTTGATATCATTACAGAATTCAGAGCAAAACTGTGATCAGAAAAGGGGTGGCCAATGTAGATGACAAAATTGAAGCCTAGCTTAAAGGCACAAACAAAAATATACATAACTCGTAGTAGTTGGTACCCTTTTATGAAGTCAGTTGTGTGGGCTACAATAGCTTTCAGCTGTTAAACATTCAAGTGACACAACTAAGTCCTCTTCCTCACCTTCTCCTTATACTGTTACTTTCCATTAAGCTTGGAAATGCTCTAAACTTCCAAGATAAGAATTCTTTTATTCATTATTCATCCAGGTACACATTTACACAACAGTATTTATTGCCAGATCTTCCTGTATCCTTTTCTGGATTGCAAGGAAAGAACCTATAACTCCATTACCAGAATCTATTCCCCAGGTTTTGGTTTGGGGTCTACTGGTGAGACAGACTCTCAGGAGCTCTGGAAGGTGGTGGAGGAGAAGTTGTTATCCTCCGGCAGCACTTACCAAAAGGCTTGAGGGTGCACAGCAGAAGTCAAGTTCACAGAAACTTCAGGTGAGCTGGGGTGGATCACCCGCTTCAGTGCTGCAGGTAGCTGGCATTGGTGGCAATATTTTTACTGACTTTTACTCTCAATGCTTCCAACAGTGTGTAAGCTTCACATTTTTGCATCAACATATATTCTCATTGGAATTCTTAGAGCAGCTTCTGTTTTTTCCCCCGAGTCCTGTTATAAGTGTGGTCTCAATTTCTTTTTTGCTGCAGAAAGTTATTATTTTAATTATCAACCCAGGAAAAATTATGTGAGGTTAGATGAAAATTGCATATGAGCAGGGTGACTTTTCCCTGAAATACTCTCATTTAAACAATTATCATAAAAACAAAACAACATTAAGGAGAAGCTGATAAAAGCTTTTCTTTCCTTCTTGCCTTGCCTTTCTGCCTTCTGTTTGTGACTTTTACAAACTCAGGTTGGTTCAGAATTTATACATGATACTTAAAGGTTAGGACAAATAAGGACATAATGAATTTAAAATAGTGTTTATTTTATCTTGACCTGTGTACTTTCTGTTCCAAAGAAGTGAGAGGATTCCCTTAAATATATTGTTCATGTAATTGTCTGCCACAAGTTGCAGTGAATTTCCTAGCAATCCAGGAAATAGCTTAATGTCCTCTCATAAGAGTCTAGAGTTCTCTATCAAGTATAAACTAGTCTTTACAATTTCAAGCTGTCAGTAGACTTTATTCCCACCAGATTCCAGTGTTTATATATCTAGTTTAGAGGTTTTATTGTGTTGGTGGTGGTTGTTTGTGTTTTGTTTGTTTGGGGGAGAAGTTTGAAACTTTAATTATTTTTTCAAGCTAAGATAGCAATACAGTCAGGTACTGTTATTACTCCAGACTCATTTCCCATTTAGAGATACAGTGAATAGGATTAATGATGATCATTTAGGGGAAAAAAAGGGGTCGAAATAGATAAGATCTGAAGAGGATGTGATAATCAGAGTGTGCACATGGGTGGAAATTCAATGGGAGAACACGCCTCATTAGCAGCTCAGCAATTAAAGTAATTTCTTTTAAGAGCAGCTGTACAGTGTTCTGTATGGAATGGTGCCTGTTTGAAAGGACATGTAGGGAAAGTGGTTGAGGATAGCTCTCATTTTGTAAGCCTGCCTGATAATGAAGTGATAAACTGTGAAAGTTGATTGTGGATTTTTTCTTTTTGTCTAAAGAAGGCCTAAACCTCCATTCTCTTCTCACAGTGTTCTTCTGGACATCTCACTAAGATTAAAATAAGCTCTGCCATCACAGCCCTTTCTTCACCTGAGCATAAAAGGAATGTAGGGGGCATGTCTTTGCTGAGGTTTTTGGCCAAATTATAATGAAAGAGATCACAGGTCAGGAAAAGTCTTGCTAATAATCAAAAACTCTCTTCAACTTTTTAGTTCCAAACCTTTGAAAATGCTAACTCAAATGTTAGGCCATAGCACCTCCAAAATGTTATTGTCCTGAGGTGGACTGAGAAATTTTCCTGCTGTCCATCATGGTGTCTTCCAAACCAATCACTTGCTGTGAATGTTGTCCCATTCATGATGGATCTCTGTTATTGTTTCTCTTCAGATGACCAAACACGGCACCATGACCAGTCGGCCTCCATTCCAATTCATTGCTATTGTTGGTCTGGATTTCAAACAGCCTTGTTTGTCATTCCCAGAGTCTATCAGCCTGAGGAGGAAAACTTCCTGATGTGCATATTGTATGCTGCATTTCCCTTTGCATTATTCATCTTTGTTATTCATATCACGGTGCGTTTCTTGGCAGATAGCAGAGAATTTTTAAAAAACCACATTCCCAGTGCTGTGGGTACCCTTTAAAACAAAGTGGTTTTCCAAAATTTGATTTCACTGTGGCTCATCCAATTTCTGTCAGGTGTGGGGCCTGTGGACCTCTGTGAATTTGCATCACTAATCATAAATCCGAAGTAAAAAAACATTTCCAAGCGAATCTTAAAAGATAAGGAACTAATCTAGAGACTATAGTGTGTTGAGGGCAAATTGTCAACTCTGATATCAGTTCCTTTCATTGATGAAAAATGAATACTATTTAGAGCCCTTGATTGCTCTACGTCAGGTTGAGGATTGCTAGGGGAAGGTCCTAGGTGCGAGGATGTCCCATTCGGAGCAGCTTTGCCTTCCTGTGGGCATGGGCCAATTCTTAGTCAACAAATTTCCACAGCTCAGATGGTCAAGCTTTTTGTTTTGCATTTCTTAGTACTGATCTTAAACTTTTCATTTTTTGTGAAAATGTCCTCTTAGTTATTATACATTTCTGTTACAGAAATGCTACAACCCTCTTTCCTGACTTAGTCCCACTGACGCTAATTAAGATTCAGAAGGATCAATGCCGTACCTTTTTTTCTAGAGCAGAATTTCTGTCTTGATGATTATTTCAGGATTGCCATGGTTTTGAATTATCTTTCTATAGTTCCCTTTGATTTTTCAGCTTCAGTGCAGAAAAGATCAATTTCCCCTCTTTGAGGGCTCATGCTTCCCTTGAGGTCACCTTAAAGCATCTTTGGCTTTCCCTTTCATCATGGCATACTTAACTCTGTTACTGGATTATTTTTTCCATCTTTCTGTGAATATTTATCATCTCTCAAATTATTGTAGAAATTCTGCCCAGCTTGTCATTTTATCTGTCAAAAGAATACATTGAGAGTCTCAATGGAAAGTACTACCCAGTAGTGTGTTTTCCACAGAAATTCAAATTGAAGATGAGAGAACATGAGCATTTCATTGAAAACAGTCAGCCTCATATGTGAGATGCTTACACCAACGGGATGCAATTCCATTTAGTTAACAAAAACGTTTTTGGTTCATATTATGAACCTGGCATTGTGTTAGGTGCTGAGAAGCAAAGGTGACTTAGGCACTAGTTCTGCCATCAAGAGCTGTGGTCAAGGGAGGAAGTATCCTCACGAACACCATGCAGTGTAATAGTCCTGCAGTAATAGTGTGTGTCTCAAGTATCCTAAGAAAGGAGAGGAGGCTGCTCTTTCCTGACTTCCTTTGATGGGGTGGGTGGTGATGGTTGGAGACTAATGCTATAATTAATTAAGACTGAAAATATGAATGTCTCAGATCCTATAGATGTGAAAACCTTACTCAATCTAAGGGATAGATGACCTCTGTGAAGTCTCTTTGCTTTTAATGATTGTGAGGCATGAGGACATACTCTTTATAAAGTTCATCTGCTTCAATAAATAGTTATTCTCATCTTTAAAGACTGATTGGGAAGGAGCATTAATTGCACGTACCATTGAAGACAAACCATGGTGAGCTATGTGAAGTTTGGAAGATCTCAGAAAATGAAGTGGAAGAAGCATTTGATTGTCACATAGAGTAGTGACATCACTTCTTTTAAATAACAGCAATGACAAAACTGTGTCAACATTCAATCTTTTTTTGGCAGTAGGTTTAGATGGGGCAGTTGAGAAAGAAGGAAAAGAGAGAAGGTGAAAAATCTAAACAGAACTTTATCTACTTTACTATTTTGCCAAGGCCCAACCCTGTTTCAGAAATTTTAGAGACTCAGTCTTTATCCATTGTTGAGTGAAAATGTGTAATGTGTAATGTGATCCTATTTAAGTGAAACTGTGGAAACAGTATAATTGCGATTACAGTTTATACAATTTTATTCTTACATGAGATATAAAAATATGCATCATATAAATACATGAAGAGATACCTAGAGGGTAATTCTCCAAAAGATAACAGTGATTGTTTTGTGTGTAGGGAATTGAGAGCTTTTATTATGCTGTTTTCCTTATTACTGTTTCTTTTTTAAACTGTTCTGTTTTTCTCTAATTTAAAAAATTTCATTCAGAAAATGCAACACTGTACAGCAGGCATTGTGCTATACTCTGAATATGTAAAATAAAGCAAGAGCAGATATAATTTTTCTCTCATGAGCATATATCGTTTTTAAAAGCTAACAATATAACTATATATAGCTAAAAATCAAGAAATAATACATTTTTAAAACTTAGATTCAATATAATCGAGGTACATTTGACAAAAGACATGAGAGGTATAAATCTGTGAGATGTATGAGTATAGTCCCATATTGCATACAGCCTGAACTCTAAGAAATTTGACTCTTTTAGCACCATGAAGTGTTCCTTGTCCAAGAATATTTAACATATCTGTTTAGGTTAGGGATTTCTTCTGTGGGTAAACTGTATTTTATCTGCTCGAAGGTAAACTCTTATTTATTTTTAGTTTTGCACTTAGTTGAAAATGGGAAGTAGGTGGACTTGATAAATAGAAGTGGGCTGAAGAAAGTTTGTAGAGATGACAAGTTTTATGAATCAGTTTATAAGGCTAATTTAAGAGCTATAAAAACCAGGGAGGGGAGCCTGGATTTGCATTGTTACAACAGGGCAGGTGACAGAAAGATTAAATTAAATGACAGAACACAAGAAATTTATCTGAAAGTGAATGCATATTAGAAATATTTTCCCAGGGAAGGCATGTAGCCTTCAGTGCTAAGACGATATACAAAGGTGATGCTTTCTTTTTGAAACAAATCCTTTGAGAAATACTTTAAAACAAAATGTTTGTAGCTACATTCTCTGGGAAAGTGTGTGTGTGAGAGTTCTTTTTTAAAGTTCTGGAACTACCAGCTTTGTTTATCTAAAATGTTGTGGGGTTATGTGTTTGTTTCATTAAATGATGAAACTATGTGAATGAGAGGGAAAAAGCACAGGATGATAAGCAGCGATAAGGAAATTTGAGCTCAGAATCCAGGAAAGCTGTTATGTGGCAAATGCTTCAGTTTGATATTTTTTCTACAAAATGTTTTCTGTAGTGAAAACCCTGTAATCATCTAAAGCCCTGACTTACTGAGGATCAAGAAGACCAAGGTTTTGGTTAGAGAATGTCCTGGTCCTCTAATACACTTAATATTTAAAATTTTAATTTAAAATAAATTATATTATTTGATTTATGACTAAAATACACATGTAGATTCTATGGATGATAGTAATGTTCTAGAAGCTTTTACTCATGTAGATACAAACACAAGAGCAGTTTTTCTATAAAGGGCTATTGGACAGATTAAACTTCATTATCAATAGCCTCTTAGAGGAGAAATAATTTAAGAAAATTTTCAAAGTTCTAGTACTGCACAGGACTGTATTTCCCCCCCTACACTGATTGAATGGGAATCAGATGTAAAGTTAACACTGAACAACCAGGATTCATAGGACACAATCTGAATATAAATTCATTTTCCCCTTAATGACTGTTAAAACCCACCACCGTGGGAGATGGGTTTTTTTTTCTTCCTCTTACATAAAATATTACAGTGGTCCAATGACATTTGAAGTCTCTTGGAAAATCAGTGAGTCCTCTGGTCCTGTCTGTTCCCCTGCTCCTCCCACCAAAATACAGCCTCAATTTAATGATCAAAATATGAATTCCAAAGTGATAATTGAAACTCTGAACTTCACTGCAAGTTCAGAACTTGCTGTGGGTTGAACACCTGCAAGTGAGAAAGAGGGCCTGGGAAGCTCTGTGTCTGTCTCCTTGTGTCCCTGCACACAGCTTCAGGCTCTCCTCGCCCAGCTCCTGGCTGCCTGTAGCTTCTTCTTGGTCGAAGCCTGGGAAGGACAGATGTTCCTTGGCTGGGGCCTGTGGGTCTGGCATAGGCTGTCTTTGGCCATGGCTGATGATTAAATCAGCCTTGTCCTCAGAGGGCTCCTTCAGACTTCCTTGTTGGTGTTTCTGACCTGAGGCCTCTTGACAAGGGGGAGCAGAGCTGCACCTTTGGCTGGCCCAGAAGACCCCTGCTCTTGCAATGGCCCTCTTTTTGCTGTTGTTTCCTTGCCCTGTACAGAAAGCCTTCCTGGAGAGCATTATTTAGAACAACCCTGAATTGATAGCCCTCTTGCAGTTTACACATCTGGTCAACACACACCTTGGGCCTGCCATTGTGGAGATGCAGGTGTTCCCTGATGGAGTCCTCTGCTCCAGTGCCACAGATGTCTTCAGCTGGTATCTCACCACTGAGCCACACAACCCTCTACTGCATCCTCGGAGTCCAGGTACCACATACCCTATTCTTCAAGTGATTCCCTTGAGAGTGCAAGATAGAAAAGTCCCCCCACCCTAACTTTATAGGGACATAAAACCTTTATAGCTCTCTCCAGAGTAAACCTCTCCTTAATTTCCATCTTCTACTCTCCTGCTTTAGTTCTTAAATGGCCTTAGTGTGTCTGTAAGGGGCCATGATAAGAAAATTATCATTTTTGATTACTGTTTTTGAATGTCTGTTTAGGTGGTTTAGCATAGGGGTTTGTTACCAGGTATTGTCTTAAGGCTTTAGCTAAAACTGAGTCATAAAGTTCTGTATTTTAGTATCCTGTTATAAATATATTTGTATATATTGTTATGTTTTGTGTGCATATGTGTATGCATAAGTATATGCATGTATACATCTGTATACACCCTCTCACTTTCTCTCAGACACACACACACAGTTTGTGTTTCTGTCAATGGATTCTTTTATTATACAGGCATTTATGGACATCTTCTCCATGTAAACCTTGTTAGGCACTGGGCATATGGAATGAGTAAGACTCTTTTCTCTACAGGGGATCTCAGTCTGGTCAAGGTGAGAGACATAAAAGCAGATAAATACATTGTAAAGTGAGAAATACTGCTCTCAAGTTCTGTGAGCTATTTGAAGGGCAAAGAGGATTAGTTCTGATGGAGTGGAGGATATGACCAAAGAAGCACTACTAAGCCAGTGGTAGGTCAGGGTAAGGATCTTCACGTTAATGGACAGTAATTAGAACTCCATCCTATAAACAGCAAAGCATTCTTGGCGCTACTGAAGAAAGTGTGTGTGTAGAATCACTTTGTGTCATTTTGTTGACCCAACATTTAGGACTTCCTGTCTCTTGTTTATCCATTTTCTACCCATTTTAAGTGTATAATATACTCTGAAAATGTCTCATTTGCCTTTTCTTACCCTAGAGGAGCCTGACTTTAAGAAACCAGTGTAATCAGACAGCTGTATATGTTAATCAAGAATAATATTGTTCTCTAGAATACAGACTATTTTTAGTAAAACTGTATTGTAGAGACAGCTAGTTCAAGTCTTCACATAAAAACGTTTTGTTTTTCATCAAAATTCAGTAAAAACGGAATCTCAATTGTGTGTCTTATGACTGCCCATGAAAATCTGCAGACTCCAAGAAATTTAGTTCTGAAAAATCAGTGCAATTGTAAGGAAAATGCTTATAATGTTGTGAATCTACTCAGAAATTGAGCAAAAGTCAGGGTCAAATAATTATCTTGGGTAAATAAAACATGATTTTAAAAAAAGGAAAGAAAAATGTTTCTGTGTCAAAGAAGTGAGTCTATAGGTACTATAGGTACTATAACTCCTTCAGTTTTTTGTATATGTTGAATAATAATAACATTTTAATGTTTGTATTTATCTTCATGAAGGATATTTTCCTGTGGTATACTTTTTACTGGGAAGGCAATTATCAATGGTTCATTTGGTAATGACATAACAAATTTGCAGGTTAAGTTTTCTTATTTATTTTAGGTTTAAGAGTAAATTTCATATGATCGTTGTCCTAACTTGAACTGGTTTGGTTGTCTGGGGACTTGCTGGAGAATTCACAGGATTTTTCCAGATTATTTTAGAGTTGACTGTAAAGTAAAACCATATTTGTTTATAGATCCTGAAAGTACCTTTTAACAGGAGCTCCAAGAGAACAGTTTTAGTAAACTTGAAATACATGGAAGTTTAAGATAAAGTATGAAACCCAAGGAAGATGGTATTTAACCAACACTGAGCGAGCTTGCTTTGCTTATTAACCTCTAGCTGTAGTCTCATAGCTTCTTTAGAATGTTATATAACCTTGTTTAGTTATATACCCATAATATTAGTATACAGAATAACTTGAAACTGAAGTTTATCAGGTTTTAATCCATAACTCAAAATCTGTGACAGCACATGAAGTTTCTTTTCTTTGTAGATTAAGAAATACAGCAGGAAATGGATTCCTAGGGTACTCAGTATGTGTTCAGGATGACATTTCAGAGTCCTTTAGCAAGATTCTCGAGGCAATACACACTGAAGTGCAATCCTCTGGTACAAATGATGGTAAAGTGACATGGTCTGATAAACTTCACAGCATTTCTAGACCAGTAGAAATCTACCGGGTCCCCAAATGGAGCACGTCACAACTGAGACAATGTCACAAGACCAGCCTCAGTACGTGTCTAATATGGCTGGTAATTCAGCTTTCCAAAGGAAAGGTCAGGAAAAATAGGAAGGTGGTGAGGCTCTTTCAAATTATTCCTCTACTTACCATTCATTCCTAAGTACTTAAAGTACGTTTCTTTCTGCTTTTTTTTAGGCTTCCTTATTATCCTCTCAAATTCTCCATAGCCTTTAATTTTTATCATCTAGAAAAGGGCTCTTCTTTTCGGGTACATCTCCTAACCTCTGATTATTTCTCAGATTTTCCCCCTTCCTGTGCATACAATTGCATGTTCTTGTCTGTCAGCACTCTTCCTGTGTTTCTTTTCTCTCCCAGGTCTGTATGTTTTTCCATGTTGACCTCGTTTATCCTGTTAACTACACCTGCCATCTCTATGCTGTGGATATTCAAATATATGACTATGCTGTAATTATCTCTTCTGTTTATCCAGCTGCCTATGAGTTGGATGTCCCACAGGTGCCTTATCAGAATGAGTGTTAAGGTGAATAGAATATAGTTCCCTCTGTAGTTGCCTCCCCTGTGTACTACCGTTCTTTGGAAGAGAACAACCACCCCGCACGTGCCAGTCTAGACACCACCACCTGTTGTGACTAAGGAGACCCGCTGAACTTCAAGTGCTTCTGTCAATATTCCCATCTCTCCCAACATGGACATCTTCACTACCAAAATCTGATTTGAGAATTTTCACATCTATACTAATTATTTCTCCAAAACACTGGCTTTCAGATCCTTGACTCTTTCCTCCAAAGATCTTGCCCTCCATTTGGAGACATCTACTCCCATGATCAGCCTGGACCTCACCAATCTTTAATAAATACCTCTCATCCTTTCAGCTTTGTTTCTTTTCTGTCCCAACTCCAATGATTTTTCAAAACCCTCAGTTCAAACTATTGATCATACCTGAATTTTCACTGTTCCTCATCCCTCTGATATTTTCATTTTTCTGGTGAGAGAAAGATCACATAACTGTTTTGACAGATGTTTAAATCCCTGATGATTAACCTCAGGTAGGTCCTAGAGTTACCTAAATATTCTCCTCTGTTTCCCTTTGATTTTCATTCTCCCACTCTTGTAGATAATAAGGTATACCTTTTCTCCTCTCTCTAATTTCTACCACATTCTCCTCATTCTAATTCTTAACTGGTGACCTTGTTTCTTATTTTACAGAGGAAATAGACATTTTTAGACAAAAATGTCTAACTTCTCTTTTAAGCAAGTCAAAGAAAGTTATCCACATTTTTAATCTAATGCTCAATCTTCTTGGTCCTCTTCACACCTCACTCCTCACCTACCTGACTCTGCTTTTGTTGAGGTGTCTGAATCCTAGTACCTCACAGCTTTGATGGTGTCACCTAGTCCCATAGGCGTTAATGCCATCTACATACTGACTCATCACAAACGTGTGTTTTCAGTCTGACCTCTCTCCTTGGTTCCAGATTCAAGCACCATCAGCTTACTCAACATTTCCACTTAGATATTGTAGAGTTGTTACAGTTCATACATGCTCTCTTATCTTTTTGCTAACTGGTAGGCTTGCATTTTTCTGAATTTTCCTCCCACATGAGTTAGCCACATGCATATTTTTCCCAATGAAAGAAGAGCAGGAAGTGTTTTAGGTCATTTACACGAGAAGCCTTAAAGAGCCAGAGCATGGAACCAGACTCCTGCTGTCATGGCACCTATCAGGGGACATATGTGTCTGGAAACAGCCTCTGTCAGATTGACTCTCTGAGGGCATAGTGCCTGCTTTTGACTCTGAAGGACTTGAAGCAAGAGGAAGAAATCTGTTAATTAAGCTGATGGTATTTGGTATTGTTGGTGGGATCTGCATCTTACTTAGTCTATCCTGACTGATAATATTTCTGTTATGTACCTCAAATTTAACATATTCTACACACACACACTAGCCTTTCCTCTCCAAACCTGATCTGTCCATAGTTTTCCCCATATCAGAAAATGGTATACCAATCTTCCAGCCTCTCAGTAAAAACATCCTCTTTTTCTTTCATGACTCATCCAATCCATCAACAAATCCTGTCGGCTGTATCATCAAAATGAAACCAGATTTAAACTATCTACACCAGCCCCTACCCTGCTACCACTCTGGTCCAAGCCTGGTTCTTGCCACAGTCCTTTGACTTGTCTGTTTCCCCATTTACACCATTACAACCAATTTTTCCCTTTAGTTTCAAGTGATCCTCTAAAAAATACATCAAATTAGATTATTCCTCTGTCCCAAACTCTTCAGTGGCTCTTGAATGCACATGAAGTAAAATTAATGTCCTTACCAAGCTGACAAGATCTGTATTATCTGACTCATTTCTAATTCTTTCATCTCATTTCTCCTTATCACTGCTCTTTCTTTCAACTCACTGCTTCAGCCACTCATCTCTTTCTGTCACTTGAACACGTTGTGTGAGCTACTCACAACCCTGCTTGCTGTTTCACTTGTTTACATACCAATTACCATAAATTTAAGTTAAATCAATACTCTTCTGAATCTTGTCATAATGGAGTTAAGTTTCTGGCTAAGAGATAACCAAGAAAACCAAAGAGCATTCTGTATTATTCAATGTTTATTTTGCTCTTTCTGCCATCTGTTGACTTGTGACCTTGAGACTATAAATAATTACTATGGGAAACAACATCTGTTAGAATGTTTCTTTTAGAAAGAAGTGTTTGTTCAGTTAAAGTCGAAAATTAATCGTCATGGATTTAAAATATGGCCACACATCCTTAGATACTCCTCCTTTCAATAGGTGGAACCTAATGATCCTACCTTGAGTGGGCTGTTTTTAGTGACTTATATCTAGTGGATAAAATGTGGCAGCAGTGACGGTGAACCTTTCAAAACCAGATCATGAAAGGTGTTGTGGCTTTTTCTTTGTGCTCTTGCTCTAGGATCACTTATTCTGGGGAGATCGGTTGCCATGTTATGAGGACACTCAAGCAGCCTTGTGGAGAGTTCCACCTGATAGGCAACTGAAGCCTCCTGCTGATAGCCAGCAAAGAAATAAGGCCTCCAGCCACAGTGAGGGAGCATGCTGGGGACATATCCTCCAGTGCCAGTCAACTTCAGCTGACTGCAGTCTTCAGAAACATATATCTAAGCTACTCCCAGGTTCTTTAGTTTTAGAAACTGTGTGAGATAACGAATGTTTATTGTTTTAATCTGCTTAGTTTTGAGGTAATTGTTAATGCAAAAAATAAACAGTACTCCATATTCTTTTTGCTATAGAGGCTTAATAGTAATAAAATATAACCAGTGTAAAAATTTACCTCCTAAATCTTCTGATACTGTGACAAATTCAAATGGTAAAAAGAAAATTATATAGATTTCCTTAAATTTAAGTACATATATAAAGTTTTTCTTCTTTACAAAATTACTTTGTAAGTAAAATAGCTGGCTAGCAAATTAATTACAAAATGTCTTGCATAATCTCTTCCATAGGAGTAGATGTAAGAGGGAAATTCAGGAAGTAAAAATGAGCATTATGTGTGTGAGTAGCATGTCAGCCTGTCTAGTGTAGGAAATAAAAAATGGGGACAAAGTGAAATAATCTGCCTTCAAGAAATCAGTTACTTTTGGAATTTGTTTTTAAAAAGCTACTCCTAAGTTTAATTAAGTTCAAATGTTTTTGACTATTTACTGTTTGCCAGGAACTGAGATAAAGTTTCAAAGAAAACCAAGACTTGGTCTATTATCTGAAGAGTCTAGCGGCAGGGGAGAGAGATCAGGGGATAACCACATCATATGTGAGCCCAAACGGAAGCACTTTTAGGCACTTCTGTGTTTCTGGACCACTGCTATAGTCTGTGCAACTATGTGTTAGGATAGAAGGCGTATCATGAAAAAGCAACCTGAAATGTTCTCACCATAGTTTAAAGAAGAAAGAGAGAAGAGAGAAAGAAAGTAGATTAAACAGTCTCTCACTAAATCAACAGGATAATGATCCTTGTAGTTTCAGGGTTATCATGAACTTCTCATCCCTTGAATATCAAAGAGTAACATTCCCTTTAAACTCTTAGTATTCCTCTTGCTGTCCATTAAAACAGCTGAGGACATGGGAGAAAAGAAACCTTCAAGGGTAAATTGTTTTGTTGGCCTGGAGGAAGGACTCACACCTTGATGACAGATGGGGTTGATAAGCAAAGGTGTAGGTGGGGTTTATACGCAGCCCTGATATCTGCTGGTCATGCTGCTGGAGGACCGCCTGAGACTCCTCAAGGGAAGGAGGTTTGGGGACCATCTCCACCAACACCGCATGGAATCATTCAATACTAAACATACATTTTCTTTGCCTGCCATTCAACTTCATAATATTGGGAGAAAAGGATGGGAGAGAGAAGGAAAAGAGCAATGAAACAAAGGGCAGGAGGGAAAGGAAAGAGAAATCAGAAAGCAAGAGGGGGAAGGAGGTTGCAGAGGCTTGGCCAGAATAAATGGGGCCCTTGGGAAACATTTGAAAGCTGTTTCCTTAGATAAATAACTTTTCCTTTTTCAGACTCAACCTGAGTAACTGGGGAAACTCTTGCCTTCCCTGACAATTTTGTCCCCAGTGGGCTTCTGGAGGGGCTCAGGAATTGTTCCTGAGGCAGATGCCAACCATGCCAACTATTTGCTTCATAGCTGAGAGCTGAGAGTTGCCCATTACCCCTGTTTCCACATGATTCTCCCCCATTCTGCCCGTGTGTTCATCCCTTTGGAAATGCTCCTGATGTAGAGGTGGGTAGCTGATGCCCACTGTGTCCCCCATGTGACACTGGTCCTTTCCATGGCCTCTGTCCCTGTGGCCTCTGCACTAGATGTGAGGCTGCAGGTGCTCTGTGGCAGTCCTTCCTTACACTGCACACTTTCTGCTGCAAGGAGGCTGACATGGGCTCTGGAGGGTCGCCTAACTCTGTAGTATTGTTCCCGAATGGTAGGGGGACCTGCCTACGGAAGCCTAAACTGGCTGTTCTCAAACTGGAGCATGCATCAGAATTACCTGCAAGGGTTGTCAAAACTCAGACCGTGGTTCCCACCCTTAGAGCTTCCCATTCAGTAGATGTGGGGTGGGCTCAGGAATTTGCAGTTTGAATCAGTACCCAGGAGATGCTGATACTGTAGGTCCAGATCTTTAAATACAGCATTTCTCATTTTAAGAATCACTGGCTCACTCCACGGCAATGAGCCTGTTGCTGTTGATGCTTCTGCATGATGACATTGCACTTTCTTCTGTTTTCTCTGGTGGCGCAGCAGGCAAAATAGTTATGTGGCTGTTACAGTCGTGCAGGGCGACAATGGTTGGCAACAGAAAAAATGGGAAGTGGTCAGAACTGGGGTAATTAGAGGGAGAGCCCACAGGACTTACTGGGGAACTGAATGAGGGATAGAAGCAAAAAGAGATTATTATGGGTAATTTCCAGGGACTGGGCCTGCAACAATAAATGATGTTATTTGCTGAGAAGAAGAGGTGAGTTTAAGAGCAGACTGGGGGAAGGGATTCACAGCAGGGAGTGGGGTGGAAATCAGCTCTGCTTTGGTACTTCATTTGAGATGTCCCTTCAATACCAGAGTGGAGATCTCAAGTAAGGGGTGGATATGTGAATCGTGAGCCCAGGGAAGAGATATAAATTCTAGGATCAGCAGAGGTCAAATGATATCAGTGCCATGGACTTGAGAGACATGAGGAGAGAAGGAAAAATGGGAGCTGAAAATAGTCCTGGAGCACTCCGGACCCTGGGTTCTTTGCCTTCATTATCTCTTGCAAACCCTCAAAGTGCCCCTATTTCAGATGAAAATAGAGACCTGGAAAAAAGCGGAAGCCTGGCCTACAGTTTGTAATTGAGCAGGGCAAGGATCTGGTCTCCTATATGGCAAAGTTCTAAAGGCTGTCATCTTAGCTAATGACAGCTTGGAATGTCATTAACATGATAGCTAAGTACCAGTTTAAAGTCTTTTTTAGATCATCAAATAAAAAGTATATTAAATAGTGTAATTGGAAACATGGACTATTGATCAAATCAGTGAATAGAACATATTGGAATGTATTTTTACTTGATCCTTGGTAAGTCTGAGCAGCAATAAAGGATTATATCATTTAGATCTTAAAAGATTCATCCTAAGACTTTTATAAGTGCCACGTCCATGATTGCAGTTATCTTAAAATAACTCACCCAATTAATTTAAATGTGTATAGAGGGGGCAGAGTATAGAAATGGAATCACTCTGTATGAATGATGGGTAACTTCTGGACTGCTAACAGGAGCTATAAAGTAGAAATGGAGGATATCAGCAAGCGCACTCACTATCACACAGCTGGCACTTGCAAATTGGAAAGAAAAATAATACCAGGCCAGCATGAGCAAAGCTAAACCAGAATTTCAGAATAGCCACAAGCCTAGAAAATCTTGAGAGAAGAGGAAGAAAGAAATAAATGAAGACTGAATATGTGAAGGCAGCATTCTGTGAAAAAGACTGAATGTCTTAAAAGATTGACTTAAAACATCTAAAAATTGTAAATTAAATATAAAATAATGAGCTTAACTCTTGAAGGTGTCTGTTTGCCTCATACAAAATCCAGACAATGGACATGTTCCATTATTGTATAGCTTGTTCTAGCCAAAATTGTTCAGAAAAAGCAGGGAAACGTAAATTCATATAGTAATCACATTTTATTATCTAATATATTCACATTCTCTCCTTAACATGAGATCAGGAGAGAGCGAAGTTTTCTATCATTTGTGCATTTATTCCAGACAGAAATCCCAGTTCCAACCCCTGTTCCTTCTGACTAGCTATGGACAAGACAGTTAACCAAGCTTTGTTTTCACATGTGAAAGGGATAATAGTAAAACCACCTTATCAGCTTGTTAGAGGATGAAAGGAGTTAATTCATGTAATCTGCTCTGCACCATGACTAGTACATAGTAAACACTCAATGAATGATCTCCATTGTTATTAGTCATAGGTCCTACTTTCTAGGGTATATGATGAAGTAGAACAAAAATTAAATCCACCTCTAATATAAAGAAGAATAAGGTAAAAGTTCAGTTAGTGTAAACAATGATGTAGGAGTTCAGAAAAGGAAGCAATACCATTTGGCGGCACATGGGAGAGGACTTTAATAGTGCAAAGAGAGTGTTAAGGAGAGCAGAGGACAGACAGGGAAAGAACAAGTGAATCTCCGCCTATATAGTCGGCCAGGGGTGGTGGTTCCACTTTGGCACCGAGTCCAATCGCTCCTAGAAGTTAGAAGTCTACCATCCTAGCATTCAAAATTCTGCAGCAGGATTGGAGAGAGCAGGGGTTATGGAGGGAGACATTGGCTCTAAAATCAGAGAATGGTGGAAAGAAAGTAATCATCTGTGATTTGATCTGAGAAAGCTTTTGGAAAGTTTGCTAGTTGGCATCATAACTATGTTTTATAAAATCATGTATTTGTTTCTTAAAATAGGAAGCAGGATTGTATTTCAGGGCTCTGTAAAGGTATTCTGCTTATCTAATATATTCACATTTACTTGATCCTTGGTAAGTCTAAGCAGCAATAAAGGATTATATCATTTAGATCTTAAGATTCATCCTAAAACTGAAGTACCAATTCCAGTGATCATTTTTGGGATTTCCCTTCTGGAAATACCTTCATGTGTTTTTGGACTATCCTGATACCGTATCTTTAATATTTGAGAGAAGACTTTTTTTCTTAACTGAAATCTACCTGACCTAAATATTGATTATATCAGCCATTATAATATTTTTGGTTAAAAACTAAGTAGTTCTATATTGAAATTGACATAAAAAAACTTGTACATTTTCTATCAAGTCGTTCCATTCATTTGAACTGTGCACATTTTGGCATGTTAATTAATCCACATATTACCATTACTTTATAGTCTTACTGTTACATAAGTCTGTGATGAAAAATTGATGGCTTTATATATATAATATATATACCATGTGACATAATTATTGGAGAACAAATACATCTAGAGTGATATATCGCATGATTAGCACAAGGGACTGCTTTGTGATTTAGGAACATTTTTACCAAAACCACAAAAACTCCCCTACTTTCTTTAAAGAGATCATGACCAAATTTTATCACCACTTACTATTTTGATCTAGCATCCATCTTTTTTCGGGCCCCTTCTCATTTTCTCTGTTCTAGACATCCTCCCGTAGCTCCTGGGCGGCTGTAACCCTGACAGTTCCCACAGCCCACTAACACATCTGTCTCTGTGACAGTCTTGACATATTGATGCCATGCCACACATAACATACCTGATTTAAAATATGATATTTCAATTCAAGGGAAGATGTAACACCACAAGCATATTTAATTTCTTCAGCAACCAACAAATTTATTACCATATTATTAAATCACAGGAGGTTAAAATTAATACAAATTCAGTAAATTGTAAAGACAAGCAAGAACACTTTTAGTTCAAATAGATGAATGTTTCTTTCACTTCTTCTAATCTCATATAGTGAGTCTAAGACTTACAGTATGTATCACTATATAGTACAGGTGATTTAAAGGGTTTCGTAGGAGTAGATTTGGAGTTGATTTTAGCAGCTAGCTTTTGTCTTAGCTCTGATTTTAGAGCCAACGCCTCCGTCCTTAACTCCCACTCTCGCCAAACACACGCACGTGGGATTTATCTCCGTTTTGACTTCAGGTCTTCACTTTAACACACTTTAGGAGCGGATCACATCCTGGATCTTCCCCCAGAAGCTCACTTCCCACGGTACCTTTTCATGCCGCTGTGGAACTTATCCATTCTTGCCATGAAAACTGCCCCTGTTTGCCACCCTTTGTTTCTTTGCCCTGTTAGCTGTATGTCTCTGCCTGTGTCTGAAACCTGGTCTGAGCCCCAGCTGAGTGGACAGAGCCCTGCAGCATTGACTTCATTATGTCCGTCTTCCTCCCTGGAACCAGAGCATTGATAACGCCGCCCTGAAGGCTTCTCATCTGACTTCTGGCAAGGGAATCCCACCTCAGCTCTTTACCATGGTCTTCTACAGTGAGTTTCTGAACCAGCACTAGCTTGCCTACCCTCTCAGCTACTATTATTGTCAACAGACATACCGCTGGGGCCAGTTTTGCTTTCTGAGCTTTGCTAGCCCCACTGCTTAGTCTTACCCAATCGCCCAGTTTCCTTCCTCTCTCTCATTTTGTTGGGCTTTCAGAAAGAAACAAAAACCTGTATTGCTGAATCCATGGGTAAAATACAGCTAAGTGCTGAATAACAAAAGCCTTTTTGAGTGGTAGAGTAAAGAAGACACTGGTTTGGCTTCTAATCCTGACTTCAGATTCTAACGTTGCTGTTGATTAGATTTATGATTTTGACAAGTAACCTAATGTCTCTCCACCTCAGTGTCCTCATCTGTCAAAGAATTTTTGTGATGACTAGCTACAATCGTGTATGGAAAATGCCTAGCACTGATTAGGGTTGCATGGTTTATTTTCCTGTGTCAATAAGCTTTCTCATCCTTTCCTTCATTTCAGGATATGAAAAAAGGGAGGAGGGGATGTCATTTTCTTCTTGGGATCAGAATCCCCTTGGGTCCCCAAGTGTGGATTTTTGACTTGGAATAAAATATATGAACCTTTAAATCCCAGTTCAATTCCAATTTGGATAACCCAAATTTCTATTTTAACATCTACAAAATGAACCATTTACTGCTATCTATACATATTTTATTCAGCGTTACATCCATCTAAACTGGGTGTGAAAGAAGAGAACTGTAGTAACCATGTGCAAGATGATGGCTTTAGCAGATGTAATTAATATGGTAGGGGAAAGCTGATGAGTTAGACTGAAAAAAAAGACATTATGTGGAGTTCATTTGCAGATTAATTATTGCTTTAATACAAAAACAGGTGATCTGTATAATTCACAGTTAAAAAATAAATTCAGGTTTTAAGACACATTGGTAGTGACAGCTTAGCTTTTATTGACTTTTTCATTTCTTTCTTTTAAGAGATTATGGCATTTTATTTCTTTGTGCAACTTCTGTCTTGACTTATAAATTAAGCATATAATCAATGATAGAGGTTTATATGTCAAGTGATATTCTATATGCAGGGAGAAAGGTTCGCAAAACCTATTGTGCAGTAAGACTTCTGTTTTAAATTACAAATTAAGTTACCAGTTTATCCTTCTGAAATCAGCTTCAAACATTATGAAAAAGGCACACGAGTAGACATACAGCAAGTTGCCATTAGTCACACAGACAGAGCAACACGACAGAGCTGGAATTAAAAAACACATTTCTCAGTGAAGGCGATGTAGGTAGCTGCCTACATGGTATAATTTGATGGTGAGATTTTCCTTCCCCCGAATGTCTCTACTGAAATTTCATCACTTGTTTTAGTTAACAAGCTAATCTTAGAAAATGTAAATATTCTAGAAGGGTTATGACTGTAAGGAAGCTAACAGACCTTAATGTAGAACCATGGAAATAAAATACCTTATAGTTAGAAGAGATTTTTCATGGCTTTTAGTTCAGTTCCTTTCTCACTTCCTAGAGCCCCTCTTTGTTTCTTCTGAGTGGTGCCCCTCAGAGAGCAGACCATTCCACTGGTAGCCATCTCTTTTTGTTGTTCAGTGTTATTGAGCTATAACTGACATATAACATTGTGTGAGTTTAAGGCATACAAAATTGGCCCATGTCTGTACTGCAAAATATGGTGGCATCTTTGTTTTTTCAGTTGGAAAAGGTGACTAGATTTGTATTCAAGTCAGAAACCCGGGAAGTCATTTGACTGCCCTCCTTCCTTTACCTCACACATCGAATGAGTTACCAAATCCTATTTCTGTCTTTTTATTTATCCCATGTGTCCCTCATGGTAACTTCTACTGAATAGTTTATGTTTGTCTTCTGGATCTGCAGATGACAGGTTTTGATCCTTTTTTCCTTCTTCTCTTCTTTCTGGATTTAACAAGGATATTGTTAATCTCTTTCTCTGATTTACCAGGGTGATAACTATGTGAAAAAAAATGTGGTCATTATGACATAACTTGTTCCTTCCAAACCACTATTAACACCCTAGATTACCAATAGTTTCTTTTCTTAGTACCTACAATCCATGTGGTTGATCACTGATATCCTATTCCAGACTTTTGCCTAATGGTAAAATGAGCTATTTTTTCTTAAATTCCCTTTCATTTTTTTTTCAAAATGGGGATAGCACTTGTTCATATTCTTAGACCTAGCAAGATGACTTTAATATTGCTGGTAGATAATGTTTGAAATGTATTTGGCCTATTGATTGAAATTCATCTAAAATATCTAGATAGTCTGGCCATTCACTATTCTGTTTTCTATTCTGTTTTATTTGGTTTATCATTTCCAGTTTGATGATTTTTCTCTTGGGTAGAGAAAAGTAGAATTGTTTTATCTTCTCTTTATCATCTTTTAGCATTAGACCATCTGTTCCAAACATTGAGGCTATTCCCTTTTTACTCTTCTTGCCCAAAACATACTTAAAATAAAATCTTTTAGTTCTCTGCTATCCTTTTCAAGTCTTACTTCAGTCTGGGCTTTAACATTCCTCAGACTGAGCTTGAAGTGTTATAATACTCCTGTGTATTTGTTTGTGGGTGAAGACTTTTCATCTTTTGTACATGTGCTTTAAAAACCAATCCACATGACAGAATTCTTTTATGTCACTCTGGTTTTCTCTTTTTCTTCTTTCGTATTTGTATACTCAGAATTTAGTATTTAAAAATTAAATTTAAATCCTCTCTTAAGAACTGTAGGGTCTTCTTTGGATCTGAACATGGGATCAAGCCTTTCTCTGATAAGCACCAGATTCTATGAATTAACTCTTAGGTAACTTACACATGTATCTGTCCATTTCACTCACCCAGCTGAAATTCCATGAACAGAGGAACTATGTAGCTTTCTCAGCAACTCAGGTAGGGTTTAGAAAATAAAAGGCACTCAAAGAGAATTCGCTGACTGCAATTATTTAAGAAATATTAGCTCTGAGTGTTTGCTTGCCCTCTGCACTGCTCAAAGCCCAGATGCTTAAGTCCTCTGAACTCTGACGAAGGGCCGAGAGCACAACACCACAGATGTTCTTTCTTGTTATGACTCAGAGAAAGGTTCAATAAATTGGCACCACAATTGTCTCTACCTCTTCCTCTACTAAGATTCTGCTAAAATTTTTAAAAACTTCTGCTTCCAGACCAAGGTCAAAGAGTAGCCCTATTTCACTTACAGATTCATTTTTGCAACCCACGAATCATTTATTTCCAACGAAGCCTAAAGCAACAACCCAAAAAACACATTCCAAGCTCACAGTCACTGTCTGACCCATTTGTGTTAACCGGATGGACCCAGTCAAGGTCCAGCTCCTCAGCGCAGCTTGCTGGACCTAGTGTAGAAAGGTCCAGATGTCACTGACACACAATGAGGAGTCTGCGTCACCTTTTTGCGGAACAGAGCTGGAGTCCCCGTGACTGTCTGACTTGGAGAGACCACTTATGTTTTCCTTGTTATTTTTTTCTGATTATCTTAAATCAGAAATATTTTCAAAATTAAGGGGTAGAGAGAGGGAGAATATTGCTGAATAGAATTTGAAAGTATTTCAATAGATTTGAATAACCTCATTCATGTGGAAGGAATTGGCATCAATACAGTAGAATTTGAAATGAAGTGAAGATAAAGCTGCTAATTCCTGAATCATAATAAAGAGTATTTGGAGTGAGATGTTGGACTTAAATTATATTCAGGGATTGTCAACATGCAGCAGGCTGAGCTGACACTTCCCTCCAAAAATATTATATTGAATAAAATAATAAAAAGTTACATATTTGCACCCCAAAGAAAAGATATCCTCAGAACCAGGGAAGAGGAAACCCGTGTCTCTGTGGTACGGGTTAGGAGTTTCTGACCTGGATCGAAGGTCCAGACACCCACTCAGAGACTAGGTTTAGGCTCTGTTATCCAATTATATTCTCCAGTTTATATTCTCTTTATCTCTAAACCTTCGGTAAAATGTCTTAAAAAGCCACAGACTGATTTTTTGCTCTGCTGCAGGGAACAGGGAGAGTGGGGCTTTGCAGTTGTCTCCAGCAGAGGACAGAGCAGTATGGGGGTCGGCCATGCTGTGACCACCTATGGGTCCTAAAGACTGAGGCACCACCAGAGCGGGAAACACACAGAGAGCCAGGGGTAGGTGCAGGGCACCTTGCAAGGGGGACAAATCCTCAGCATTTGATCACTTACCACTCATGCCATAATAATGTAATGGAAGAAAGGCATTTCTTTGTTTTGAAGCCAAATGCAAGGGAGACTTTTGATATAGGGGTCATATAACCTAGCATGGAAAGAGCCTTAGCATCTTTCTCTTTGTAGAGAATGGAATTGAGTACCGCAAAGGTTCCTATTATGTCTTGGAAAAACTGATGCTGTGAGTCGACTAGCTTCTCGCCGGTGTTCTTTCCTCTGCACCGCCCTGTCTTTGAGGCTGAATGATGGCAGGGTTCATGTGGAGGTTCGGCATGGCATGTGAAGCTCTGGAGCCACTAGCCTTACTCTGAACCTAGGCTTTGCCTCTTCCCAAAAGAGTGACCCTGGGCGAGTTACTTAACTTCCAGTCCCTCAGTTTCCTCATCTGCAAAAAGGGGATGGTAATGATACTGAGCTTAAATGGATGTTGAGAAAGTAAAACAGGCTGATAATATACTTTTATGTAAACATCATTATATATTCAGAGAATCCTGGATATTATTATGAGTTGTGGTTGGGCTCCAGTCTACCTTTCCTGCCTTATCTCTCCTACACTTCTCTCCTTTATCACCCAGTGTTTGTCATGTGCCTTTCTTGCTGTTGCCAGAAAGCCCAGTTTTTTGACACCCACATGCTGTTCTCATGTCTAAAATGACTTCTGCTTCCTTGTGCATATCTCAGTTCTGAAATAAAATCTTTTACTTCAAAACCTTCGTTCATCCTTCTCTTATCTTCACTCCTACAGTTAAATGCTCTGTCTTTATAACTGCTCCATCTAGCACTTTCCATATAGGATAATGATTATGACATTTTGTCTCTGGGTTTTCGTATTACTTTGATCTCCTAACGGTAGTATTAATATCTTGTTTTTAATAGTCTTTGAAAAGTTGCTTATTTCAAAATAATAAATATAGACCACCCTTTCCAAATTGAACATACCCAACACACACACACACACACACACACACACACAAGCATTGCCCCATCCTTGACTGACTTTTCTGTTCAGTGCCCATCACCATTTAACATACTATATATTTTATTTATTCATTTTATTTATTGCAATAATATATATAAAACACTTAGACTCCTGCATGGTCAAAACATGCCTAGCAAGTGTTGCTCATTGTCGTTGGGTATGACTATCATTATTAGTTGCTCTGCTGTTCTGAGTGGTGGTAGTGATGTTTGTATTTATTATCCTTATTATTATTGCCAAGCTGCTGTCATTTTAAATGGCAAAAGAGATTGTCAGGGATTGTCAACACACAGGAGGCTGAGCTGAAACTTTCTCTGAAAAATATTATATTGAATAAAATAATAAAAAGCTATGTATTTGCACTCCAAAGAAAAGATATGTCTCTTCCTTGTACTTTATTAAATTCTGGTCTAGGGAAACACAACTGATATATTTTGTTTGTAAACATAGTTAAGACATTATTTTTTTATATATAGATTTCTTATTTTCAAGTAGATGACTTGGAATAATGCTAAACTAGGAACCAGAAGACCCAGATGCTATGTGACCTGGGGCAAATTCCTTCATCCATCTTTAAAATAAATGGTTAGGAAAATCAGCAACAACGTAACATGTGTTTTCTCCCCTCTCCTTTTCCAGTGACAGCATTGCTGTTCCTGTTGAGGATAGTAGTGGCCCCAGAGTCCCTGTTACAGTCCTTCGGGGCAGCAAGTTTCTCCCACTCAGAGTTAGCGTGCAAGATATAACCTGCAGGTCCCTTCCTGTTTTCCCATTCACTGGGCTACAAATGAACATGAGAAGAATTATATCTTTGTCCCCCCTGGACCTACAGGCTTCTACTCACCACTTCTCATTGGAGTCTCCTAAAGTATTTTTCAACACTCCCTGAATCCGCCTATGTAGCATTTTCTGGTCAGTGTGGTGCTGGCCTAAGGCTGCCTCCACCTCAGGGATATTACTCCGTAGAGGAAAGCATACAGTTCTCTGTTCTTGCTTTCATAGAATCAGAGGCATAGCAGTGTCCCCTGGGACCACAGTGTGGCCAGGACAGCCTACCTGGTGGAAGAGAAGTACTGGATTCCATCTTTCTTGCAGTTAGGGAAGATGTTGGTTTCTTTCATCAAGCCGGTGTCACGGAGGTGTTGTGAAGATTAATGAGCTAGCATTTATAAAGTGCTCCCTCTACCTTCAGGAAAAACAGGAGATAAAAAGAACACCTCACCAAATCCCCATCATTTTAGGTAAACCTTTTCTGACATGTTCATTAGAGCTCATTTCCAGCACTGAAATTCTTAAAAGCCTATATGAACAATTTGTAATTTACTAGAGATTTTATTTTCATATTTGAGAATAGGAAATAGGGAGTTTTATCTCTAGTTTTATTTTTGATTTTAAATATATGCTTTTTTACAAGATTTCTTAACTGTTGAGTGCAAATGAGGGAGGGTAAAAGAAAATTAATTTTCTGAGAGCTTATAGCATGGCCAGCCTGCAAGGCAGGAATCACTAGCTGTCACTCCCAATAATAAAATAATATGCACACATTTTAATTAATTTTTTTCATTACAGAAGAATTACATTTGCCCATAATCTAGAAAAAAATGCACTGAGGGAAGCTTCTCTTGAAGAAACTTTGGGTTGCTTTGTAGAAATATCTCATTCAGTAATAAGCTATTCTACTGAACTTAATGAATCGTCATTCCTCTCTCAAATTAAATTTCATGGGCACATCTGTTACATAATGTATTGTGATTACACATGACTGCTAAAATTGTTTACAGAGAGCTTCTCACATCTGTTGGAATGGCTGTATCACAGAGAAACTATGTGGAGAGTTAGTTACAGTTTGTACATGCTACCCCAGTCCTAACTCACCAGTGTGATCATCATGGCCCTTGGGCTCACCACCTGATCCTCTGATGTGGAAACTTTGTAGAGGAAGTTCTGGCCCAAGAGGGAAACCAACCTGAGAATGTCTCTTTTCTGTACCACTTCATTCAACTAAGTCACACTAGCTCCTGGGTCCCCCTTCTACCATAATTCCCCTCCCTAGTGTGAAAAATTACATACATAACCACTGGACTTGAAAGGTATTGTGATACTTGTAATAGAAGATTCAAACATTCCTGAAAGAAAAACAATCCTTACCTATAATTATCCTTAGTCATAATAATAACTATATTATATGAACATAATACCACAAATGTGTATAACTTATCCTTGATAGATAATGATATATTCTCATAAGTGTGTATATATATTGATTGATCATTTACTTTCAGTGAACTCTAGAAATGCCCCTAAAATAATTACCCACAAAATAAAGGTTGATAAACTATCTTTAACTCATTTTGAAAAGGGAAAAGTCACATGGCACATTCAATTCATATATGAATATTGATATTAAACATGGTATTTCTGTTTTAATATGAATGATTTTTAAATTAGAATAATTAGAATAAGTTTATATATCTAAAAGATTCCAAAAAAAGGAGGAAGAACACATGTGCATAGGTAGCAATGCAGAGGGAACTATAACTGTGAGCAGAGAAGAGCAAAGCCCTGAGTGTGTGGCAGGACAGGCTGCTTTAGTTTGAAACAGAAAAGAGAAAGTGTTGTGGGAGAGGTATCATTGTGCTGGGCCTTGGGTAAGGGGTGAAATTTGATGGTGGAAATGCAAGGAAAGGGCACGATAGGCAGAATTAAAAGCAGGGTGGAGGTATGAAGACAGGAAACCTACTTACTGAAAACATGTTTGGGTGGAATATAAGGAGAAAGAAAAGAGGTAGTGGAGATAATGTAGAAACATTATTTTTTCAACCTACTATGGGGTTTTTACCTGCAAAATGGACATACAAATAACTGTACCTACTTCATGAAATTGTATGAATTAACACGTGAATTTCTTGGAAAGCACTTAATAAATGGTAGCAACTATTTCTGCATTACAAATATTTGTAAATGTTCCACAGAACTAGAAAGTATATTCTCTGTTTAAATGGAATTGTGGTTAATTTATATCAATCTTATATTTTTCAGGTCTTCTCTGTGATTAGTCCATCAGTTGTGGTCTAGAGCAGGAGTTGGCAAATTATAGTTGGCAAACCTACTTGCTGCCTGTTTTTTGTAAATACTGTTGGAACACAGACACACATATATATGCACATAAAGTCACTGGCAAAGTTGCATATTTGTGAAAAACTATGGCCTTCAATGCCCCAAATATTTACTATCTAGCCCTTTATAGCAAAACTTTGCTGACCTGTCTAGTGAGAGGCAAATTTAAATTTCTTGTTACTATTTTGTTTCTGAATTTTTTTCTTGTCCATGTTTTTTTTTTTAGGAGAGCCAGGGCAGAGGCTTTTATTGAGAGATACAGTGAGAGGACAGAGCTCCTGGCTCATGACAGGAGGGGACAAGCGAGCCCTGTATTTTTTTAAATTTAATATGATCTGAGGTGAATTTATCCCATTTGCCTATAGTGTTAAAATTACTTTCCTTCATCTTAATACCATCATTTTATATTTTCCTTTGTACCTATCTTTTCCTCTATGGGATGCATGGGTGTGTGTGTATGACAGAGAGAGAGAGAAATGAAAGGAATGGGGGGAGAGTGAGAAATCAAGAGAGAGAGAGTGTGTGCGGACCCAACCACAGACAGCAGAACCACTCTGGGTGGTTTAAGCAGAAGAGGATTTACTACCAGGTACTTCAGTGTTTTGTGAAATTGGAAAGGCTGGAAGAGCAGGCTCTAAGCAGGGTTCCTTTCTCTTTGGGTTGCACTTATCAACCATGATTGTGGGTGAGAATTCTGAGGTAATATCTAAGGAAACTGTTGAAACAGAAAGATGTGGCCATGGCATAGTCTGTCACGATCAGGGAAACCCTCGTTGCCATTGTGGCTGGTGCTTTCTTCTGGGCCACGTGGCTTCCATCGTGGTCTTTATCAGAACATAAATGCTTTATGCTCCACCTCTCTCATTCTCCTTCCGTGTTCCAGTCTCAGTGAATGCATATGTAAACACATCTGGAACCCTGCACATGGATGCCTGGGAAATGTAAATTTTAGCTGTTTGTTCTCTGCAATATAGCAATTACTTAAAAAAATCTGGATGTTGAGCTAGTCAATCCACTATATCCATCACCTGGTAGTCTTCCCTGCTTTGAATAGTATGCATAGCTTTGAATAATACAGGTGCGTTTAAATGCTACACATACATTCCTATTTCTTGATTTATAAATATTAATTGGGATCTATTGCCTCTCAAATATGAAATATGAAGTATCTAACTCTATTTTCTCTGAAATATGAAAGACGAAACAAGCTAACTTCTACTTCCATGATTTTCCCGATCTTGCTCATACCTTATATTAATCATATTACTAGTTTTAAATGGTAAAGGTTTATAGCACTTATATTCTGTCATAAGCCTGTAATTGGCATTAGTCCTACACTTTTATAGATTTAATTATACTGACAATCTTTTCATACTATGGCTTTTCCATTTCCAACTTCTTTAACTCGATACATCTCATGTTTGGCTGTTTTCCCTAACAGATACATCTACCTTGTAGCGAACTGATAAAAATTGGAAATAATGTATATAGAATGTCTATGCATAATAGACACTCAATAAAAAGCCATTCCTACAGTTGTTATTTTTTCATTATAAAAGAAACCAAATTAAAAGGACAAAATTTAGAACATAAACAATGATGGAACATAATTTGTGGCATATAGTAAATAATGAATAAATTTTGACCACCATTTTTTCTAAGCATTGAGAACAACAGATTTGAGTGTTTCCTATTATATTGAACAATATTATGTTATTAAACTAGAAAACTTATCCAATGCCACAGACTCCCTGGTTTTCTGAAATATGATGTGAGAAATTTTAAAGAGTCATCTGTGACCTTGGGCAAGATATCTGGTCTAACAGACCTCAGTTCAGCCATCAATAAATGGAAACAGCAGTGTTCATAATCCCTTCAGCCTCTTCCTACTCTATATTGTATTTTCTTGATTCTTGGTGGATTACTATGACTATTTTTAGAATCTGTTTGCCCTCTTCCAGGTGCTCTGAATGCTTCTTGACATATTTTCTGTGCTGTCAGTTGATGTGTGTGACAGGGAATGCCAACTAATTCTATATTCATCGAAGAAGGCTATCATTAAAAAAGAAATTCATGTCATGCTTATCAAAATCAAGGGGTAGTGTTTTGCTCTTATCTATAGTTATTGGCTGCCCATGTTATTGCAGGTCTTTTGCAATATGTAAAATAAGAATATGACTTTATTTGTATTCAAGTCCCAAGCGGTATTTTTAGAAACTTGGGAGATATCTTGGATATTTATCTGATAAAAAGCCAAATGTCATTGAAACACACACACACACACACACACACACACACACACACACACACACAAACACTGGAATACATTTTTTTCTGATAGCTTCCACCAAGCTGAAAGACTCATTAAAATGGGGAATATTATTGAAACTAAAGAAACACAAGGAATAAAGAAAAACGTCGTGACCTCATTCATGACTTTGGGTTATTTTGTGCAGTGGTTACAGGCTTCTAAAGTGGTGGTCTGAAAAATTCAGTTGCAAATGCATAACTGGATATCATAATATTGGTTTTCTGAAATATGACCTAAGAAAATTTAAAACACTTAAAAACTAACACAGCAGTGAAAACACTCATATTATTGAAATTGGAGGTGACGGGAACATATTGGTGAAAGCAGAATGTTAACACTCGGTGAGAAGACATTTTTTGAGGCTGCAACATGAAATAAAATTTGATTGAGAGGTAACTTTGCAGTGGCCGATCACAACCAAAGTTATTATGGAAAAGTTAACAATTGTGCCTGCATGTTCTCCCTACATCTATGTTTAGTGTCTGGAATTCGTGTTAGTTCAAGAAACTATAAATAAAAAACTAGCTGCCACCCAGGCAGCTCTGACTATGGAATCAAACAAAACAAAGTGCTAACAGGAGCCCATTTGCAAAATTTGAAACAGAATCCCAAATTCCTTGCAGAGCAGTGGATTCTGTGAGTTGTTTTAGCACAAAGTCACCACCATATACAATCATAGCAAGGAGCTCAGAAAAGCCAGATCTCTGGAAGCAGTTAAGCCGTGAAGAGTATTGGGTACTTAAAAAAAATCATAGAATCTATATGATACTGAATTTGGGAGGAAAACTCTCAACTTTTGGTATAAATGTTTTTGCACAAGCTCTTCCAGTAGTCAGCTATATGACTTTGAGAAAATTGTTACATCTCCTTGAGCTACCTACTGAAGTTGCTTTGAGTTTTATAAGAGAAATTATGTGGGAAATGGTAAAAATATATGCATATGTAACATTATTGCATAATTCATTTTGAAAAGAGTGGCATCAGAATTATTTAAGCACATACCAATTAATTAGAAAAAATTTTTTAAAGCAACGTTTAAATCCAGCGCTGTGCCTTAATATGTGAGCATTAATAGCTCTTATCACTGTTTTCTTGATTATAGTTAACTTTTAATTATAAGCAATGGATTACTTACATAGCAATTTATAGCACATAAAATTTCATCCTCTAAATGGAAGCATTGTGCTCCAGCATACAGCATACTAGAGATACTGTGAGTTCAGTTCCAGACCACGGCAATAATGTGAATATTGCAATAAAGTGAGTCAAGTGAATACTTTGGATTCCCAGTACATAGAAAATCATCTTTACACTATGCTGTAGTCTATGAAGTGTACAATAACATTACATTATAAAAACAATGTACATGTCTTAACTGTGGGTAAAATTGTAATATTTCCAGAATCTCTCACCTGGCTTCAGTGCATCTCCATACAGTGGGTGTTGCCAGGGGGTGGAGAGTAGTAGTCCATCTCCATATCAGTAGGTAATTATAAGGTCAAGTGAGGGCTTATGTGGACTAGAGAGGTTAGGTGGGGGCTTCTTCTTCTGCAGGTGGGTCACGAGACACATGGGAGAGCAGAAGTGGAGTGCTTGTAAGAAATAAATGGGTTTCATAGACTTCATTTCTCTCTTTGACTGATTTTGGTTTCAAAGGTATTTTGCCCTGGGATTTTCTCCCCGGAGTTACACTTAACATAAAAATATTGCTAAAAAATGTTAACTATTATCTGATCTTCCAGAAAGTTGTAATCGTTTTGCTGGTGGAGGGTCTTGCCTCCATGTCGATGGCTGCTGACCGAGCAGGGTGGTGGTTGCCGAAGGCTGGCTTGACTGTGGCAATTCTTAAAATAAGACAATAGTGAAGTTTGTTGAATCAATGGATGCTTCCTTTCACAGGTGATTCCTCTGTAGCATGTGATGTTATATGATAGCGTTTACTCATAGTAGATTTTCTTTCAAAATTGGAGTCAGTCCTCTCAAATCTTGTTGCTGTAATGTAATACTCTAAACCTTTGTTGCCATTTCAACAATTTTCACAGCGTGTTCGCCAGGAGCGGATTCCATCTCAAGAAACAACCTTCTTTGCTCATTCATAAGAAGCATCTCTTCATATGTTGAAGTTTTATCCTGAGATGGCAGCAATTTAGACTCATCTTCAGGCTCTACTTCTAATTCTAGTTATCCTGCTTTTTTCTACCACATCTGCAGATTTTTTTCCTCCACTCAATTTTGAGTTTCTCAAAGTCATCCATATGGGTTGGAATTAACTTCTTCCAAAATCCTGTGACTTTTGATATTTTTTCCTCTTTCCGTGAATCACAAACATTCTTAGTGGCATCCAGAATGGTGAATCCTTTCCAGAAGGTTTTCAATTTACTTTCCCCAAAACCATCAGAGAAATCACAATCCATGTCAGCTATAGCCTTATGAAGTGTATTTCTTCAATAAGACTTTAACATCAGAATTACTCCTTGATCCACGAGCTGCAGAATGGATGTTGTGCTAGCTGGCATGAAAACAACATTGATTTTGTTGCATATCTCTAATAGAGTTCTTGAGTCACTAGCTGCATTATCAATGATCAATAATATCTTGAAAGGAACCTTTTCTTCTGAGCAGTAGGTCCCAACAGTGGGCTTAAAATATTCAGTAAACCCTGTTGTAAAAAAAAAATATGTTGTCATCTAGGCTTTGTTGTTTTTACAACGCATGAACAGAGCAGATTTAGCATAATTCTCAAGGGATCTAGGATATTCATTCTAGGAATGGTAAATGAGCATTGGTTTCAACTTAAAACTCACCAGCTGCATTAGCTCCTGACAAGAGACTCAGCTTGTCCTTTGAAGCTTTGAAGCCAGGCATTGACTTCTCCTCTATAGCTATGAAAGTCCTAAGTGGCATGTGGTTCCAATAAAAGGCTGTTTCAATATATTGAAAATCTGTTGTCGAGTGTAGTCACCTTCATTAATGATCTGAGCTCGAGCTGCTGGATAACTTGCTGCAGTTTCTACATCAGCACTTGCTGCTTCACCTGCACTTTTATATTATAGAGATGTCTGTTCTCTCCTAAACCTCATGAACCAAACTTTGCTAACTTCTAACTTTTCTTTGGCAACTTCCTCATCTCTTTCAGCTTCATAGAACTGAAGAGACTTAGGGCATTGTTCTGTTAGGCTCTGGCTTAAAGGAATGTCGTGGCTGATTTGACCTATCCATATCACTAAAACTTTCTTCATATCAGCAATATGACTGTTTTACTTTATCATGCATGTGTTTGCTGGTATGACACTTTTAATTTCCTTCTAGAACATTCCTTTTCATTCATAACTTGGCTAACTGTTTGGCACAGGAGGCCTACCTTTTGGCCTATTTCAGCTTGCAATATGTCTTCCTCACTAAGCTTAATCATTTCTAACTTTTGATTTAAAGTGAGAGATTTGTGACTCTTCTTTTACTAGAATACTTAAAGACAATTGTACGATTACTGTTGGCCTAATTTCAGTATTGTTTTGTCTCAGGGAATAGGGAGACCCAAGGGGAGAGAGAGAGAGAGAGAGATGCAGGTAACAGCCAGTTGGTGACCAGTCAGAACACACACATTTATGGATTACGTTCACCATTTTATATGGACATGGTTCATGGCACCCCAAACAATTACAACAGTCACACTAAAGAGCACTGATCATACTTCACCATAACAGGTATAATAATAATGACAGAGTTTGAAGTATTGTGAGAGTTACCCAAATGTGACACAGAAATACAAAGTGAGCAAATGCTATTGGGAAAACGATGCCAATAGACTTGCCCAACACAGCGTTGCCACAAACCTTCAACTATAAAAAATGTAGTGTCTGAGAAGCACAATAAAGCTAAGCATGATAAAACTAGGTATGCCTGTCTTTTGATTACTTATAAGTGTGATTTTAATTAGAGTACAATGTGTAATGCTAAGCAATCTGCAAGATGAAACTGTTCAGGTTTTCTCTATACCACACCAAACCCAGAAAAGGTTATTTAACAGATGTTTCAGCTTTTATCTCTAATTATCTTGGAGATTATGAGAAGAGTGGCATCACCTGTAAAATTATGTAATAATCACATTTTTAATAGCTACTGTTTGGAAGACATTGTGCTTTGGTGCTAGGACTGTGATTCTCAAAGTGGATGTGAATCAGAGCCACCTGGAGAGCTGATGAAACCGCTCATTGCTGGACCCCCACCCTGAGCTTCTGGTTCAGTAGATCTGGGATCCCAAGAATCTGCATTTCTGACTAGTTCCCAGGTGATGCTGAGGCTACAGATTTGGGGACCACTGGATGAGATATTTAAGTATCACAATTATTTTGATAAAGAGATATATGTAATTAAAGGATTCAGCCTGTATTCTTAATTATATGGTAATAGATAGCAGTATGTCTGAGCTGAGACATATAACCTCTGCAGGATTCAGTTTGCACAGCAGGGTGCAGGTTCCTGGTGGAGCAGATTGTCCTGAGAGATCACTGTCTCCTTGGCCCATGTGTGGGGTGACACAGGCAATGCTTGCTGACCACCGCCGGCTGACCAACTGCCCCCCATGTAAGACTTTTCTTATTTGTTATGTTGGCGACTTCAGCAGGAAACAGCCTGCTATGACACACAGAAACTGGCTCTTAATGACTGCATTTCTCTCTTCTTATCCATTATGTGGTGATTTTTTTTTAGATCAGCATTATTTTTCATGTTCCAAGTCCTTGAGGCATACTTCACTGTTATTCTAATATGGTTCTCAGAACTTCTTCTTTTTTTATACATAAATATACCATACGGTTTACAAGAAAAGACGAACTCCTCTGCCTTCCTTATTGAGCTAATTGAGATGATAAGATGAGATACACTCTGTGTAAATGCTTATAAACTGCTATGTAATGGCAGGCAACAGATTCCAGAAAGGTGTTTATAAGTTATTTAGGCAGTAGAACACATTCACATGGGTTTGGCTCATGTCTAAGAGCTAATCTAGAAAAAAAAGAAAGGAGAGGAGAGGACCAGGTGGGTGCAGGAGCTGTAGCTGTGGGAGTGCTGACGGTTTATGTAAGCTGTATGGAGAGGGGTTTGGCCATCTCAGTGGACATATGTTTTATAGCCCCTGGTGAAAATAAGATTGAAAGGAGGATGATTGAATTTATATAGGTGTACCTGCATTTCTTGGTAATCTAACAACAGACAATGTTATTTCACTAAATCTGTTTTAGGTTTAAATACTTAACTATTAATGATAACAGGACTCTGATGACTACATTCTGTATGTCACAATGCGAGCTCCTCTGTTCACACATTCAGTGGTGTTAAAAATTCAAATGGGCACGTAGGGTTATGGGCTGGTAAGCTGGGGTTGACTCCTCACCCTTCTCTCTCCCCCACGTCCCAGTTCCCCTATTGCCAACTGAAATTTCTGCAGGAAGGATGTTCTTAATCTGAATCAAAGAAATATAATGGAGATAAATTAAAGATGCCTCCAGAGGAAAAGAAAGGGTGAGAAGTAAAACAATAATCTTCCCGTCACTCAGCAACCACTCTCAGAAGGGAAGACATCTCATTCTCCTCTCATAGTTCTAGTTCCCTAGTATTGGATTAAGATAGGAGAGATTTGATTGGAGAAATAAAGAAGTTATAAAGCAAAACTACATGAAAGGGGGAATCCTGGTGATTTTTGAGATACAGGAGAGACCATTGGGTCACTTTTCTCCTCTCTTTAATCTTTTTGGGATGCTAACAACTTGGACTGACTATGCCTTTTGATTGAGAAATAAATTTACTCCTAAAAGGCTAAGGGACCAGGTTGGCCCAGGATAAATGTTGGGTTAAAATTTGAGAGTCCGGTTAGTCTTATCCAAGTCTCAGGCATCCTAGTTCACTAAGGGAGAAAATTCCTCTATCTTAATGACATGGCCCCCTCTGTTGTCTCGTTCAGGAATTTAAGGAAAATGATGTCTTTATAGATGTAATTATATAATTCCTGGGATTTGTTTCAAAGTAACCCAGTGGAGGGTGGAGGTGGGGGATCTATGTGTGTGTGGATACACAGGACACAAAATTTGCCATGCGTTGTTTATTGTGGAACTGGGAAAGGACACATTTTAGCATTCCACTTTTAAATGCTATGCTCAATTATGCCCAAAAATGAAAAAAAGAGAGAAAATGATTAAGTGATTTGATGACCTGAAGATCCAATGGAAAAAAGGAAACCCAGGAGTTGTATGAAATAAAGTTCATCCAAGTAGGTTTTAAAAGCATTTCTTTTAGGAAAGTCTCAAAATATTATGCAAATTCCATATGCATTCAGACTGTAATGTTGTCATTTTATGATGCCAGCAACAGCCTCCCTCTATTATGGGAATAACCAGCAGAGAATATTCATACCAACTTCTCCTTTATTATACCATTATTTTATTCTTTAAGGCACTGACAATATAAGGATAGGCTATCAGATGTGAAAAATCAAATCTAAATGCATAGCTTGTCATTTACATGTTTTTAAACCTTCCAATACTTGACAAAATATGTATAAATCTGTATTTCTATCAAATGTTTTAAGATCCACGAACTGTTTGAAAATATAAAGAAACAACTCTCAAAGATTTCCCGTGTAAATGACTAAAGACTGCTGTTGTATCTGCAAAGACAAGTGAAGGATTGACATACAATTTGAGAAATTGGGCTTTTTGTGTAAATTACCCAGATTGAATCATTATGCTAACTGAATCCCTTGGATAAAATCAGCTCTCCACCTTCTTTTACCTTTGTGAACACTGTCTCCCTTAATTTTACGTGATAGAGATAAAGTGAGCCTTTCGTAGCACTAAACTTCAGCTTAAACACTAATTTCAGGTGAAAGTGTGGAGTAATTTGGGAACGTTTCTTCTGCTGCCTTACATGTGTGCAGACTGATTACATAATGACAAGGCAGTCAGGTGGCTTAATTGGCTGCAAGGGTGCCCACTGGAGGCAAAACTGGGAATCTTTTCATGTCTCTCATACATTTTTATATTTTCCACAATATCCATACATCCTCCTGAAGCGAATTACTCATGGTTCTTTTGCAGGGCTATTAGTTTTAAAATTGCCCTACACTTTATAATCTGGACCAAACATCCATACCACAACCTTGGTGGTCACAGAAATTCAGGAAACATGGAAATCAAAAGGAGCATAGACTCTGAGCCTGCTCATATATCTGACTTCATTCTCTTCTATTTAAACCAAAAAGTTTCCTGCCTTAGGGTTACGTGTTTGACTCGTAATTATGAGGTCTAAGCTAAGTCCTGCCCTCTCAGAGTGGTCTTTCCAGACCATTCAAATGAAACTAGTCCCTTTTACCCTGTCCTTCCCTGATGAATTACCCTGTGTTGTTTTCATCACTGCATTTATCACTAGTTAAAATTGTTTTGTTTACTTATTTCTGCTTATTTTCTCTCTTATCACTAGAATGTAAGTCCCATGAGGAGTCAGACTTCATTTTTCTATCAGGGTTCAGAACACTACCTGGCACATGGTTGGTGATCAAAAGAATATTTGTTGAGTGAATAAATGACCGACTAACAGAATGAATGAATAAAATGTATGTAAGACTCTTTTTTTTCCTAACCACAGTCAAATATTTACAAGGAATTGATCATCACCAAAAAATGGCCACATTTTCATTAGGATGAGTTTCTAAACAAGGCCCTAGATTAATGACTTAATGAAACAAGAGCAGAGTGGTGAGATTTGTCACATGCAGGTGAACTATTTACTATTAACAGCAAAAGCTCAAGTGCTTGGTATACTCAGTACTTAGAATTTTATTTGGCAGTTTTAGAATCTAAGGTATTGAGCATGTGGTTTCGCATTTGCTCCAGAGATTAGCCCAGCAAGGTGCAGTGTAGAGGTAGTCCTAGAATTAGGGCCTATCACAGAAAACGTGGGAGGATGGTATTCTCAAGATTTATCAGAAATGGGAAAACAGTGACCCCAATGCCCACAGCTAGTGGATTCAAACGGTGAAGTTGCCCTTGGTGCTGGAGAAAACCATATGTTGCATTTACAGGGTCTCATATTAACCTCCATGGGAGAGCTTTAAGATAGTTTGTTCTCTTAGAGGGAACTCTGCCTCAGACATCCCCAAACACTGGAGGTCTGTGGCTTGCAATCTCACTCACACAGAGGAATGTCTCATTTGGCCACGCTTACCAATTGTCCCTCAAGTACCCTTCACTCTTCCTCTAGCTTTGTCTCCGTACAGCATCCTCTTGTTAATGGATATACACCTATGCTTTCTCTGGCGGTGTTATTCCTATCAGGAATGCTCTGCTGGGCTTGTCCACTACCAATTCTTCATGTGTTAATTCATATTTCAACTCTTCCATGAGTATTTGTTTATGTGGTCATCTAAAAAAAAAAAGTGAATACTTTCCAAGTGGTGGAAAGTTTACTAGCTCTAGAAAAAGGACAGACGGAATCTTTGGAGTCTCTTCTTAGAAGGATCAGGGCCTTACCCTTATGACCTCATTCAACCTTCATTATTTCCTTAAGGACCCTTCCTCCAAATAGCATCACACTGGGGGTTGGGGTTGCAACATATGAATATTGGGAGGACACAAAATTCAGTCCTTAACAGACATAGTGTATTATTGGTGGTATTGGAATCTATTCTCTAATAATTTACTTTGGATTTTTGCAATACTTATAAGTAATATTTGTCTGTAATTCCCTTTGTTTACTATTTTATCAGATTATATCTATGTATTATTCTTGCTTCATAAAATGAATTTAAACTTTTTTGATCATTTGTGTTCTAACTGGTCTCTAAATGATAGGTAGAATTATTTGGTGAAACCATTTGTCTCTGATACTATTTTAAACAGTTCCTTTACAACTTTATTTCTCCTATGAATACTGATCTGTTTGAGCCTCCCAGCCTTACTGAGATAATTCTGGTAAACTGAATCTCCCTCTAAAATTACCCATTTATTTGTTCAGAGATCTGCCTGAATTTCCCAAGAGCCAGATTACTGGAGGCTGATCTGTATTCACTCTAATTTAGGAAAGAAGACTAAATTCTGACTACTTTGACAAAAGTAAAGATCCATGATTTTTTTTCCTTTGTTTTTAGGTATTAGGGAACATATGTATCATAGTATATGTTTTTCATTTAAATAACCACTGTTCCTATTCATTTGCATCTTAGTTATCATTTTTCTTTTTTTAAATAAGAATATGCCTTTACTGTTGTGCAGGAGAGTGATGACAACTCCCCAAGGTCAGGAACCTGTCTTCTCTTCACTGCTGTAATGTGCAATACAGTGCCATACTCACGGTAGGGGTTCAAAAAATATATAGTATTATGAAAACCCTAATAGATATTTGACATTTCATTATATTCTTCTAGCAGCATCTTTTAATGCAGAACCCCATGCTGAGCACAAAAATTGATTTAAGGGAACATGTCTTTGTATAAAACTTTTGATAGAATAGTAGCTATATAGTTTTGCTATACTGTGCAAAAATTCTAAATAATATATTTGGAGAGTAGCAATTGCCAAGAAGTATGAATAAGAAATGATAATTTGACATTTAAAAGAGTGAAAGCTTTGCACCATTAACCACAGAGAAATATGTGAGAATAAAAAACTGTCTATCAAAGGAAATATTTATGAACCAGTTGGAGTTCAAGGACAAATACATTTAACATCTAAAAGAAGTTGGCTGTTTTTTGCACATCTTTATCAAAGATTGACTTTCACCTACTTTCCCACAGTAAGTGAGGGGCAGTTTGGCTATTTACAGGGTAGGATTCCAGGGATCTATTAAACCTATTAAAATACCACTAATGGCATGATCATACATTTTTATGGGAGGCATTCATTTCTTCAGGTGGATCTTAGTGGATTTTCACACTCTATATTAGCATCATTACCAACCATGAAAACAAGGTAGATGGATCGCTATTAGAGTATCAAGTGAACAACACAGCAGTTTTATGAGTCACTGATCTGTTGTCAGCCGTGAGCAGTTTTTGAGTGTGAAAGTGACCTTGGGATAAACATCACTTTTTCTGTATTGTCTCATTCATTATAGGCTCCTTATAGTGGAAGGTATAAAATGGAGATCCTTTCATTGGAAACATCATAAAATATTATCAGATAGTATTATTTAAGAGAAAAAAAGAATTCACTTGAAAATAATGAAACATTCATTTTAATAAAAAGGAAGAATTTAGTAAGACTCTATTTAAGTTTGATTTGTCTTTTTTCATGGTTTTCTTGCCACTATATTTAAATAGATAACCACAGTTGAAAAATATGCCATTATATTTCAAGTTTTCAGACACATTTTAATGCAAAAGATATTATTTACAAACTGATTTAGATTAGCCAAACCGGAATGTACCAAAAGTAACAGATTACATTGAGCAAGCCTTTTAAAAATGTTTTTTTCAACATATCTGATCTCTTATGCTTAATTATTTCACCCTTTGGGCCAAGTAAAGGAAAGCTTTCTGTATCTATCGGCATCAGCTGTCATATATATAGCTGTAGAATCATAAATGTGTACATGACAGTAGTGAAGACACATGAGCACATATTATAATTTAGACATATACACAAAAATACGTTAGTAACTTACATTTCACATGAGCTGCATAAATATGAGAATAACAAATTATCTAGATAATTCATAAATAAAATTAATAAGTATTTCAATAGTGTCATCTATTTGTGAACTATGAGATACAAAAAGAAAATTATTATACATCTACTTTTGTCTGGAATATTTTATAATTGAGGCAAGATGTTTGAGCTGTGTTTTTCTTAGATTTATTCTTTATATTTAAAATTCTCAAGACTGCATTTGTGGGCTCAGTTTGAGGTTAATCAGAGTCTGATAGTAGCTATGTGGATTATTAGACTATATCTGTAGTATACTGATTTTACCGAGCTGAAATTTTCCATTGTGTCTGATTGTTATATTGAGGGTAAGGTCCATACAGTGCAGATATATTGCTTAGGTGATACAGGTTTTTGATGCTTCAGCCTTTACATGATAAATAGTAATTGAGTAGATTGTAATGTATACAATTCTTTGCTTTAAAAAAAAAATAATCAGCTTATGCTCAAATACACAAATACATCGGAACCTTTGTGCACTACTATTCTTTGGGGCCAAGTAATGAAAACATTTCAGGTGACATAGTGAAGATATTCTAGCAGTAAAATCTTGGCAATTCATTATGACTAAAATTGAACTAATTTCTCTTCCTAGCCCTCAACCCTGAACAATAGAATATCATTTACACCCTGTCTCAATTCATGAGTTCCCCAATTACCCAGTCTCCTGAGATAAAAATCCTGTTGTCATCCTGACAACTCCTCCTTCCTCAAACTTATTCTCACCAATTTCTGTCAGTTCCATTTGCGCAATATCTCCCAAATCACTTCCATTCTTTCCTCAGTTTTAAAGATATATTCATCTGTAGGTTTCATGTGCAATCCTGGGCCTTCATTTGTCATGCCATGTAAGAAATCATAATGCAAGGGTGTGAAGATACCATTAGCATGAGAACAACATTGGCTCTGCTGTAATTAATTAAAATGAAATATTTGCTAAAAATGTATCTCAAAATTTATCATTGTACTTCACTAGGTGTTGGCAGAATAACTGAGAAATAAGATGTTCTGAGATATTCTGCACTTTTTTCCAGTTATTAAAAACAATTTTGATCATGTTTGTTCCTTTCATACAAACTTACAAGTTCTATATTGCCTCTAGGATAAGGTTCAAACTCCTTAACAAACCATACAAATCTTAACAACATAATTCCTTGCATATTACAGGAAATGTATCATCTGTCTATCTATCCCCTATGAGATATATAATAGATTATATATATATATGCACATATACATACATATACACATATACATTGTCAATATCAATATATTGTAGTTGGCTTTATTAACTAGTAATTATCAGAGGTCAGCAGGAAGCTGACTGCTGTCCATTTTAGTTAAATCAGCAGGTGCCTGAGAGAAGTCAAAATTGTATACATCCATTTGGCTCTCTTTCAATTGCCTTGCAGGAAAATATCTATCCCCAAGGTAATTTATGAAAAGGTTTACTTTCAATCTCAATCTGTTCTCGTCCTTACAAATCCTAGTTTTACCTGATAGCTTTTATATTTCACTAATTTTAATAAAATACGAAAAAATGTGGAGCCATGAACACCAAATAATGGAGTCAAGTTAAAAATTGGGGTAGAGAGGGATGCAAGAGATGTTATAAAAATATTATCATTGCAATCCAAGGCATTCTGGCACTCGACCAAACTTGCTTTTGTTTTCTTCCTGTGTTCTCTTTACAGCCAAGTGCTTTCCCAATTCCAATAGAATATTTCTTTTTAATAATGCAGTATATTAAAAAATTTAAAGGTATTCAGAGCTAACATTAATTCAACAATTCAAATTAAAGAACATTTTATTCAACATTTATTGCTTACAAAACACTGTTATGGGTGCTAATGATATAAGTCTCTAACAATCCACACAATAGTTGAAAAGATGTATACATAAGTGTCTGTGTACAGAACAGAAAGACTGTGACTCACCCTATACTGTACTCTGAATTTTAGTGGATGGCCCCTTTAACCAACCAGGGACCCAGGTCATAAACCTGGAAGATTATTTTACCTACTTCCTCCTATTGTCTACTTCAAAAACAAGTCACCAACTCCAGTGGACTGTATTTTTCACCATTCATCCCTGATGTTCCCTAGCATCATCTGTCTGCCTACCTACCTACCTACCCACCTACATTCATACATAAAGTCTTCTAATTCCTTCATTCTCCATATTTAACCCATCATCATGTCTCACTGATTCTGTCTCCAGAATAATAAATCTTAAATATATCTCACTACAAATGTAGTAATCAACTCTGAGCACACCAGAGTAAATATTCTAAAAGGTAATCTGAATCATGTCCATTCCCAGCTTAAATGCAAACATTTTGCTATTACCTATAAGGGTCTGCATGATCTCACCTCTTCTGAAACTCATCCAATTAGCACATATGTACGGAGAGCTCACTGCATGCCAGGCTAGATGCTGCCTACATAATAGTAAGACATACATGCTTACTCTCAACATCTTAGATTCTAGTGGAGGATCTAAACATAAGTATGTTGGTAAATAAATCATAAAATTATAAAATATTTTGATGAATGCCCTAAAAGAAACAACGTTAATTCTAAACCATAATGGGATGAGGGAACATCAGTGTATAACAGGGTAGCCAGATGAGCAGATGAGGGGTCACTCAAGATGAAAAGTCATGGCTTGAGATAGAGGCAGCCGCAGGAAGAGTGGGGACAAGGTGTCCCAAACAGAGGGTTCTGCATGTGAAAAATTCCTGAAGTGAGGACAAGAAAGAGGGCCTGAGTGTACAGATCAAAGTGATGTAAGAGGAGAGAGTCAGGAAAAGTGGTACAGATGTTAAGTAAGGGCTTGTATTCATTTTCTGTTGCTGTATGACAAATTACCACAAATCACAAAAGTTTATCTAATTCACACTTCCCAGGGATCAGGAGTCTGGGCATAGCTTAGCTGGGTCCTCAGTGTGGGTCTTAGTCTTACAAGGCTGCACTCATGGCCGTGGCCAGTGTGCTCATTCTGGAGCTCAGCTCACACGGTTGTTGGCAGATTTCAATTCCTGTGCTTGTAGGACTGCACATCCCATTTTCTTGCTGCCAGGGGCTACTCTTAGCTTCTAGATGTCACCCTTACCATATGGCCTTCATACCGGCCCTCTCATAACATGACACCTGACTTCCTCAAGGCCAGCAAGAGTAGCTCTCACTGCAGTCCACCATGACAGGGTCTTCTCTAATGTAATGCAGTTATGGAGTGACGGTCCTATTATTTTTGCCAGATTCTGTGGATTAGAAGCAAGTCAGTTTCTATAAGTGCTTGCAGGGAGAGGATTATACAAATGCATGACTCACTGGCAGTTACCATACTGGGTTTCTGCCACAGGGATCAGTCATGTAAGTCACAGGAAGGAATTTGGATTTATTCTATGGGAAATGGGATTTTGTAGAAGGGAAGAAAGAAAGAAAGAAGGAAGGGATGAATCATGTCCCAGGGAGTATGACATAGGAGGATTCAATTATGTTTAGTGGCTCAGAGATTTCCTGGAGAAGATGGTCCTGGGTAATAGACTGATGGATGAATACAGACAAAGATGACATCAGTTGAAGTTAATATCTGTGCAAGGACTGCAGGTGGACAAGAATAGGGTGTGGCTGGGAGAGAGCACATACACGTGGAGGGTTCAGGATGCACAGGTTCAAAAGGAAATAGAATCCAAATGGATCTGAATGTAGTGGGAGAGTTTGGATGGTCTTAACAGGGATCTGTGTTATCAGACACACTAGTTTGGAAGATAAGCCTGGTGCTGACAATAGGGGGAGGAATTGGAGGAAAAACAGAACAGGTAAGGAAGGAGACTCCTACTTGCAGTGAATTTTTAAAACCACTTTTAATACAGTTTAAATCTTTGAAGTACACAGCTAGGAAATATCAGAACAATTTTATTTCTTCCTTTCTTTTTCAACTGCTTTATTGAGGTATGATGGACATCCATGAAACTGTGGATATTTAATACATACAACTTGGTGTGTTTGGAGAAAAGTATACACCAGTGAAACTGTCATCACTATCAATGGTGTAAGCTACCCACCACCTCCAAAAGCTTTCTCCCACCTTTCCTCTTTAACTTTTGAACAATTTCTTTAAAAAGAACTACATCATTGAAACTGGGATAAAACTTTCCTTTGTTTGTAAGGATTCTTTTGAAGGACCAAGACTTAAAAGCATCTCAAAAGAACTAGGTGTCCTACCTTTAATTGGCAATTTTCAATTTTCAGTAAAAAGAATTCAGGTAAGGAACTAGGACCTGTAATATATGTATCTGCAAGGTAGACAAATTTGAATTGTACTGGTACTGGAAGCTGGCTCTGCCCTTTTTATCTCTGCATCCCCAGGCCCTAGCATATACTAGAGACTTCAAAAAAACTTTTAAATGAACAAATAAATGAATAACTAGTCACATCAAATAAATGTTATTATTCCAGCCACCAGACCACTACCTCTTTCTGCCCTCTTCTCTCTACCCTGCCTTTCTTTTCCTTTGTAATGTCCAAATTCATCGTGAAGATTCAAGGCATATCCTAGTTTCATCCATGCATTAATTTATACCTTATTCATGTTAGAATAAAATTTATTGTATTTTGTGTTAGAATGCCAATTGCCTTATCCACAGAGGCTGTAATGCATGAGATCACTCACAATATGTAAGGCAAACTTGATTGATTGAGTACTAATGATGATTGTACTTGGCTTTTCACTGTCTTTGAGATTAAATTTAGATGACTTTCCATCCCAAGACTTCAATTTGAAGCCAAACTGATTACTAAATTTTGGGTAATGGAAGAATATCCCCTAGGATATTACTTCTGAGCGAATAAATGATTGTGAGATAAGATAAAGAAGGAAAAACAAATGTTTACTAGTGTATGATTAAAGGCATGTTTGATATTTTATTCAGTACAAATATTTAAATATTCTTTCTGGAATTTCCTTAATAAATAGCATATTAGGATTTAGAATATTTATGTGCAGTTCTTCATTTATATTCATTAATATTAAAAAAGAAAGGCTATGTTTTTTCACTTAATGAAATTCTGGCAAATAAGATGTTTCTCTTCCCTTAGTTCTGTGCTTGACTACTAGAAATCACTAATAAATATTTGTTAAATAATTTTTTAATCTTAAAAACTCAAGCAAAGCTATATTTATCTGTTGGTGTGGTTTGAATAAATTACTCAAAATAACTAATGCAGACTTTACATCAACTGCTTTACTCTAGGTAGTTTTAATATTTAAGTAAATACTTTCAGTACATCAGTGTGTAATATTCAGTATCCACTTTGATAAATTATTTCCATTATTTCTTTGATAAATTATTTTTATTATAAATTATTTCTAAAAAAGATTAGAGTGAGAAAGATTATTTAAATAGGCTTCAGTTAAAGTACGGCACATCTGAGATTTGAAAACTCTTGAGAAGTTTCTAACATGGTTTAGTGTACTAGAAGGTTTGATACCATAAGTAATGTTTGAAATCCGGGACACTACAGAAAAGCAGAAGCAAGCCCAAAGGCTGCCCAAGAGACATGGCAGAGCTTTATCTGTTTCTGAATGTGGAAGACGTGTGTGAAGTCTGTTCTTCTGAAAACCACCCACCATACATAAAGTTTTGTGATAACAGGCTCTATTTATTTTTATTAAAAATGATGATTTTCTATTACAAAAATAAGGTCTTCTGATTATGAATAATTTTAACTATTAAAAATTACATTAAAAATCCATCAATAACCTCACCATAAAGGAATAAACACTACATTGTTATCTTTATTTTCTGAGTATTTCTAGGCATCATTTTTTTACCTAGCTGTGTTTATATATTACATGTACAAGTTTATAGTTATTTAGGGGGAATATATGAAATGTAAAAAACGTGGGCAGGATAACAAAGAAAACAGCCAGAATTCTATGAACAAATATAGCCTCTTAACATTTAAATGTGTTTCCTAATTTGATGGGTTTCCCATATATATTGACATCATCTTTTATATTCTTATTGTGAAGGATAGTTATCAGAAGGATATTCTGAATGGAAGAAGTGTACATTGGGTCTTGTTGAAAGAGGATATTTCTATGAATAGGCTGATTTATTCATTTTTCTTGAACAAAATCAAGTCAAATGATTCAATATAAGATTTAAAAATATGAAAAGCAGTTTCTCAAATTCCTTGGAAATGAATAGGACCATTCTCTACACAGTTCTGATTTTGTGAAGAAAAATTCCCTTCATGTCCCAACTCTTAATGAAAGCAATATTATATAAAGCTTAAGTTCAAAGTCAGGCTCTGCCTCTTGGAAGGTGAATGACCTTGGACAAGCTATTTACTCTCTGTGTGCTTCAATGTCACCTTGATAAAGTCGGGATAGATGAGTTCATACGTGTGAACTGCTTAGAACAGTACCTACCACTTGGTGAGAGCTATATACAGGCTAGCCATGACCAGTAAGTTCTAGAAAAGAGCAAATATCTTCTTAACTGGTTAAAGGGGTTGTTTGTGGCAATAGACATTGTATGAATTATGCATACTAATGCGAGCAGAGGAAGACACTTTGGTGGAGATTAGCAAAGGAGTAAAAATACAAAAGAGAAAGCTGGACAAAGTTTCAGCACCAGGCTATAATTAATTAATATAAACTTAATGTTGCAGTTCAAACACAGCAAGGAAAGGTTTTAGTCTAATGATTAAAATTGTGAGCTTAAATTCAAGCAAGAAATTTATAAACTGTAGCAATCTTGGGAAAAATGTTTAATGCCTTTAAGCCTCAGTGACCCACTGTAAATAGGGAGAGACAAGAGTGTTTATGTCAAAGGTAATTGTAAAGATGAAATAATTCACATCAAGTACTGGGCATGAAATACGACCTAGTAAATGTTAACTGCTATTATTATTAACATTAATAACAATAATTCTTTATAATTCTAAAACTTTCTGTATCTTTGAATTCTTAAATTGTCTCATCTCTAAGTCATTTGAAGTAGATGTTAAATCTTTGGTTTCAAATCAAGGTTTATGATCATGATTTTCTAGTTCTTATGTCCTTGAGAGTTTTTGTTTCTTTTAGTATGAAAGATGATTTGAATGTACATTTTGTCTGTCCCAACTCATTTTCTCAAAGGATTATACCTACACCTCAACTCTCCCCTTTATGATAGAGTGGAAGTGTGAGGTTTTGATTTTCTAAGGAACCTATGTGTATGCCAGGAACTTGTAGGATTTTTTAAAAATGTGTTGTTTTGTCCTGGTAAGGCATCATCTCTTTTTACTTATTTCACCTGTAACAATATGATCCTGTTTTAGAATTCCATAAATTTTTTCAATTTAGGTAATTTTTCAACTACATATTTTAATATTTTTTCTATCACAAATGTTCAGGTTCCTCACTTTTTTCAAGTGTCCTCAGAAGCATGACTTTTTTTCAGTTTTTCCCTCTGTCTGCCCTTTTTATTTGCTTTTAGTAATAGCTTCCCAAGTTAATCCTCTGATTTATGTAATTTTCCTTGATGCCATTGCAAATTTAAATTTAAGATTATTAGCTTCCTTTTTGACTCTGATATTCCTCTTCTTCCTTTACATCCCATATTTTCATTTCAGCTTGTTACTGCCTCACAACTTCTATTCGTATGGCATTAAAATCATCATGTCTTCTTGTTTTCTAACATCGATGTCCAACAATACGGCATTTTTTTTCTAAGTAACTTAATTATTAATTTGAATCTTTTTCCCAAAATAATGTAGTTACATTAATTCTAATGCTAAAGGATGGGTTTTCTCTTCCTTCTTTACTGTGGAATTTTTTTACAGTCCTTATTTTAGTCTTTCTATCTCTCTCTATATCCTTAAATTAGTAGAAATCTATCCAAATTTGTCACTGCCAATAGACTGAAAGCATAGATTGTTTTTGACCCCACTCTCTATTTATTTAAAGGATGGTCACAGTGAACCATAAGATGAACTGGTGTGCACGGTCTCCAGCCAGTTCCCACTGTGAGGCAGTTTTGTTTGTGCCTGGGCGTCTCCCCACCCCCAGCCCAGTGGAGGTCTGCTGCAGAAGAGTGTCCCTGTCCTCATGGTCTGATTCTCTGTCACTGAATATATGGTGCACATAAAAGAGTTTAAACTTATTTTCTCTTGCCTTCTTGCCTCTGCTTTTACTTGCAGCACTTGCCTCCTTTTCCCTTTCCATTGTTCATCCTGAGAAACCAATTTACCCTATTTATCTTTCCTATTGGAAATAAGAAGGAAAAGAAGGAAAGGAAGAGGGAAGATGGATGAAGAGAATTAGAATAAAAAATTTTTTTGCTTCCTCTTCTTGCTTCCACCTTAACCCGTGAAATGATAGTGATGAGCCATAGGATTAACCTCTCAGATCCAGCAGATTGAGTAAACCTCCATGTGGTTAGTGTCTAACCACAGAGTTAGAATTCCATAGAATGAGGAATCCTATGATACCTTTTAATAGGAAATAAGTTAAAAATATATGTTATAGAGGATTAAAGAGGGTGGCATGAGAGGTGAGACACAGGCTTCCTCCTAAAAGCATGTGTAATATGAAAATATAATTAAAACAACTAATCCTAAAAGAGCAATAGGAAAGAGGACTATGCCAGACTGCATACACCTGGAGAAAAGAGCAGATCTCAAAGAACAGGGTAACGTGCCAAACCTGTGGCCTGGCAGGACCCAAGCCCTCCCCCCACCACAGCTAACCCGTGGGAGGAAGAGAAACCAAGCAGGGAGGGAGTGGAGGCCTGGGACTGCTGAATACCTAACTTTGGAGATCTGCTCTAGGAGCACAAACCTACAATTCATGGTGCTTGCATGATACTCTCATGATTATGGGGTTGAAAAGCTAAGACAGGCAGAATTCCTGGAGAGACTGTGACTCCAGCCACTCGTGGAAAGCAGGGATCCATATCCAGCTGCTCTGGGACAAAAGAAAGGTGGGCATTCTGAGAGACTTCCTAACAAGGAAGCACTTAGCAAGAGGGCTGCTAAAGGGGCAAGGACTACACAGAGCTTACTGCTCAGGAGACAAAACAGGTAGGCAAAATTGTCCGGGTGCACTCTGCCAAACAGGTTGGGAGCTTTGCCATATAGATGCTCATCTTTAAGGAGGAAAAAGTAATCTTCCTCCTTAGGTGATCCTCAGGTTCTCCAGCTCCCAGGCCAGCTACATAGCTCCAAGGACCCCCTCCATGATACACAGCCTACTGCGCCTTTCTCCCGGCCAGCCCCACCTGGCTTGCAAACCTGCAAACCCTACCCTGGTATTAGCCCAGCCAGAAGGAAGATCTGTCTACAGCAACTACAAATGCAAAGCATAGAGGCTTATACGTGTGTGCTCAGCCCACTGGATCAGGCAGTGGAGACAGGCATAGAAGCTGGGAAGCAGGAAACAGCCCTTTCCTCCACCCAGGCACCAATATGACTCCCCTGTGACCCCCAACATTGCTTCAGGGGCTGAGCAGGTCCAGGGACTAGAGTTTCTGGGCACTAGAGGGTGCCATATATAAATATGAAATGCCAAAGGAATCCGGTTCAGAGTAAAATTATTAATAACACTCCTGAGATAGATTTAAATGACATAAAGCTCATGACTCTTCCTGAAAGGGAGTTCAAAATAAAAATCATTAACATGCTCATGGAGGTACGGAAAGATATTCAAGAACTCAGGAATGAATTCCAGTTGGAGATCCAATTGTTGAAAAGCACAATGGAATGTATTAAAAGGGGATTGGATATGTTGGAGGAGATGATAAATGGAATAGAAACTAGAGAAGAGGAATACAAAAAAGCTGAGGCACAGAGAGAAAAAAGAATCTCTAAGAATGAAACTATATTGGGAGAACTGTGTGACCAATCCAAATGGAACAATATTCGCATTATAGGGGTACCAGAGGAAGAAGAGGAGAGAAAAAGGGATAGAAAGTGTCATTCAGGAGGTAATTGCTGAAAACTTCCCCAATCTGGGGAAGGAGATAGTCTCTCAGGCCAAGGAGATGCACAGATCTCCCAACACAAGAGACCCAAGGAAGACAACACCAAGACATATAGTAATTAAAATGGCAAAGATCAAGATAAGGACAGACTATTAAAAGCAGCCAGAGAGAGAAATAAGATCACATACAAAGGCAAGCCCATCAGGCTATCATCAGACTTCTCACCAGAAACCTTACAGGCCAGAAGAGAGTGGCATGATGTATTTAATGCAATGAAGCAGAAGGGCCTTCAACCATGATTACTTTACCCAGCAAGATTATCATTTAAATTTGAAGGAGGAATTAAACAATTTCCAGATAACCAAATCGGAGAGAATTTACCTCCCACAAACCATCTCTACAGTGTATTTTGGAGGGACTGCTATAGATGGAAGTGTTCCTAAGGTTTAATAGCTGTCACCAGAGGTAATAAAATCACAGTAAAGAGAGTAGAACAGCTAATTACTAAACAAATGCAAAAATTAAAATAACTATCTCCAAAGTCAATCAAGGGATACACAAAGAGTACAGAATAAGATACCTAATATATAAAGAATAGAGGAGGAAGAAAAAGGAGGAAAAAAAAAGAACCTTTAGATTGTGTTTGTAATAGCATATTAAGTGAGTTAAGTTAAACTCTTAGATAGTAAGGAAGTAAACCTTGAACCCTTGGTAACCATGAATCTAAAGCCTGCAAATCCAATAGGTACATACCAATCGATAGTCACCCTAAATGTAAATGGACTGAATGCACCAAATCAAAAGACATAGAGTCACTGAATGGATAAAAAAACAAGACCCCTCTATATGCTGCCTACAAGAGACTCACTTAAACCCAATACACAGACTAAAAGTGAAGGGATGGAAAAAGATATTTCATGCAACTAATAGGGAGAAAAAAGCAGGAGTTGAAGAACTTGTATCAGACAAAATAGACTTCAAAACAAAAAAAGTCACGAAAGACAAAGAAGGACATTGCATAGTGATAAAAGGGTCAATCCAACAAGAAGATATAACCATTATAAATATCTATGCATCCCACACAGGAGCATGTGCATATGTGAAACAAATACTAACAGAATTAAAAGGAGAAATGGAATGCAATGCGTTCATTCTAGGAGGCTTCTACACTCCACTCACTCTGAAGAACAGATCAACCACACAGAAAATAAATAAGGAGACAGAGGCACTGAATAACACAATAAAAGAGATGGACCTAACAGACATCTACAGAACTCTACACCCAAAAGCAACAGGATACACATTCTTCTCAAGTGCACATGGAACATTTTCAAGAATAGATCATATACTAGGCCACAAAAAGAGCCTTGGTAAATTCAAAAAGATTGAAATTGTACCAACCAATTTCTCAGACCACAAATGTATGAAACTAGAAATAAATTACACAAAGAAAATGAAAAATCCCACAAACACATGGAGGCTTCACAACATGCTCCTAAATAACCAATGGATCAATGACCAAATAAAAACAGAGATCACGCAATATATGGAGACAAATCACAACAATAATTCAACACTGCAAAATCTGTGGGACGCAGCAAAGGCCGTGTTAAGAGGAAAGTATATTGCAATACAGGCCTACCTCAGGAAAGAAGAACTATCCCATATGAGCAATCTAACCACACAATAATGGAACTAGAAAAAGAAGAACAAATGGGGCCCAAAGTTAGTAGAAGGAGGGACACAATAAAGATTAGAGCAGAAATAAATAAAATTGAGAATATAAAAATAGAAAGAATCAATGAAAGCAGGAGCTGTTTCTTCAAGAAAATAAACAAAATAGATAAACCCCTAGCCAGACATATCAAGAAAAAAAGAGAGTCCACTCACATAAACAGAATCAGAAATCAGAAAGGAAAAATCACTACGGACACCACAGAAATACAAAGAATTATTAGAGAACACTATGAGAAATTACATGCTAACAAACTGGATAACCAAAAGAAATGGACAACTTTCTAGAAAAATACAACCTTCTGAGGCTGACCCAGAAAGAAAAAGAAAATCTGAACAGGCCAGTTACCAGCAACGAAATTGAATTGGTAATCAAAAACCTACCTAAGAACAAAAAGCCTGGACCAGATGGCTTCACTGTGGAAGTTTATCAAATATTTAGTGAAGACATAATACCCATCCTCCTTAAAGTTTTCTAAAGAGTAGGAAAAGAGGGAATACTTCCAAACTCATTCTGTGAAGCCAGTATCACTCCAATACCAAAACCAGGCAAAGGAACCACAAGAAAAAGAAAATTGCAGACCAATATCCCAGATGAACATTGATACAAAAATACTCAACAAAATATTAGCAAACTGAATTCAAAAATACATCAAAAAGATCATCCATCAGGATCAAGTAGGATTTATTCCAGGGATGCAGGATGGTAAAACATTCGAAAATCCATCAACATCATCCACTACATCAACAAAAAGGAGGACAAAAACCACATGATCATCTCCATAGATGCTGAAAAAGCATTTGACAAAATTCAACATCCATTCATGATAAAAATTCTCAACAAAATGAGTATAGAGGGCAAGTACCTCAACATAATAAAGGCCATATATGACAAACCCACAGCCAACATTATACTTAACAGCAAGAAGCTGAAAGTTTTTCCTTTAAGATCGGGAACAAGACAAGGACGGCCACTCTCTCAACTTTTATTCAACATAGTTTTGGAGGTCCTAGCCACGGCTATCAGACAACACAAAGAAATAAAAGCCATACAGATTGGCAAGGAAGAAGTTAAACTGTCCCTGTTTGCAGATGACATGATATTGTACATAAAAAACTCCAAAGAATCCACTCCAAATCTACTAGATCTAATATCTGAATTCAGCAATGTTTCTGGAAACAAAATAAACACGCAGAAATCTGTGGCATTTCTACACACTAACAATGAACTAGCAGAGAGAGAAATCAGGAAAACAATCCCATTCACAGTTGCATCAAAAAGAATACAATACCTAGGAATAAACCTAACCAAGGAAGTGAAAGACCTATACTCTGAAAACTACAAGACACTCCTGAGAGAAATTAAAGAAGATACCAATAAATGGAAACACATCCCAGGCTCATGGATAGGAAGAATTAATATTGTCAAAATGGCCATCCTGCGTAAAGCAATCTACAGATTCAATGCAATTCCTATCAAAATAGCAACAGCATTTTTCAACGAACTAGAGAAAATCATTCTAAAATTCATATGGAACCACAAAAGACCCCGAATAGGCAAAGCAATCCTGAGAAGGAAGAATAAAGCTGGGGGGATTATGCTCCCCAACTTCAAGCTTTACTATAAGCCATAGTACTCAAGACAATTTGGTACTGGCACAAGAACAGAACCATAGATGAATGGAACAGACTAGAGAGCCCTGATATAAACTCAAGCATATATGGTCAATTAATATATGATAAAGGAGCCATGGGCATACAGTTGGGAAATGACAGCCTCTTCAACAGCTGGTGTTGGCAAAAGTGGACAGCTACATGCAAGAGAATGAAACTGGATTATTGTTTAACCCCATACACAAAAGTAAACTCGAAATGGATCAAGGACCTGAATGTAAGTCATGAAGCCATAAAATTCTTAGAGAACAACATCGGCAAAAATCTCCTGAATATAAGCATGAACGACTTCTTCCTGAATGCACCTCCTCGAGCAAGGGAAACAAAAGTGAAAATGAACTCATGGGGCTATATCAAACTAAAAAGTTTCTGTCCGGCAAAGGACACCATCAACAGAACCAAAGGGCATCCTTCAGTATGGGAGAATATATTTGTAAATGACGTATCCAAAAAGGAGTTAACATCCAAAATATATAAAGAACTTACATGCCTCAACACCCAAAAAGCAAATAACCAGATTAAAAAATGGGCAGAGGATATGAAGAGACAGTTCTCCAAAGAAGAAATTCAGATGGCCAACAGACACATGAAAAGATGCTCCACATCACTAATCATCAGGGAAATGCAAATTAAAACCACAATGGGATATCACCTCACACCAGTAAGGATGGCCAGAATCCAAGACTAAGAACAACAAATACTGGCGAGGATGTTGAGAAAGGGAAACCCTCCTACACTGCTGGTGGGAATGTAAACTACTTCAACCATTCTGGAAAGCAATATGGAGGTTCCTCAAAAAACTAAAAATGGAAATACCATTTGACCTGGGAATCCCACTCCTTGGAATTTATCCAAAGAATACAACTTCTCAGATTCAAAAAGACATATGCACCCCTATGTTTGCTGCAGCACTTTTGACAATAGCCAAGATATGGAAGCAACCTAAGTGTCCATCAGTAGATGAATAGATAAAGAAGAGGTGGTACATGTACACAATGGAATACTATTCAGCCATTAGAAAGAAACAAATCCTACCATTTTCAACAACATGGATGGAGCTGGAGGATATTATGCTTAGTGAAATAAGCCAGGCAGAGAAAGACAAGTGCCAAATGATTTCCCTCATTTGTGGAGTATAACAACGAAGCAAAACTGAAGGAACAAAATAGCAGCAGACTCAGAGACTCCGTGAAGGAACTAGTGGTTGCTAAAGGGAAGGGGTATGGGAGGGTGGGTGGGGAGGGTGGGAGAAGGGGATTGAGGGGTATTTTGTTTAGTACACATGGTGTGGGGGATCACGAGGAAAACAGTGTAGCACAGAGAGGGCAAATAGTAAATCTGTGGCATCTTACTACACTGATGGGCAGTGAGTGCATTGGGGTATGGGTGGGGACTTAATATGGGTAAATATAGTGACCACATTGTTTTTTCATGTGAAACCTTTGTAAGAGTGTATATCAATAATACCTTAATAAAAAAATATATATGTTATGATTTTTTCTAGATGCAAAGTGGACACACTTCTTTGCATTACTTGATACATGTAAAGAAATTTGTTTTTGTAAATCCACAATGATCCTTTGTAGATTTTTGCACAGACCTTCAGTATGGTCTCATTTTTGTAATTTTTATGTATTTCCGATGCATGTCTTGTCATTTCTTGCACTGAGGTGTTAGTCACATGAATGAGTCTTTCAAGACTAATTATTAGTAATGCATATGAATAAATTTGATTGACAGAAATTATATTTCTGTTTCCTGCTTTCAGTAGTCGACTAAAGCCATGCCATGTGTGGATGCTAATTTAGCAGAGGTGTTTTACAACTGCTGTGTATCAGGCAGGGCTCATGTGTGTGTCGAGTAATGTCTATTGAGCTTATTTGGAGCAGGGCATTTTCAAATGTAAAGAGCTCTAGCTCAGCCAGCAATTTAATCATAGTATGTGTGACAGGCAACATCATCTACATTTTTACTTTTTCTGTGGCTGCTATATAAAAATTTGAAGAATGAGAGGAATGAGAAAGATGGTAGCAGGATTAAATTACCCGAGGGTAATGTATTTTATTCAAGCTCTTTCAACCTTCACAACTGTTTTTCAAACACCTCCTTTGTGGTAGTCATTGTGCCAGACCCAGGGTACACAGAAGTTATCAAAACAAGAAACATTTTTGAAGAGGCATATACAGCAAATAATCCCACAGAATATATCTCATTTGTGTTGTGAGGAATCCTATAAAGCAAAATGTGGGATTTAGATAGTGTATCAGAGAGAACTAATCTAGGAGGCTCTGAGAAGCCCACTGTTGAAGCAGTGGCATTTAAGGTGAGTAGTGAAAGAGGAGGTGGGGTAGAGTTAGCATATGGATGGGGAGGTATGGTGATGAATGTGTGAGGGCCCTGAGGTGTGAACCATGACCAGCAGATTTGAATGAAGTGCTGGATGGGAATGTGGTAGAAAAGGAGACTTAATCTCTGATAGGGACCAGATGATACTGACTCTTTCAGATTGTGTGAAGGCTTTTGAACTTGAAGCCTATGAGCAGTGGGGTTCCACTGTATGTGAGAGGGCCATTTAGGAGGTGAAGGCAACGTAGAGCTCATCATAAACATGCCCAGAGCAGTTAGAAATCTGCTGTGGTAATTTAACCAAGAGATGATGGAGACTTGGACTTGCTGGCAACCAGCTATGAGGGAAGAATACAGATTAAAAAGTTGATATCAGTAAGATGCAAGACTTTCTCTTGTCTTTTAACTGTTGCATTTGTAGATATAAATGTAGAATTGTTGAATATTAGAGGCTAGGAGTCCTGGTTATCATGATCCTTCCTCCTTATTTAACAGATAAAAATCAAGTTTCCCTGATCATGAGAGTTTGGGGACAGAAATGGGAAAAAAAATCTAGACTCTAGATTGTGTTTAACTTTCAATTCTAAAAGCATCCTAATATATTTTAGCCTTAGGAAGCACTGAAGTAGACATGAGTATTTTCTGATGCACTACTGCAGACAAGTCAGGATTTCAATATTTTTATTATATTTTCACAGTGACGGGCTACCTCAAATTAGAGATGAAGTATTTAGAGAGTGACTTTTAGGCTTCACAGGAATCAAGGTACTAGTATTAAAATGCTTGTCTCAGAAAATAACTTGGATGCACAAATATGTTGACTAGCTTTCTATGGGCAATTTCTGTCTCAGATATCTTGTTAGTTTAGTAGGATTTATAATAAAGTAACATTAAAAAAATGCTTGTCTCCTTCTATTCATGCTTCAATTATCTCAAACAGTTTAAATTTAAGGACTGTAGGAGTACAAATTGATCAAGTTTCCTCCTAACATAACTGTGAGACAGATGGCTGAGATGTATGAGGGACCAGGTTTGAGACTCACCTTCTTCACTGTCATTCTAAAATTTAATTAGCCAGTGTACCTGCTGAACTGGTGTGATGAACTCAAGAGTTTGGGGCCACTTGAGTCTGGCTCATGGAGTCTCTGGGAATAAGCAGTGTCAGAAATAGATATATTTGACTTGAGCTTCTCTCTTACCTCCAGAAATAAGATTTACTAACCAGAAATAGAATTCATGAAATGTGCTGAATAATGGTGCATGTGTATAATACAGTCACCTGCCAAGACCTTGTAATTAAATTAGTAGAAGTGACTGAATTTGCAGAGCTAAAATTTAACCCATTTCCATGTGTTCAGCTTGCCAACCTCAGCATACGGCTTGGGCATCTTGCCTATTGGTCTTCAGCCTAGGATGGCAGCATCAAAATGTGAGAAATCTGACTGACCTATCCATTTAGATAGAATGACTCCTGCCTTAGATTTAACTATGGATCTCCTTTCTAAATGAGTTTTGACTGGGGTGACACTTTAATTCATATTTTTCACACCACATTTAAGTTTTGTCGAGCTAAATGATCCAAAATACATGCATGACTGTATTTTTAAAAGGGTAAACATTGCCACAAGCCTGTGGCACTCAAGTTTCTAAGGGAGAAACAGAATTAGAGACTCACACTTCATGTCTCTTCCCCAACGGCTCTGTATTCTGTGACCGATCAGGCTCTCTGGTATGAAGGGGCCCTGGCTCCACCTTAGCTGGTCGTTATCACCTGTAGAGGCCACCATTAGACCCAGTATCACTGTCAGCGTGTGCATTTGTGGAAAGGCATGGGGCTATTATATCATCCAGGAGGGGCAGCAATATTGCTGACCTCGTTATCAACTGGCATTGTTACTTGATTCAACAATGGAGATGTGGGCTGGTGAGTTCAATATAGCTGATAGGACACAATGCAGGCAGCAATAAGGCCAGTCCATGAACATTCTACCTTCTCTACCAGTTCATACTGAAACTTTTATCACAGTCAATGGTGGATATACAACTGATCACATTTCATTATTTTCAGAGGGAGCTGCTGGTTTCTCTTTGGTGAACAGGTTAGACTACCCATGACTTCCATGCTTTATCTCTTTTCTCAAGTGTTTTAATTTCAGAGACTTGGGTCAGATGTAAAAGTAGAAATAGCTTGACCGCTTAGACTGGGATAAGAGGTCCTATAATATAGTCTTTGGCAGAGATCCTTAGATGCCCTGGGTAATCCTTTTGTGTAATACCAGGAAAAAAACTCCTTGGGTAGAAGCAATGGGTGGCTTAAATCCACAGGGAATAAATGTGACTAATTTCACTGTTCTTTTGCATGTCTAACAATCTACTTGAATAAAGTTCCAGTATGGCACACAGTGGATATCTAGAATTGGGCCAATGCACAGGAGCTGATAAATTTGGTTTTAGCAGTTTCCCTGATGCTGATATACCAGGGTGACCAAGAAAATAAGTAACATCCCATTTCCCCAGTATTCCACATCATCTCCAATCAGCAAGATGAAGGAAGGAGTGAGTGCAATCACATTATTCTTGCAAAGCAAAGGTCGGGATTTTGTTAGGGTTTGATCATGAAAATATGGCCTTTCTATCCCCTAAACATTTACTGTTTTTGTATACATGTTTGTTATTTCCTCCAAATTTTATAGGTCATTTTTATCTAGGATTTCTAAATAAATATCTAGATAAATAAATATCTAGGAAATAGATTTGATAAGAGCAAGAGAGAAGAAACTTCCGGGAAGATGGCGGTGTGAGCAGGGCGGCAGAAATCTCCTCCCAACACTATATTTATCTACGAAAACACAGAAAATACATCTATTCCTAAAAGAGAGACGAGAATACACAGGAAAGCGCACAGCATGCAGCTACACCCGAGAGCACTCGGCACCCCAAGAGGTGGGTAAGATATGGAGCCGCGACCCGGCGGGACCCGAGACCTCCCCCACCCCAGCGCACCGGCGGGAGGAGAGGATTCAGAGCCGGGAGGGAGTGGAAGTGCACCCCGCGAAGTAGCCAGCCCCGGTGATCCGCGCGGGGAGCGCTGACCCACATCGCGCAGTGCAGCGGAGATTGGAGAGACAGAGGGGCAGGATCTGAGCGGGGAATGCGCCAGGGTGCTTGCAGCCGGCTCCCGGGAAGGAATAAAAAAAAAAGTGCGCGTTTTCTTCAGCGGTCTTAAAGAGACAGGAGCCCAGCAGAGGAGCCGGATTGCCCCAGCACACTCAGCCCAGCAGGCTGGGAGTCCTGGGGAGTTTCAGACGACTTAGCTGGTGACTGAGGAAGCGTAGCCATACTTAACACTTCTCACTGAGATAAACAGCCTCCTATTCGTTCCCACCCCTGCCAGAGCGATAAAGGGCCCTGCGGAGTGGCACAGTCACAGCTGTGGAATAGTGGGGCAATAGCGCCACCTAGAGCATTCCCACAGAATCTACGTCCGGTGGGCATTTTTTTTTTTGTTTTGTTTTGTTTTTTGTTTTGTTTTTGTTTTTTCTTTTTTTCTTTTTTTCTTTTTTTCTTTTTTTTCTTTTCTTTTTTTCTTTCTTTTTTTCTTCTCTTTTTAAAGTCTTAAAGAGCCCAGCTGACATACGTGGCAACTATCAGTGACCAAATTATACAGCCATGAAAAGACAGAGGAATATGGTTCAGACCAAAATCAACCAGACAACCCCAGAGAGGGAGTCTGAAGGGATGGAAATGCACAGCCTCCCTGAAAAAGAATTCAGAATAAAAGTCATAACCATGCTGATGGACCTACAGAGAAATGTGCAAGAGCTGAGGGAGGAAGTGAGGGAACTGAGGAAAGACAATACAGAAATCAGACAAGCGATCGACGGGCTTAACAGCAGAATGGATGAGATGCAAGAGACTGTTAATGGAATAGAAAACAGAGAACAGGAGTACAGAGCAGCTGAGGCAGAGAGAGATAAAAGGATTTCTAGGAATGAAAGAATATTAAGAGAACTGTGTGACCAATCCAAACGGAACAATATTCGCATTATAGGAGTACCAGAGGAAGAAGAGAGAGAAAAAGGGATAGAAAGTGTCTTTGAAGAAATAATTGCTGAAAACTTTCCCTCGCTGGGGAAGGAAGTAGTCTCGCAGTCCACCGAAGCTCATAGATCTCCCAACACAAGGGACCCAAGGAAGACAACACCAAGACACATAATTATTAAGATGGCAAAGATCAAAGATAAAGACAGGGTATTAAAGGCAGCTAGAGAGAGAAAAAAGATCACCTACAAAGGAAAACCCATCAGACTATCATCAGACTTCTCAACAGAAACCTTACAGGCCAGAAGAGAATGGCATGATATATTTAACGTAATGAAACAGAAGGGCCTCGAACCAAGAATATTGTATCCAGCACGATTATCATTTAAATATGATGGAGGGATTAAACAATTTCCAGATAAACGAAAGTTGAGAGAGTTTGCCTCTCATAAACCACCACTACAGGATATCTTAAATGGACTGCTCTAGATGGAAGCACACCTAAGGCTAAAAAGATGTCACCAGAGAAAAAAAAAATCATAGCAAAGAAAGCAGACCATCCAAATACCAACTAAAGGCAAAGAATAAAACACCTATTATAGAAAGAATGGAGGAGGAGGAATAAGAAGGGAGAGAAATAAAGAAACATCAGACTGTGTTTACAATAACTTAACAAGAAAGTTAAGTTAGATTGTTAGATAGTAAAGAAGCAATCCTTGAACCCTTGGTAACCACGAATCTAAAGCCAGCAATGGCAATAAGTACATATCTATCAATAATCACCCTAAATGTAAATGGACTGAATGCACCAATCAAAAGACACAGAGTAACAGAATGGATAAAAAAGCAAGACCCATCTATATGCTGCCTACAAGAAACTCACCTCAAATCCAAAGATATACACAGACTAAAAGTGAAGGGATGGAAAAAGATATTTCATGCAAACAACAAAGAGAAAAAAGCAGGTGTTGCAGTACTTGTATCAGACAAAATAGACTTCAAAACGAAGAAAGTAGCAAGAGATAAAGAAGGACATTACATAATGATAAAGGGGTCAGTCCAACAAGAAGATATAACCATTATAAATATATATGCACCCAACACAGGAGCGCCAGCATATGTGAGACAAATACTAACAGAATTAAAGGAGGAAATAGACAGCAATGCATTCATCTTAGGAGACTTCAACACACCACTCACTCCAGAGGACAGATCAACCAGACAGAAAATAAGTAAAGACACAGAGGCACTGAACAACACACTAGAACAGATGGACCTAACAGACATCTACAGAACTCTACACCCAAAAGCAACAGGATACACATTCTTCTCAAGTGCACATGGAACATTTTCCAGAATAGACCACATACTAGGCCACAAAAAGAACCTCAGTAATTTCAAAAATATTGAAATCCTACCAACCAACTTCTCAGATCACCAAGGTATAAAACTAGAAATAAATTTTAGAAAGAAATCAAAAAGGCTCACAAATACATGGAGACTTAACAACACTCTCCTAATTAATCAATGGGTTAACGACCAAATCAAAACAGAAATCAAAGAATATATGGAGACTAATGACAACAACAACACAAAGCCACAACTTCTGTGGGACGCAGCAAAGGCAGTTCTAAGAGGAAAGTATATTGCAATCCAGGCCTATTTAAAGAAGGAAGAACATTCCCAAATGAATAGTCTAAAGACACAATTACTGAAATTGGAAAAAGAAGAACAAATGAGGCCCAAAGTCACCAGAAGGAGGGACATAATAAAGATTAGAGAAGAAATAAATAAAATTGAGAAGAATAAAACAATAGAAAAAATCAATAAAACCAAGAGCTGGTTCTTTGAAAAAATAAACAAAATAGATAAACCCCTAGCCAGACTCATTAAGAGAAAAAGAGAATCTACACACATAAACACAATCAGAAATGAGAAAGGAAAAATCACGACGGACCCCACAGAAATACAAAGAATCATAAGAGAATATTATGAGAATCTATATGCTAACAAGCTGGAAAACATAGAAGAAATGGACAACTTCTTAGAAAAATACAACCTTCCAAGACTGACCAAGCAAGAAACAGAAAAACTAAACAGACCAATCACCAGTGACGAAATCGAATTGGTAATCAAAAAACTACCCAAGAACAAAACCCCCGGGCCTGATGGATTCACCTCTGAATTCTACCAGACATATAGAGAAGAAATAACACCGATTCTCCTTAAAGTTTTCCAAAAAATAGAAGAGGAGGGAATACTTCCAAACTCATTCTATGAAGCCAGCATCACTCTAATACCAAAACCGGCAAAGACCTCACCAAAAAAGAAAATTACAGACCAATATCCCTGATGAACGTAGATGCAAAAATACTCAACAAAATATTAGCAAACCGAATTCAAAAATACATCAAGAGGATCATACACCATGATCAAGTGGGATTCATCCCAGGGATGCAAGGATGGTACAACATTCGAAAATCCATCAACATCATCCACCACATCAACAAAAAGAAGAACAAAAACCACATGATCATCTCCATAGATGCTGAAAAAGCATTTGACAAAATTCAGCATCCATTCCTGATTAAAACTCTCAACAAAATGGGTATAGAGGGCAAGTACCTCAACATCATAAAGGCTATATATGACAAACCCACAGCTAACATCATACTTAACGGCGAGACGCTGAAAGCTTTTCATCTAAGATCGGGAACAAGACAGGGATGCCCACTCTCTCCACTGTTATTCAACATAGTACTGGAGGTCCTAGCCACAGCAATCAGACAAAACAAAGACATACAAGGCATCCAGATTGGTAAAGAAGAAGTCAAATTGTCACTATTTGCAGATGACATGATACTGTACATAAAAAACCCTAAAGATTCCATTCCAAAACTACTAGAACTAATATCTGAATTCAGCAAAGTTGCAGGATACAAAATTAACACACAGAAATCTGTTGCTTTCCTATACACTAATGATGAACTAACAGAAAGAGAAATCAGAAAAACAATTCCATTCACAATTGCATCAAAAAGAATAAAATACCTAGGAATAAACCTAACGAAGGAAGTGAAAGACCTGTACTCTGAAAACTACAAGACACTCCTAAGAGAAATTAAAGAGGACACTAACAAATGGAAATGCATCCCATGCTCTTGGCTAGGAAGAATAAATATTGTCAAAATGGCTATACTACCTAAAGCAATCTACAGATTCAATGCAATCCCTATCAAACTACCAACAGCTTTCTTCAATGAACTGGAACAAATAATTCTAAAATTCATATGGAACCACAAAAGACCCCGAATAGCCAAAGCAATCCTGAGAAGGAGGAATAAAACAGGGGGAATTACACTCCCTGACTTCAAGCTCTACTACAAAGCCACAGTAATCAAGACAATTTGGTATTGGCACAAAAGCAGACCCACAGACCAGTGGAACAGAATAGAAAATCCAAACATTAACCCAAACATATACAGTCAATTAATATTTGATAAAAGTGCCTTGGATATACAATGGGGAGATGACAGCCTCTTCAGCAGCTGGTGTTGGAAAAACTGGACAGCTACATGTAAGAGAATGAAACTGGACTACTGTCTAGCCCCATACACAAAGGTAAACTCAAGGTGGATCAAAGACTTGAATGTAAGTCATGAAACCATAAAACTCTTAGAAAAAAACATAGGCAAAAATCTCTTGGACATAAACATGAGCAACTTCTTCATGAACATATCTCCCCGGGCAAGGGAAACAAAAGCAAAAATGAACAAGTGGGACTATATCAAGCTGAAAAGCTTCTGTACAGCAAAGGACACCATCAGTAGAACAAAAAGACATCCTACAGTATGGGAGAATATATTCATAAAAAACGTATCTGATAAAGGGTTGACATCCAAAATATATAAAGAACTCATGCACCTTAACAAACAGAAAGCAAATAATCCAATTAAGAAATGGGCAGAGGACATGAATAGACACTTCTCCAAAGAAGAAATTCAGATGGCCAACAGGCACATGAAAAGATGCTCCACATCGCTAATCATCAGAGAAATGCAGATTAAAACCACAATGAGATATCACCTCACACCAGTGAGGATGGCCAACATCCAAAACACAAACAACAACAAATGTTGGCGAGGATGTGGAGAAAAGGGAACCCTCCTACCCTGCTGGTGGGAATGCAAATTAGTTCAACCATTGTGGAAAGCAGTATGGAGGTTCCTCAAAAAACTCAAAATAGAAATACCATTTGACCCAGGAATTCCACTCCTAGGAATTTACCCTAAGAATGCAGCAGCCCAATTTGAAAAGGACAGATGCACCCCTATGTTTATTGCAGCACTATTTACAATAGCCAAGAAATGGAAGCAACCTAAGTGTCCATCAGTAGATGAATGGATAAAGAAGAGGTGGTACATATACACAATGGAATATTATTCAGCCATAAGAAGAAAACAAATCCTACCATTTGCAACAACATGGATGGAGCTAGAGGGTATTATGCTCAGTGAAATAAGCCAAGCCGAAAAAGACAAGTATCAAATGATTTCACTCATATGTGGAGTATAAGAACAAAGAAAAAATACTGAAGGAACAAAACAGCAGCAGACTCACAGAACCCAAGAACGGACTAATAGTTACCAAAGGGAAAGGGACTGGGGAAAATGGGCGGGAAGGGAGGGATAAGAGGGAAAAAGGGGCATTACGATTAGCAGATGTAATGTTGGGGGGGCACGGGGAGGGCAGTACAACTCAGAGAAGACAAGTAGTGATTCTATAGCATCTCACTACGCTGATGGACAGTGACTGTAATGGGGTTGGTGGGGGGGACCTGATGAAGGGGTAGTTTAATAATCGTAATATTGCACATGTAATTGTAAATTAATGATAATAAAATAAGTTATATTTAAAAAAAACAACAACAACAACAAAAAAAAAGAGCAAGAGAGAAGCACTAGATGCAGTGTATTCTAGGGTAAAGAATGGTGGGACCTAGTGACCCAAGTCCGCACTAACCAACACTATGGCCCAGGACAAAACCCTTTACACCTGATCCTCAGTGTCTCCATCTGTTAAATACCTTGGCTGGGCAATAGCTATAGTCACTGATGCCTTTAAAAGGTATAATTCTATGCTTAGCTTTGTTTTTCAAACAGCTTATCTTATTTCTTTCAT